>BSBM01001532.1:600000-925431 GCA_027924585.1 Larix kaempferi
TGAAGAATCTAAAGTTCCTAGGATTCGGGATGCAGTAATGGAAGAATGCCATGATCGAGGAATACCAGTCGATCATGAAGAATGATGTTTGGGATGCGGTCCCAAGACCTGAAAGGAAGTCTGTTGTGACTTCCAAGTGGATCTATAAGATCAAGCATGCTGCAGATGGTAGCATAGAGAAATACAAAGCGAGGTTTGTAGCTCGTGGCTTCTCCCAGAAAGAGAGAATAGACTATGAAGAGACTTTTGTTCCTGTAGCCAGATACACTTCCATCAGATCAATACTTGCTATGGCTACATTGATGAAATGGAAGATACACCAGTTGGATGTCAAGACAGCTTTCTTGAATGGTGTAGTCGAAGAGGAAGTGTATGTGGAGCATCCACTCGATTTTGAAACACATGACAGAGGGACTCATGTGTGCAAACTAAAGAAAGCTTTGTATGGTTTGAAACAGGCACCCAGGACCTGGTACGACAGAATAGATAGCTTCCTATCCAGTTTGGACTTTACTAAGAGTAAAGCGGATTCCAACCTTTACTACAAGGGGTAGGAAGGCAATCCAGTGATACTACTTTTGCATGTGGATGACTTGTTTGTTACAGGTGATGATAGATTGATTGCTAACATGAAGAGGAAGCTTGCGGCCAAGTTCGAGATGAAGGACTTGGGGATGATGCACTACTTTCTAGGCATGGAGGTGTGGAAGAGTGCAGATGGAATCTTCCTTGGATAAGGGAAGTATGCAGTAGAGATCCTGAAGAGGTTCGGGATGATGGACTGCAAGGCCATGGCCACACCTATGGCATCGAACCTGAATCTTCTGGGTGATGCTTCATCTGATCCGGTTGATGTCACTATGTATCGTGAGATGCTTGGGTCCTTCATGTACCTGACAAACATGAGACCAGATATTTGCTTTGTGGTGAACACATTGAGCCAGTTCCTGATGGATTCGAGAAATGTTCACCTGGTTGCTGTAAAGCATATTCTGAGGTACTTGAAGGGTATAATTGATTATGGGCTCAAGTATGATGCGAATCAAAATTTTAACCTATAGGGTTATGTTGATTCGGATTGGACAGGGAGTGCTGCAGATAGGAAGAGCACTTCAGGGTGTTGCTTCAGTATGGGATCAGGTGTGATCTCTTGGTTTAGCAGGAAGCAGTCCCGTGTAGCACTGAGTAGAGCCGAAGCAGAGTATGTTGCAGCTTGTTTGGCTAGTTGAGAGGCAGTATGGCTGAGGAAGCTACTCTATTAGCTATTTGATCTCTCGTTGGATGCTACTGGTATCTTTTGTGACAACCAAAGTTGTGTGAAGCTGTCTGACGAACCCAGTGTTCCATGACAAGTCGAAGCACATTGAGATCAAATATCACTATATTAGGGATATGGTGCAGAGAGGAGCAGTGAAGCTCCTGTATGTTGCAACAGATGAGCAGGTTGCAGATGTGTTGACGAAACCACTAGCCAGAAGTTTGAGTACTTCAGAGAGAGGCTTGGTGTTCTTCAGATTGATGACACTTCAAGGAAGGAGTGATGGACACATCTGTAGGAGCCATTCCAAGCATGGTGAGAGGAGGATCCTTCCTATGGCTGTGGATGTAAGCGCTGGATGATGAGCATCAAGACGATGCTCCAGTTACTGCTCTGTATATGCATCAGTTGGATGCTTTGTATGATTAGTTGGATCACGTATATGTATATGCATCAGTTGGATGCTTTGTATGATCAGTTGGATCATGTATGATGATATGTATCAGGTGGATACATTGTATGATCCGGTTGATCATGGATGATGAGTATCAAGATGATGCTCTGGACGACATGCATCAGGACGATGTAAAGATGATGATCAAGATGATCATGCGATGATGACATACATCAGGACGATGTAGTGACGATGATTAGGATGATCATGTGTGATGAATTCCAAAGACACAGATGCACATAGGCTTTTCAGACATGGTGTAGATGTGTTCTCCCATGGTCGTGATATAATTTCCGAGCTTTTCTGACTGAGGTGTAGATGTGTTCTCCCAAGGTCGTGATGTAATTGTTGAGCCATTCTTTACAAGGTGTAGATGTGTTCTCCCATGGTAAAGACGTAAGGGCTGAAGCCATTCTTCACAAGGTGTAGATGTGTTCTCCCACGGTGAAGATGTAAGGGCTGGGGCCATTCGAGCATGGTTGAAGTTTGTCTTCCCATGGATGCGATATAAGTGTTGTGCCATTCCTAGCATGGTTGAAGTGTGTCTTCCCATGACTATGGATATAAGTGCGGTGCCATTCTCGCATGGTTGAAGTGTGTCTTCCCATGGCGCTGATATAAGTGCTGAGTTGTTCACGGATGGTTGAAGTGTGTCTTCCCATGCCCGTGAGTGTAAGTGTTGTGTGATGTGCATTTGGGTTTTGCTTCGTGAATGATGTTATGATCAATATGATCATGAGTATCAGGATGATACTCTGTGGCCGTGGACAGGTTGTGTAGTGGCATGTAAAAGGTCCTGGGATATCTGATAGGTTGAGTTGTGTGCTCATAATTAGTCCTGGGATGCTCTTGCGAGGTTTTGTTGACGCACGTAATAAGTCCTGAGGATTCCACAGTATGGCCTATGATGATGAAGACCTACAGGTGGTGGGCCTACATCCAGCATGAAAAAGGGTTGGCTCTGTAGAACTTCCTATGACAAGTAGATTGGAGATTGATTGAGATAGCAGTAGCAGTGACGATGATTCAATGATGATGATCCAATGATGATGATCTAGAGAAGAAGACTTGTGCTAGCAGATCTGTGTCGAGAAATACCTTCCTAGTTAAGAGGGATTGTTGATGTATTTGTAACTTTGGAATGTATTTCACACATGTATATTGTATTCCTATAGAGATGTTATTATTCCTCTATATGAAAGTGTCATCATTTATATTGTAAGTGTCGTAACTTATACTTGATGGGTTATTAGACCACCCTATTGGGGGTCGGCCCTATCAGCATTATGTTAAGTGGTTAAGTTGAGGTCGACCTATTAAAGGTTATTAGGCAAGTCAAGTCATCTATAAATAGAGTGCGGGAGGCACTCTATTTGATCATTCATTTTCTCACATATACACTCATTGGAGAGTGGCGCACTAGTGCAGGAGGAGAAGCTGCTGCTAGGAGACTATCTCTTATGCTTGGGTTTTGTATCATTGCTCTATCTATCTCTGAGGAAGTTATTGGGGTTTTTCACCTTCTTGGTTTTCCCCAAGGAAACTCTGTGTGTCTATTGTCTCATGTGATTGCTTGTTGTGATTTATATGCTTGATATGTTGTACATGTTATTCTCTCAGTAAAGATCCTAGAGTATGTTGAATTAATGCTCAAAAAATAACAACGAACTCGTTCATTGTTGGATGTCACATTTAGGAAAATGGTTGAATGGAAGTTTGACTGAGGGTTGGCGCTATACTCTTTTGGTTTGGAGTCAATCTAGGAAATATGAAACCATCTTGGGGAATCCGGAAAAAAAACCCGTGTGGCAGTTTTCCTCCTAGAGATGCACTAATATCCCAAATGATCTCAGGTTACCATATATGTATTGTGTTTACATGATTTGGAACTTGTTAAACCATCATTAGAAAAACCAACTCTAACTCTATTCCATTATCAAAAATAGGGAAAATCATGAAATACTAACAAATTATTACTTTCTAAGCTTATTTCCATGTATTCTTTGGAAACCAAAGGTAATTATATCAAAAGGAATGATAGGAAGGTGAAATGGAGGAGTAAAAAGGTTAAAAACGCATCATTGATAGTGGTAAACACATCAAAAACCATGCCCAATAGTTTAATTTAGCAATTTCAACCTTAGAGTACTAGACTCTTTTAAATTTGAGTTAGGTATTCATACATGGAAATAGTATTGGGACTTTAAAAAATTATTATTGATAGATCACTCAAAAAGGGGAAATTGATGGAAATGGATAAAAGGGTTAGTAAAATGAAAAATGGATATGAAAAATGTTGTGTAAAGGATGTAGCACCTACTTAGTTCACTAGGGACACAACTCAACCTTTAGGATGACACATTATCTAAGGAAAATTTATGATAACACCATGGTACATATTAGTAATGAATACTAATTCTAAGTGTTATGAGCCACTATCCAAGCATAAAAGTAACAACACATGATCAAATCAACATAAAAGAAAACATCCCAAGTGTCAATGTGGACAATAAATATAATAGCACTAACCCATTTGACACCATATCTAATAGGCACATCCAAGCCAAAAGAAACATCTGAGTATGCTGGGACAATCTTTGATCAATGATCTATGGAAAATCCACAAATTTCCTCTTTGGAAACTAGTTTGTGATGGAATCACAAGCAACTATAATCATCAAGTTATCCTTGTTGGTATAGGGGTAACACACATCATCCACCAATAAATCCTAAATACATCAGAGACTCTCTTGTCACAAATATCACAAAGTCTATAAATGTTATAGTTGCTCCTCCCATGTCCTTTCTATATACCAAATGTCATCTAGGTAGAAAAAGAAACAAGCCCAAGAATTGTCAATAAGTCATTCATAATTTTCGTAGATAACGTCGAAGCATTATATAAACCAAATGGCATGGCTAACCACTTATAATACCTTATTCGTCATAAATGTAATCTTTTGACTATCTTTTTCACACACCTAGATTTTAAATCCAATTTGGTGAAGTATTAAGTTTCTTGAAGTTAATCAAATAAAGCATCGACCCTTGACACATGATATTATCTATTTTTTATGTCAATTTGATTAAATGGTTGAAACAATGTTGGAGCATTACATAAACCAAATGGAATGACTAACCACTCTTATAATCCCTTATTTATGTTAAATGTAATATTTTGGGTATTGTCTTCACATTTCGAGACTTTAAATCTAGTTGCTATCCTCCCAAGTAGTTTTCCTTTTTTATCAACTTTTCAGAAAGCCTTATAATCATAAACATGGTGACATAAATAATTTGAAAACCCATGTAACCATTATGATTATTTTTTTTTTCCTCGAAAAAAAAGCGTAATTTTATTTCATCTTGCGAGTACAAAATTACATTGATCTGCATTACTCTTGAAGAGTATCTATACTGCGAAACAGTACCGAGAAAATTTGTAGAGACTACAAGCTTTTCCGCTTCATACACATTAACAAACTAATTCAAAGAAAACTCAGAAAAAATACTACAGCTAAAAACCTTCACCCGGGCAACCATGATGGCGCTACAAGAACCAGCAGCAAGATGCCGAAGATGTAAGGAAAAAGAAACAGAGAGAAAAACGTTTCCAGAAACCCCAGAAAAAAGCAGATCCACTAGCGTCTACATTCAGCATCCCCAAAAAAAATATTGACAGAAGGCCTCTCCTCGACTGCCCAAGAGCGAGTACCACCGTGAGGATCTAGCGGTCGTCTTGCAGCCTTGCCCGCCGTAAGCCCCGCGCGTCCTCCTCTGCGGCTCCACCGTCCTCATAAGCCCACCGAGTAGCTCGCCAGCCATCAACGAATCAACGGAATGGACCTCCCTGCGCGTCCTCCTCTGCGGATCCGCCTTCACCAACGAGGGGACTGGAGCACGAGCTCGACAGTCCACACAGCCGCCGGCAGAAACCTTCAGAAAGATCCATCTCCAGAGCAGCGTCCATTAATGCAGAAGCCACCGTCGCCACCACTGGGAAGCCGCTGAAACCAGCTGCCCAATGGGTCGCCACGCCAAGTCTCTGCCATTCATCCCAAAGCGAAAAAAAAACCCTGAGTCGGCCATTGACAGGAAGCATAACTCAGGGAGATAGCGGAAGGCGGCCATGGAAGGAGCCACGGCCGCCAAAACTTCTTTGGAGGCCGCCAATCAAAACCCCTAACCCTAGTTGCAGAGCTCCCCTCTAAATCAAAACCCTTACAAATCAAACCATTATGATTATTATCCTCTCTACCAAGTTATTTTCACTATTCATGGGAGAATGATAAGTAAGCAAAATAAAATAAAATAAAGGCCAATTCTCTCTTTTGAGTAGGTTTTCAACCTAAGCACTCAACCAACCATTTGGTAACTCTTACAGTTACTACTCAAATGAATGAGGGAAAGGTAATGAATGGGGGAGGGAGGAGGATAGGGGAGTGGGAGGCGGGTGGAGGGGAGGGGAAGCAGGGAGGGAGGAGGACGGGGGAGCGAAGGAAGGGGAGGGAGGGAGAGGGGGTAGGGGGATATGGGTTAGTTTTTTTTTTAATTTTTTAATTTAAAAAAAAAATTAAGTTTTTATAATTTGTTTTCTTTATCATTTATAATTTTTTTTTTTTAGTTTTTATAAAAAAATTAATAAATTTTCAATGTTTTTAAAATTTTGTTTTATTTTAAATTTTTTAGGTATTACTTTTATATATATATATATATATATATTGTTTACATTTTGTTAAAAAAAATTGTTTTGAAATTGTTGTTCATAAATTTTACAAAAAAAAATATAAATTTATAATTTTTTATATTTTTTTGACTTTTTTGAAAAACAATTAATTTGTTTTCTCAATTCAATTTTTCATTTTTTACTTTGTTGTGCCACGCCCCTTTGGGTTGTAGGGAAAAGCTCCGCTCTTCCCCTAAGCCCTATTTGGGTTCCCAAAGCACCGCCCCAACGGGCGGTGCGATTATGAGGAAAATGTCAAACTTGACAAAAATTTTATAAGATATTTTTGTAATGTTTTGACTTTAAGATTTTATTTGGAGAATAAATATTATGTTTTTAATATGTTATTTACAAATATATGGTATACTTTTGTTCAATTTATGTGAATCATTACTTTATGGAAAATAATGTTAAATAGAATCATTTTTATACATAAAATAGCTAAAAATATTTTTAAAATGGTTTGTAATATCTTTATTTTCTCATTTTTTTTACAAATTTTCCCAAAAATGACTTTTTTAAGGGAAACGTTTAGAGAAAAAAACTTCCAAAATGTATATATTTTTCATTCTAACTAACTTCTAAATGTTAAAAAATTTCAAAAATGTATATATTTTTTCATTATAAGTAGTTACTAAATGTATATTTTTTAGTAAATGTAATGTACCTAACCACCTATCGGGCACACTAACTCATAAGTACAAAAAACTTGGCTTCACCGGAGATGGGTTTGACACAAAACTAACAACTTGGGCTAAGTAGGATGGATGAGACACACTAACAGCTGCAATATATGGTGGATTCAAGGTCAATACTCTGACAATGGCACGTTCGGGAGTGCATCATTCTTGAGCCGACCCTTTGGCAAAGCCAAAGACTCTGGGGCAATATCCTCGGGACTTCTGTGGAACCTCAACTGCTTCTGGTGCACACTGGGAGTAATCTAACCTTAGTTAATCCGTATTTACTGCCCCCAACCTGATCTAGACTCACTTTGGCTTAGCAACCAAGATCTAGCATAAAAAATCTAACTAGGTGCAAAAGACTAGACTTGGACTAGTGGAAGTGAGGATTTACAGATGAATTCAAATGGTTGGGAGAGATTCCTATTTTTTGTTCTAGAGACATGGATGGGATGTAATACATCTGATTTGACTAATATAAACTTTAGAATAGAGATTAGTAAGACATTAGATCATAAAATGCATTTAAACAAAAAACTAGACAATTTCACCTCACTAGGGCACAAGCATGGAAATAGTACATTCCAAACAACAACAAAGGCTCACGAATTATTCCACAAACTAATATATAAGATCAAATACATGTGCTTGAACAACAAAAAACTCACATCAAATTTTTGGAGCAACAATTAATGATCTATTGAAGCAAGATCAACAGGAAGTCCATAATTCTTAGGATTTTACAATATAGAAGCAAGAATGTTAAATCTGAGAGTGAAAGGAAGGAATTTCACCACTGGATCAGAACCCTAGGAAATTAATGACCCTCTTGCAGCTAATTGAAGACACAAAAATAGTTGAAGCAACTTACAAGGGCTTACTTGCTCAATTTTCTCTTTTCTTTGGCCAAATCTCACCACAATCACAAACATTGATGCATCTACCTCTGCACCATCTCTTGAGACTCGAATCCTTCAAGTTGTATGATGGATCCGATATGCAATTCAAACTCTAATGGCTGCACTGACACTGTGAATATGACTAGTGTTAGTTTCTTAGCAAATATGATGAGCTTTGAACTTTAAAACTTTTAAATGCGGAAAAACTGAATACTTGAATCAATGAACCATTCAATCACATGAAACATCCAACCATAACACAAGATGTACCCTAGGGAAAACCCTCAAAACAATGAGGATGAAAAACCCCATCAAATATTCACAGTATACTTATGATAGATAACAGAGAATGTCTTTTACAAAATAGCAGAATACTGAGCAATAAAGAATAGAGATCAACTGTATCAACTTTCCATGTGCCCAACACATTAATATGAAGCAAGAATCACTGCCATGCAAGTTGTAGCGAATTGTTTCATGGGTAATGGTGCATCACATGCAAAAACTATGAATTTCCTTCTTGGAGAATTATCCTGCGCAAATAGAAGTGTCTTTCCTTCAAGGGAGAAGAGAATTCGCTTCACCTTAAATTCATCAATCTTGTATAACATATTTATATATTCTTCACATGCATTGGATTCTATTTTATCTTCTGACTTCATGATGAACTCGCCCTCCATCTAGATGAATCAATCTTGCATGAAGAAGAGCGCCCCACCTCTCATGAAGTGCATTAACTCACTGAACTGAATCTTAGGATGAACTCACCCCTTAATTGAAAGCTTTCCCACTTAGTTAGGTGGCTTAACTTAAGTGTCGTCATGCAAGTGTTGCAACTCAAGTGTCATCTTTTAGTTTAACATAAGTTTTGTCATGCAATAACATTTAGTTAACTAGATCTTCTTTGTTATCACTTAGTTAACTCTCTTTAACTGATTCTTGATTGTTAACATCACTGTAGTGATCAATTCGAGTTCTCTAATTGACTAAGGTGTACATTGTGGATTTAACTAAAGCTTAACAATTCGAGTTCACTTAGTCATCTCATGAGAAATTCGAATTCTCATTTTTTCTATGCATTTATCTTTATCTCTTATCTTTACTACATGGTCACTATGTGTTAACTTTAATTATATATCATATCAGATTATACTCAAAATATTTGTCAGATGTTGTGATCATATTATATTAATCTCGTACCAAATGATCATATGCTAAAGTAATTCACTCTAGAGGTGGCTAGTCTCTAAAGGATACTTAATAGCAATCGGTGGCCATGGATAGTAATACATCACACAACGTTAATGCTTCAACATGCAAAGCATCTACCTCTATAACTAGAGGTCCACCCCATGCGTACCTACTATAACTGGAGGTCCACATGAGAATATGGCTTGACACACAAGTCATAAGCCTTATCCAACAAGACTTTACAACATCATCACTTTGATACATCAAATCTTTCACCTCAACACATGAGGAATAACCTTTTACAACTGAAGGCTTAGTCATTATTGAGTCCACTCAAGAATCCACTCCAATTTCCTCAGTCCAACTCATGCTCCCTACCTCAACACATGAGGCCCAATCCTGGCTGCACAATATTGGCTTGGAGAATGAATTGTGATCTTGTACATTTAACAACTGGAACAAGGATTGCTATGGGCCACATCACTCACAGCTGGCTAGGGGCGCATCTCCCAATCCTTTGAGATGCAGAGCCCTCAAGACAATTATCAAGTGACAAAACATATCACTTGGGTGCACCTCCTTATTTTATAAGATGATTTGGTCTTAAGGTGCATTGAATGTGGTCCATCCTCCTCAACCAATGCGCCCTCATTGCTAATTTTGAGATTGCAACTTTTGCCTTCTTTTTTTCCTTGCTTTGTTGCCTTTCTGCTTTGGTCTGCTTTTCTACTTTTGGAAACATCTTGATTTTCCTGGATTTTCTTTGCTTTCCTGCTTTTCCATGCATTTTCCTGCCTTTCTTCTTTTTTTTTTCTTTTATGAACTTTCCTGCTTTTATCCTACTTTTTTCTTTTTTGAGTTTTTCCTGCTTTTATGTTGCCTTCCACCTTTTTAGTAGATTTATGGATTTTTCTACTTTTCTTCTAGTTTCCATTATGGATGAAAACACAATGGGTCCACATATCTCATATGCACCCTCCTATCCGCCTAATCATGTCCACTCATCATAAAATTAATTAATAATAAAATACTTACAATTAATACAATGTACACCTTCCTAAGTTACAAATTAATTAAACTTGACAATTAATATCTTCAAAATTAACCCTGCAATTAATTGATTTTTTTCCAAAACCTATAGGGGTTGATAAGGTAGAAGGATGACCATGGAGACCTCGAGGAGGGTACATTATAGTCCTTCCCTCCCAAAAACTACTTGTCCTAAAGTAATTGTAGTTTCAGATGCTACAAAACTTGCTCAACTATTTTGTTTGGTGGTATACCAGGAGAAAGGTTCTCAAAAACCTTCTCATACCACCGTCTTCCACCTTTCTTATTGCCAACACAAAGATTCTTTTGAAGACTCACAAAATACCAAGCAGAAACATAGTGTGTCCATCCATCATGAGAGTTCCCACGTAGGAAATCATACCATTGCTTCCCATGGATAGACTTCTGAAAGTTAAGGCTGACTCGCCCTCCAGGATCCCATTGATCCTGCTGCATCCCTCTTAGCAATTTGGTCCCTTGGAACAACTTGTCATTCCAAAGGATGCTAGGATCCCATAAACATATTGAGAGTGCATCACTACCAATGCCTCTAAGAATACTTTCCATTTGATCCAAAAAAATGGATATTCTCTTGTGCCTTCAAATCTCTTTCTTGCATTGTTGCATCCAATATTCCATGAATGTAAGTTAATCCTTTATCAAGTGGCCTACTCTGTGGGAGGTCTCCATGTCTCAATATTTCTCTCATACTATGTGAAGACACCACTTGAATAGGATAAGTGTTGATGCCTTGCAAAATTATCTGCTTCCCATCGAAATATTTGAATCTTATTTGAGACACCTGATAATTCATGGAATGCTCTCCGATGGAGTACATCCATTGTACTCCCAACACCAAGTTGGTGTTAGCAACATTAACAACATAAAAATTATCTGTTAAGGTATAATCTCCTATGGTTACTTGTATATTTGGAATCCATTTAGTACAATTCATGTATTTATTACTTGGTATGATGCCAGTGAAACCTTGAAAGGTTATAGTGGGCATCTTCCTTCTTTCCACCAAGGTTGAGTCAATGAAATTATGAGTAGCACCTCCATCAACCAAAATTGTAACTATTTACCCTTGCACTAGTCCCTTGAATCTAAGAATGTGGAAGCGAGGTACTCTAGTCATGACTACAATCTTTCCACTTGCAGGTGGTAGGTGCTTTTCATCTGTTGTCACATAACCACCATCTGATTCAACTGGTTCTTCCTCATATTTTCTCTCTGAAAAGACCTCAATGTAATGTGCCTTACCCTTAGAACACTTGTGGCCCAAATCCCATGGTTACTGGAAAGAGAAGCATATCTTTCTCCTCCTTAATTCATCTCGGTCTCTAAAAGTGACCTCCTTCTTGAAATTTTATGTTGAATCCTTTTGGGAATGTTTCTTGTGCGTGAATTCAGATGGATTATTGGTTCTTGGTAGAAACCTTGTTAATCTTGGCATGGCATCCTATAGATATCTAGGTATTCTCATTGCATCCTATAGACTAGATGGTCTATAGGATTTGACCATCCCCTTCAATGGCTCTGCTAATCCTTCTATGAATAAAAGGATCAAGCGAGATTTTGATATATCAGTGACCATTACAGCTAGCTTTTGGAACTCGGAAATATAGGCCTAAGGAGTTCCTAACTATCTCAAATGTGCTAGCTCCCTGAAGGATATCTCTGAATCCTTTTGATCAAATCTCTCGGCCAACATTATAGTGAACTCTTCATAGGTTGACACTTGGTCATGCCCCAATGTATTCATTCCATGGAACCACCAGTCATTGGCCTCTCCATCGGGATGCAAGGTGGCCATTTTGATGGCATCCCTTTCAGCCATGGGGTTCAATTGAAAATAGGTATCCAATTTTTGGATCCATGCACTTGCAGTACACTTGGATGAAGCATCAAAGTATGGGAGAAATATCTTACCAATGACATTTTTCAACTCAAAATTTTGTGCAAGCATCCTGTTGCCCCCTCTTGGATGGATTTTGTATTCGTATTTACATAAATCCTTGAAGGAAAAAGCGCTCTTGCAATCTTCACTCAAGGTCTGATACTCTGCATAGCTATCTTCCCATGTAGCAATGGATCCATTATGCACTTCTGGTTCTTCTTTATTCTCTTCAGTAAGCTTGGGCATGGTAGGCCTTGGCTGACCCTTGATCTCACTCTTGAATTCATGGGCCCAATTGTGAGGCCCTGTTTTTGAAAATACAATCTCACCATCAAATACCTTGTTCCTTTCATGTTGACAGCCATAATTGCTCCCTTCTCCATCTTTACTTGCAAATTGCCTGGCAATAAATTCTCGAGTATATTGACCCGACTTGATGATTTTCTGGGATATGTCTTGCATGCCTTTTAGCATGCTCTTAACAAAGTATCTAATCTCTTCTCTTTCATCCATGTTAGGCATATATTTTTCTCCTTGAAGCCTTCCTTCAATGGAATCAACCTCCTCTTAAACAAGAGTTTCTTCTGGACCTTTCCCTTTGGGAGGTGGATTTATCCTAGGAATCATCAAATATAATCAAGAGAAGGTTCAAAGGACCATGCTCTGATACCATTGTAATGTACCCAACCCCCTATCGGGCACACTAACTCAGAATTACATAAAACTTGGATTCACTGGAGATGGGTTTGCCACAAAACTAAAAACTTGGGATTAGTAGGATGGATGAGACACACTGAAAGCTACAAATATGGTGGACTCAAGGTCAATAATATGACAATGGCGCATTCAAGAGTGCATCACGCCTAGGTCGACCCTTTGACAAATCCAAAGACTATGGGGCAATACCCCTGGGACTTATGTGGAATATCCACTGCTTCTAATGCACATTGGGATTAATATAACCTTGCGTAATCCTAATTGATTGTCCCCAAACTGATCTAGAATCACTTTGTCTTAGCAACCAATATCTAGCAATAAAAAATCTAACTAGGTACAAAAGACTATACTTGGACTAGTGGAAGTGAGGATTTACAGATGAATTCGAATGGCTGGGAGAGATTCCTAAAATTTGTTCGGGAGACATGGATAGGATGTAATACATCTTAATTGACTGATATAACCTTTAGAACATATATTAGTAATACATTAGACCATAAAATGCATTTAAACATAAAACTAGACAATTTTTCCTCACTAGGGCGCAAACATGGAAACAATACATTCCAAACAACATCAAAGGCTCGTGAATTCTTCCACAAACTGATATATGAGATCAAATACATGTACTTGAATAGAATCAAGCCCAGATCAACGTTTTGGAGCAGCAATTAATGATCTATTGAATCAAAATCAACAGGAAGTCCATAATTCGTAGGATTTTACAATATATAAGCAAGAATGTTAAATCTGAGAGTGAAAGGAAGGGCTTAACCAATGGATTAGAACCCTAGGCAAGTAATGACCCTCTTGTAGCTCATTGAAGACACGGGAATAGCTGATGCATATCACAGGGGGCGCACTTGCTCAATTTTCTCTCTTCTTTGGCCAAATATCATGGACATATTTCATGATTTTGTAGCATCTTCAAAAGACCCATATGTTTGAGAATAGTGTGTATTATCCTATTTTAAACAAAGCATTACATAATAGTTAAGGATTTATAATAGCATGTATTAGCCTATTTTAAACAAAACATCACATAATAGTTAAAACGAACGCTTCATCATCATGGGGCTTAGATGCATTTTCAATCATTTGTTATAGTACTTAGTAATTCCATATTATCTTTGGAAGAGTTAAATATATGAGATTATGGAATTGTTACCTACATACAAATTATCCATAGTGTTGTGCATTTCAAAGACACCTAACTTGGCTACCAAATGTTTGTAATTGTTTGGAATCATGTTTCTAATTATTTGAAATCTTTTTTTTAATGAAAAAAAATTGTAACTTGTTATTTCTTGTGAAAATCAAAGTTACAAAATACTAGCCATAATAGCATGCGTTCTTTACAGAGTAAACTGTCCACTTACATTTCTTCCTACCCTACTAACATAATGCATAAGTCCTCTATCTGAATATCACATGTATACAACAAGTGACCCAATCCAAAGTATAACAAACTCCCATAGATCATCACATAGACTAGATACAAAATAGTATGGCGGCAATCAACCATGTTGCAACTAAAAAATAGAATAGTAGCTAGAGTCGACCAAGTGGCCTAAAGTAAACTCCTCAAAAAAGATACATACATCCATACGCCCAATAGCCTGCTTGGAGAGGGTATTAGCCAGTGAGTTTAGCTCCCTATATATGTGATAAAATGTAATCACGGAGAACTCAGAAATAAGTTTGCAGATCCTACTATGCTAATGTGCTAGATGAATATTTTGTAGATTAACCCGGTTCTTATGCCAATCTATAGTTACCTTAGAATCACCAAAAAAATTAACCCAAATAATACCTCTACACTTGGAAAACCATAACAGGCCCCACAAAGCCACGAATTTGGCCATAGTATTGCTACCCTTTCCCACTTCCATCCTTGGTCGAATCTGGTGGTCACGTTTAATATTCAGGAACATTTCTGCTCCACATACCCTCTCGTTGGATGCTCCATCAAAGTACCCCGTCGTTATCCCTTTAGTAATATCTAGAGGTTCAATAACTCTGTAATTTTGTAGTTTAATACTTGGATCCAAATATTTTAGAGTACTCAAAATCCTGGTGCTGGTGCTCACGTAATCAGATGTAAAATCTATTTTGAAATGTATAGCAAATTATATTAATTTGCATTGGGATATCGCAAATTAACAATATAATAGCCTTCTTCCAAATAACAATATAATAACCTTCTTCAAAACTTATACAATTGATTAACAATAATATTTGCAACCTAAATACATGTACACAATATCCATATGAAAGAACATATTTGTTCTTTTATCAATATTATAGACTACTCTAACTTCAAGTACACAAATTCGCAAGGTATGAACTCCTTATGGTTGCAGAGGTATGTAGCCCTCAATTGGTAAAATACTATAAATGTTAATGGATTATAATTACAAGATTACCTTTTTTTCAGCAAAAAAAAACATACTATTGATATTCAGAAAACTGAATCAAATAGTACAAAACAGTTCAATAGACAGTCACAAAAAAAATGTCAAATATGCTTACATATATTCTCCTGATCCATACTTCTCCAAAATGAAACTATATAGAGCTGCTAAGAGATAGACGTCTACATCATCAAGTTTGTA
Source organism: Larix kaempferi (assembly GCA_027924585.1). Lineage (NCBI taxonomy): Eukaryota > Viridiplantae > Streptophyta > Pinopsida > Pinales > Pinaceae > Larix > Larix kaempferi. The sequence continues at coordinate 615,494 of BSBM01001532.1, forward strand.
AGGTATGATATCTAAAGTTATCAAATTCCTCCAAAAAGACAAAATTAATTATCAAAAAAATCAAATGATCCATGATCAGATAGGTGTGAGCCCTAAAACTCCTCCCAAATTATTTATCCTTTGACACCTTCCAGAGATTGCTTGGACAGCTTGTCTACAAATGAGTCATGTTGTCTATAAATATGTTCAAAATTTATCTTTTTGAACTGTTTGATCTCAGCTTTGATCCTAGAACACCAGTGTATAAGTGAGGTAACCTTCAATTGATATTCGTCTTTGGCTCATTTAATCGTCACCCATGAATCCCCAAATACTTTGAGTTCATCAATGCCAAAGTGATTTGCCACTTTTTATAATACACCAGAGAGCAGGTGATTTTTCCTTCATGTTTGTACCAACACCACAATTAAGTTTGAAAGTAAATTTATGGTCATTGTTCAAATAGAGTACTCCACCTACAGCACATAATCCATTAACAGTTACTCCATCAAAGTAGGCATAAGCACCTTCAATATGGAGATTACAAATACTCACCTTCTAAAATTTTGTGTCAACGTCATCATTACAACAGTCTTTCAACATGTTTAATATCTGAATACAAATGTTGTGAATAATTGGTGGCGGATATTCAAGTACAGTTTTGTTTCTTGCTTTCCAAATTGACCAAGATATAATAGCAGGAAGATAATGATAATATCTGCAAATTCTATACTAATGTAGGAAACATATATCAAAATTTGAATTACCCCATTCATGTTCAATATTTAATGAAGACAGAGTCATATTCCACACCTTATTAGTAACCTCACATCTTACTAGAAATGATTTGTAGATTCAGATTTTGTTCTGCACAAGAGGCATATATTGGGCCCATACCATCCTCTTCTGATGAGGTTGTCCCAAGTATTTAATCCATCTTGTAATGCAAACCACACAAAACATTTTATTTTTAGTGGTACTTGCCACTTCCATAGATATTTATACAACCAATTCTGAACCATATGGCATCTATTTTTTACAATAGTCTGATATGCAGTTTTGGTTGTGATGATACTTATGGTTGGATTAGATTTCCAAATAAGCATATCATTATAATGATTAAGTATGCATCCTTCTATGCTCATGAGGGGTATATCAATTGGTAATGAGTAATTGAGTTGAGAAGTTGTAAATGGAAGGTCACAAGTTCAAATCCTGGTGGGTACTTACAAAAAAAAAAAAGTCTACATCCTGTTAAGTTTAAATTTTTTACAAATAGGTTCCATTCAGTAGCAGCAAAACCAGAAATCATTAGAGAAATTTTGAGGTCAAAAAATGGCCTCAAAACAAAGAAAGTGTACTATAAAAAATAACCAATCACATTCTAGTAGATGACATCATCCCCCTTGGTGAGGTGGCATTGCATGAGTTAAGAATGCTTATTTGTCAAATTTTCTATGGTGGATGAAAACACATAGTTAACCATGGTAGTGGTGTAAGAACTTTTAAGTCATAAAGTAAAGTACTCATAATGATAGTCTTTTCATTAAATAATATTATTGTCATTTTCAAGTAAAGTACTTATAATGAATGTCTTTTCACACTTTTTCATAAAATAATATTATTGTCATTTTCAAGTGAAGTACTCTTAATTCATAAAGAAAGTCCTTTCACATTTTTTTATAAAATAATATATTATCACTTTTATATTTTTAATTTAAATTATATATTCACTCCATTCTATTTAATAACATAATGTCAAACTAATAAAGAATAATAATAGATTTAATAAATAATAATAATAATGCAATGTGGATTATAATAATATTATTAATATTTTACATGTAAATAAATTCTCAATTAAATTACATTATATTAAATTCATGAGAAAAGTAATAAATATAAAAAGTCAACATAAAATTTAAAAAATAGCTCTTAAAAATATTTTTTATTATTTAATTTCATTTGCAAGTTCAAGACAAATAAATGCTAAAGGACAATAAATTTTTGGGAATTTACAATGAATCTTAGTCACATCAATGTAGACTTATTTTATTAATTTTATTTCTAGTGAATTTTGAAAAGCAACTCAACCATGGTTATTTATATTGTGCATAGAAAATAGTGTGGGAGGTGACTTGTCATATATACCTACCCCATAAAACCCCCAATTCATAATATTTTAATATATCTCATTTTTTTTAGTACATCTCTTAAGAGGCCATTTTTTGACCTCAAAATCTCTCTAATGACCCAAATATTTAGCAGAGTACCAGTATGATGAATTCTCTGTCAAAACAAAATGTTTCTTAAATTGCACAAGTTTAAAGTAACCATAGTCTCTCAGGTAGTTCATAATATCATCAGACAGTTTATAATTATCCTCCATGCCCGGAATGGGATCAATACCAATTACTATAGCATGTCCATTCCCCACACATCGAGTAAGATCCTTTGCAAGCCAATTATATTTTTTTATGAAACCTGCCCATACATAAGAGGTTCCTTTTGTTACTTTATTGGGATTCCTAATCCAAGATATGATACTCCCCTTAATATATTTCTCATGTAAAACCTTAGACCATAATTTGGTACCAAATAATCTGCGCCTGAATCTTTTCAATCTGAGTGCATAGATGAAACAATATAAATTTTTGATGCCCCAACCACCCCAGTCTACAGGAAGTGCAAGTCTTTCCCATCTTGACATAACAATATTGCTCCTTTCCAATCCCCCAGTCCAAATAAAGTTGAAATATATTTCCTTAAAGTATTGATAATATATTTTGGAACCAGAGATAGGGAAAACCAATAAACAAGAATCCCAGTTAGAATAGCTTTGATAAGAGTGAGCCTCCGTCCCATAGAGAGCATCATGTAAGTCCATTGTTGTATTTTCTTTTCAAACTTAGTGACAAGCCAAGACAAATCATGGATCTTATATCCATTTGGATTTAATAAATAGCCCAAATACTTAAATCCCTCAGCCAGTTGGTAGACTTTGTAAGGTAGTAAAGTCATAATATTAGCCAATTTTTTATCCTCAATTCTGTAGTGATAGAAGTTGGACTTTTTTATACTCACCTTCATTCTTGAATCATCACAGAAAACCTTGATAATTTCCTTATAACATAACCATTATTCAATAGAATCAATACCCAAAAGTAAGACATCATCTACAAAAAGTAGATGTGTGATATAAATAGCAACAAATAATTTTATACCCTTTAATTTACCTTTTGATTTAGCATTTTGGATCGGTCTGCTTAAACCTTTAATAATTAAAAGAAATAAAAGAGGTGACAGAGGACATACCTATCTAATTCCCCTAGTACTCTTGAAAAAACATGTAGGTGCACCATTTACCAAGACAACAAAGTTTGTTGTGGACACACATGCCATGATCCAATTTATAACCAGAAGGGGAAGTCCAATCTAAATAAGAATTAATCTTATGTAAACCCAATCCACTCTGTCATAGGATTTCTCTGGATCCATCTTGAGTAGTAGTTCCTTAAGCTTCCTCTTTTTAATAGAATGGATTACTTCTTGTGATATACTAATTGCATCTAAAATTTGTCTGTCATGGAGAAATACAAATTGTTCTAAAGACATGTGTTTAGACAGAGCAGGATTTAAACGATTGGATATGATATTGGAGATAATTTTGTAAACAAGATTACACGGTGCAATGGGTTTAAAGTCTGAGAAATAAGTAGGCTTGTTGCTCTTTGGAATCAGAGTAATGAAGGTTGAATTCAAAGCACCAGATGCAAAGCCTTATGTTCTAGAAAAATCCACCATATTAAGGATGTCATCCCCCATAATATCAAAGAAATGGAGAAAAAGTTCAACAATCCATCCATCTGGACCTGGAATTTTCTCCTTAGCAAATTGTTTCAGAGTATCTTCAACTTCCCTCAGTGTAACTTGTTTACCAACGTCTCTCCCTTCTAATTCATCAAAAAACTTTGGGAATAATTTTATGGTCTTCAACTGTGCTTCCAACACACTAGAACCTGGATCTGTAAAAAAATTACCAAAGAAATTTTTGGCTAAGTTTTGTAATTCCCTCTGACCTTTGATAATATTACCTGACTCATATGTTAACTCCACAAGGCTCTACTTTTAAGTCTCCAACCCATCTCTTCTTGCTTTAGAATATGTTCCTTCTTTTGTTCAAAATATTTGATTTTTGATATATCTTCCTCCCTCAAAGTCTGATCTATATTCTTTGAATGTAGAATTTTGATATGTTCTTCCAGAAAATTATAATCCTGCAAATCCTTCATATTTTGTCTTTTAATCCATTTTGTAACAACATCTTTCAACCTTTTGATTTTGAAAACTAATTTATCCATAGGATTTAGATCTTCTTCCATCTCAAAACTGAGCCATAAATTTCTAATGTGTGAAGATAACTCCTCATTCAATAGCCAAGAAGTATTGAATTTAAAAAGATACTTCAAAGAAGGTATAACATCATCCAGTTGCAAGTAAATAGGCCAATGATCTGAGAATTTATACTCACCCACCCAAGATCTATGACGATGAAAGTACTGAAGAAATGAATATTTAACTAAAAATATGTCATGTCTTTTTTGTATACCATCAGTTCCACCTCTAGCATTCGTCCAGGTAGGAACTAGATAGTTTGGGAGAACATCCACTAGATCAAAATTGCATATTAAATCTGAAAATTAATCAACCATATCATATGCCCTAGCTGATTGTCCCCAGATCTCAGATCTTGAAATATTGAAGTTTAAGTCTCCTGCAATGATTAAATTTTCAATGTTCAGAAGACCGGATTGTTTCAATGTCTCCCAGAAACTATCCCTATCCTTATATGGCCCATAGCAATTCAGTATGTTAATTTTCCTCTCTAAATTTCCGATCAATACTTTAGTTAATAAACCCCATCTAGTTCTGAAGGACTGAAAATGAAAGAAGCGAAAATTCCATCCAGTCAATAATCCACCTGATAAATCATTAGAGCTTATAGCCGATAATTCCCAACCGGGAAGACAATTTGCAATTTTTTCAATGGCAACTGTATCTTGACACATGGTTTCTTAAAGTAATATAATATCAGTGTTAGTAGCTTGAGTAAGTTTGGTTAAGGCCTACCCATTGTAGCCTTACCCAAACCCCTGAAATTTATCGATAGTATTGTCATTAATCAACAATATCATCGGGCCTCTATGCTCTAAGCACCTTACTTGAAACTTCAATATCACAACCACTATTTTCCTTTATAGTTTCTTCAATTCCGAGGGATACAGGTTTTTAATTTAAGTCATCTTCATCAATAAGGGAAGCCTTTGACTTCTTTTATTTTTTCTAATGGTTACATTTTGGAATCTCAAGTCCTGGATCAAATTAACTTCGGGGTTTGATGAAGGTTTTTGAGAATAAACGTTCAGAGGTGTGAGACTATCAATAGTATTATGGATACTATAACCACTATCAAGCAGTATATTTTATTCAATGGGAGAGAAATATTCGGCACCTATAACTTCTGAGGAATCTAAAACCCAAGTGTCAACCAATTTAGGGTTTTTATCTTTGGCTATCTTTGGCTCAGAAGCTATATTGAGAATCTAGGTTGATAAATTTTTCTGAAGTATTCACTCCAATAAAATCCAGGTTTTTGGCAATGTCTTTGGGATACTAGGGCCCAGCCACATTTAATTCACAGGAATCATTTTTTTGACCCAAATTCAAAACTAATTCACTAGTAGACAGATTCCTTTCTAAATCTCTTTCCATAGAGAGGTAAAAATCTAATTATGCTTTTGTAACATCTTTAGAAGGGGTGGGAGAATTTGTAATTTGCTTACCTGAATCTCCTCCATTGTTTGCATACTTATTAATGATTGGAGTTTTTAAATGTCCAATCCCCCATAGTATGGACCTCTGAATCCTTATCAGTAATGTCGATATAGGCACCTTGAAAAATATTTGGGCATTTAGCTTGGACATGTCCAGTTTGTCTGCAGTTGTAACATCTGAACGATATTTTATAGTAATCCAGTCTTTGTTTGAAAGAATGGGCCCTCGTGTTAGCTCCACCTCTGTCGGTAAACCCTGAGACATCTCAAATTCCACAATTACTCTTTCCACATGCCTATCCATACCAAAAAGGTAATTTTTATCCACTCTGATAAATTTCCCAACCGTGTTTTCCAATCCCACTAAAATATTTTATGTCCACTATTCGATAGGGAAGCCTGGTAGAAGCATCCATAGATGTCTTCTAGATTGTCTATCCCTCAAGGGGTCAAATGAGATATGCCATCATTTCAAAATAAGTGAGCCCTCCTTAATATGCCCTCCTTAATAAGCCAAATACCCTTCATAACTTCTTCCAGACGTTCAGGGTCCGGGAAAATGAACAAAATCCATCTATTGACTAGCATATTAACTCGCGGCGCGTACTCAACAATCGGAACCCAGAATTTATTCACCCATTCCAAGATTTCCACTTTGTTCACTGATGCAAACTCAATACGACCGACAAGAGCTCTATTAGCCAACATTTCCACTCTATCAATATTCGCATCCTCACCTATCACATATCGGTCTAAATCCTCCTTTGCTTTTACTGCCTTCAATTTCCTTTGATGCTGAGCTTTCTCCCCATAAGGTCCTCTCTCCGCCTCTTTGATATGCGCCCGGTCATCCAAACTCATTGTTAGCCCGACATATAGAATCCCCCCCCCAACCGATCCATACGGTTGAGATCCCAGATGTAATTAGGGCTTGGATTCCCTGACATGTTGTTTTTGGGAATTACCGGAATCATCCCTAGATCCGGTGAGTGGTCGAAGCCACGCGTCCACCGAAAATTGAAAAGAGCACTTTCCAGAATAAAAAAAGGAACGGCTCCCAAAAAAACTGATTAATCAACTCAGTAACCAAAAAAGGTCAGATCCACGACAGGTGTAAATGTGGTGAGAGAAACTCGGACAAGAATAACATAAGTTGTCCAATCTTCAGAAAAGTAACAAATCAAACATGAAAAAATTCCAATGATAAACCCTAATGGTCATAAAAGTTAAACATAGAGAATAAAGCCTGTGTCATAAAATTGAAACATAGAGAATAAATCTCGTGTATAAGATCACCAAAAAACACCAAAACCGCACCTTACGACATATTTGAGGAAAACCTGTAAAAACCCTAGATCATAGACGAATAAAAGAAAAGTCTCATCAGGAAGGCAACTATTCCCACTTTTTTTCTCTTGGTTGGTACTAGGCTGATCGAAACGATGAGCTTGAATCCAAGTCCTTCTGTGTACAATCTCTTATCATCCTGCCATAGTTTTCAAAAGTTCCCCAAACCCTAGCCATCTTGCCTCCTCCCCTACAAAGATGAATTCTCCAATTACAAGAATTACTTGAAAACGATGTTAAGGAAACAACTAAAAATATCCATGGGTAATAAGTTATAAAAGTTAATACCAAAAATATATAGTGTCAAAGTAGATCAAAATTAAGAAAAGTGGAAAGAAAAAATGAAAATAATGGATTTATTTTCTTAAAAGAATGTTTTATATTTATATAAAAATATTTATAAATAACAATGCAAAAAGTGGAAGGGTATATAAAATGTACATCGTAACGTCTTTCAAAGGGTTATTAAATTGAGATAAAATAAGAATAATCTAAGGGATGAAGAGCTGGGGCATATATGTTTAACATGGCACTCTTAGCTAGGGCTTGATGGTGCACTTCATCCCATCACAAAGAATAAAAAGAAGACACTGAGCTAACCTTGAGCTCAAATGTATACTTACACATGAGCTTCCAAAGGATGAATAATGATGAAATCCACAATCACTTCCATATGGGCCATAGAGCACAAAATGAATGTGAAAATGAAATTCTCCAAATAATATAGAATGCCAATGCAACATGTCTTGAGTTTGGACTCCTGAGGAAGAATATGCCAATCCTTCCATGAACAAGAGGAAGAATCCTAGATATCATCCCAAAATAAAAGGCCCTTCTTGCTCAATCTTCAAGCCTGAAAATGGGGCATCACCATAGCACAAGAATGTTGAAATATCCACCTCCAAATAGAATGATAGGATAAATCCCAAATTTCTTTAATACCCTCCTAATGCTAATGGACCATACATACAACCACCTCCCTAGATTTACCTACTTTGGAATATAAGTTAGCCAAAAAATTGAAATAACTGGGACTCGACTTGAATCTTGAGAAATCATCACCCAACGTTGAAACAATCTTCCAAGGAGATGAACCCTCTAGACATATCACCACCCACTTGGCCATAAGAACACTTCCCTGAGTCTCAACATCAATCAAACCAAATCCAATGGAAGAATCCTCTCACGATCATACTTGGCCATGAGAAAGATTGCATAATTTACTCAAGCCATCAAAATTGTGCCTTGCTAATGAAGCAACACAATTCATAATAGACATGAATCCTAAAGAATGCATCCAACCACAATCAACCTCCCAGTAAAGGGAGGGTACTTATGGTGCCAAATGTGCAACTTGCTCTAAAGCCTCTAAAGACACCAATCCCACATATCTATTAGTGGAAAACCCACCCCAAAAGTAATACCCAAGTATCACAAAATAACCTTATATCTAACATGGGTCCAAGTTGTAGGAAGCAGATCCAATGGTGAATACCAATGAAAAGAATCTCTTATGAACACTAACCACATAACCTAACACAAAGACAAATGTATCCAAGCAATTAATGTCTCCATCAATTGACCCTTACTTAGCACACACAATTAGGAGATAATCATTTGAAAAGTGATTATTAACCATATTTAAAGCACCTAGGGGAGGATGCCTCGAAAACATTTGATAATCTAGGATTACTCCAACAAGTAGCCCAGAGCATCAACTATCAATGCACACAAATAAGGATCCATAGGGAATCCTTGATGAATGGATTGATTTAGCAGAACCCACGGAGATAAATCATTATTGACTAAGACAAAAGAGGAAACATTGGTGAAAAGGGTATTCACCAGGGCCACACAACATGGACCAGAAACCAAACAAGTCAACACCTATGGGAGTAGTGATGAGTATGAATTATAGTGTTGTTGAACTCTCTCGGGAAGGAGTTGATTGTGATATTACTCTTTCTTTAGGATTTTCTCAAAGAGAGGGAGGTAACCATGTTGAGCTTGTTACTTCAATTGTCCAAATTTTGAAGTGCATGAGAGGGATTTTATGCTCACAGTTTGATGATAACCATTTATGGGTTGTTGTTAATATTACCACAACATTGTATTTCAAGATAGATGAGTTGAGATACATGCATATTTTATCTTATGATTTTGATAGACCTAATCGACACTTGAATTGATCTTGAATAGAGTTTCATGTATGGAGTAGAGGTTTCATCAAAGAAACTCCATAACAAAGGTAATGACTTCTCCCTTCCCTTCTCCTTCCTATTTTACTTTTATTTTAATATATTTATTTTGTAATGTTTATTGTTGTTTGGTTTTTACACGTTTAGGGTTTCATGCATTGAGGCTAGGGTTTCATGGTGGAATCTCCATAAAAAAGGTAATGGTTTCTCCCTTCCCTTCTCATTTTTCCTTCCTCTATTGCTTTGTTTTTGTTCATTGACTTTCTAATGTTTATTGTTGTTTTGGTGTTGCAGGTTTAATGGAAAAAGAAGAAAAAAAATGACATTTTGGGGGTTTTGTTTAATGCACAGATCTAGTTCATGGGTATGGTTTAAGGAATAACCTTGTATTAATCTAAGGAGATCCTAGTTCAAATCCTGGCACCCATATATTTCTTATTGCTTTTCCATTTGTATTCACATGTTTGCATGCATAGGTTAGATTAATTTCAATTTAGATATGCACTTTTAAAGGTATATTTATGTGGGAATGTAGCTCAAGTAGATTTATTTCCTTTTGGCAAGTGACTTGGGTTCAAATCCCAACATTCCCTTAACATTTTCCATTTCCATATTCGTAAGTTCTAATTTAATTCAAATTTGCACTTGTAATTGTAGTTTTTTGTGGGAATGTAACTCAAGTAGATCTATTGCTTCTTGGCAAGTGATCTAGGTTCAAATCCCAACATTTCCTTACCAGTTTTTCATTTCTTTTATTTTCCAATTTTTCCAATTTTTTTGTTTATGTTTCCATAAATTTAATTTACATGCAGTTGGCACTAAATCAAGTGCTAATCCTAGTGCTAAATTTGGTGTTAATTATGGCACTAAATCTAGTGCAAATCCTAGCATTAAACTTGGCACAAATTCTGGATCTAAATTAGGCAGTTTAAAAAATTGTAAGTTTGCGCTAGGTTTAACACCACATTTTCCAACTCAATTGGAAAAAAAATACTCTAAAAAGGGACAGTAAAGTAGGTGCTAATTTCGTGTTTTGTTGTAGTGTCAAACCCTTAGGATTTTTGATTCAGATCTACACTATTTCCTAAAGAGATAAGAAGAGAGGACAATCAACCAAGAAGGGGGATAATGTGTTTCCTGGATCTTGTAGGTTGTCTTATTGCTTCCCTCCACATGCAAATTCCAAAGCAAGTCACTTTGATGAGATCTGAAACCTACACATAGAAAAGAGAATAACCTTCTCAAACTTTATAACAATATAGAAGCATGGATCCAATCATAACTGAACCCTAACATCACACAATCCTAGATAGTTGATCAACAAAGCTAAGCCACTTTACACCAATAAGAATCAATCACAAGCACTATTAAACCTTAGATATTGGGGGAGGGGGGGTGAGAGATATCTATTACTATATAAGAAAACAACAAGTACAAATATTACCCGATCTTTGTTGTTATAGGCACCTTTCAAAACCTTCATCTAGGTTCATTAACCGCTTGAGCCACTGATGCTATTGATTCCCAAGACACCAAAATATCTCTTGAATATTATGGAGAAGCAATAAATGAAGGAAACTTTCTCCACTAAAGGGAATGAAATGGATTTTAGAGTTAGGGATCTCTGCTAGGGAAATGGACATACAAACTCAAGGGATCAAGAAAATTTCTCTTGCATAAGGATACTCCAAAAATGATTCTCATATTCCCTTAATTTGGCCTCTTATTATAGAAATTTAGAAGAGGTTGGAGATAGGCTTCATGGTATGTGAATTAAGTGGATACAATTCAAAGATGGGCTTCATTATGAGAACTATGCAATTGCAAGTCATGCACAGGTTCCATGCTCAATTATGAGCATTTTCCAACTCACTATGAACTTTCTTCTAAATTATGAGTTTTTCCTCAATTATGAAATTGTTGACACCCAAAAAATGCTCATTAGCTCATCTCCCTAGTCACATGACCCATTTGTCCACTTTTCCTACCATTTTAGCCTCTAAAACCTCAAAAAACCTTCAAATGGTCACCAAAAAGGCCAAAATCCATCTTTTTCTCCTCAAAATAGTTAAATTTCCTCAAAAAATACCAAAAACCCTCCAAAGGATCCAAAATTCCCAAAAACCAATTAAAAGGGAATAAAATTCAAAAATATATTCAAAAAAAAGAAAAAAGAGGGAAAGAAACCCTAAACCATTTGACCAATACCATTGGTTACCTTAAACCATGATTGTATTCTCCGTCACCCAAAAGCTATAAAAAGGTGATAGAAGCTCCCCATTATTCATCCACATTCTTGCCTATCCTTATGCTGCCAAATTCATTCTTGAGAATCTAAGCCCACAATTTGTGCTTAGACTCACTATTTGAGTGAGCTATTTTGGCCAATCCCCATTGCATCTGGAGAAGAGAAGGAACCATTGAAGCATTGGAGCAACTCGTCCCTACGGCTGCTCAAGCTCAACCAACCTCACCATTGAGGTAACCTTTCATTTGTAACTCCATTTTTTATGAATAAAATTTGTTTTACATGGAAAATCCAAATTATTTACTGTTTACTGCAAGTTTATTATGCACATGTTAGATTAGTTTTTACTGTTTACATTAGCTTTTTTACTATTTTCTTGAGACTGCTACTAAAGAATCCATTTTCCTTTGTAGGTGCTCATTGGCACAAGCTTGGGTGAAAACCCAAGCAACAGAAATAATTATGAAAATGTGAAGATATTGTTGGAAATAATGTAACTTCGTAAGTTATTCTTATCTTTATTGTACCTCCTTCGGGAGCAATTATTTATGTAATTGACCATGTTAAAGATCATGAAAGAATCAATGTAAACATTGGGTTGGAATTACCCAAAGAAAACATTTATCAAATGTAATTTTTTGTATTTCCCAAGACAAGTCGGCCCAGTGGATAAATTGCCCCAAAACAGTGGGCAGTCTGCACCAAACAATGGGCAGAACTGCCCCATTCATGTTGGTCCAATTAGGAAAAGTTAGGTCGGCCCAGTAAGGGAAAAAGTCACCTTTTGATGTGTATAAATAGAGAGGTCAAACCTCTCATCTGGTCATTCACTCAAGACAAGTTCGCTCTACTAAGAGACGTTTGCTACTGCAGCTAGGAGACTGATTTTTGGGGTTCTCCACTATTGGAGAAGTTTCTCTCTTATTTTTCTTGGGTTTGCACTACTACTATCTGGATGTACATCATTCTCTATTGGAAGGTGTGAGCTTGGGGAAGACAAATAGCTTTGTCTGTGGTTGGCAAATGATTGTTCTTATCATCGTGGTTAAACGAGCTCCACACTCATTTTGTTTATGTGCTTTGTCATTCTTTTAGTGATCCTGATTATGCTGCTATAAAATCTAACATAAATAAGTATTTCCCAATTATGAAATTCTTACCCAATTATGTAATTTCAGCCTCATAATATCTAATAACATCCTCACAAATCCTATGGTGGGAAATATAATTATAATAATCGTGGATGAAACACATTTGTAGGAGGTCCTCAAACAATTGCTCAAATGCTACCATGACCAATCATTAACCCAACCACAAACAATCTTTGGAGTTGGTACCTTGCTAAGATGTATCAATATGTGATGTAGGAGATGGCTCATGCAACTCATTGGTAGAATCATGCAACTCATTGGTAGAAGAGTCATTTGATGTGATGAGCTCTAGTGCTAGAGTAAATTGAATTTGATTGGTAGAGGAATCAAGACAACTTGATCATGTTGATGAAGCCCCATTAAACCTAATCCAGCTTTGGCTAGTCTCATCATGGGCTATATGGGATTTGTGACCCCTTGTCCATTCTTACCATGGCCACCACCACCGTACCCATCTTCAGAAGTAATTTGGCCCCAAAGCCACAAGTATGCACCTCAAAGGAAGGTGTTGTAGGCTTATCAATCACAATAAGTGCATGATCTGCAATAAATATGTAGTGTCTTCCTCTTCATGAGCATCTGCAATGTATGAAGAAGAATTTCTAGAAACAAAGAGAGAGCCTACAGAGTCAGTAGTAAATCTTGGATTATCATTTGCATTTTTTGAATTAGAAAGGGAGGAAGAAGAATCCTCTTGAGTGACAATGGAGGAAGCAAATTCCGCATCATCAATGGATTCTTTCCCAAGTGAATTTATTGAATTTTTTAACAACATAGTACATTGGGATTAAAGTATTTTAGTCAATTGAATTTTTGTGGCTAGAGTAGGGAGATCAAAATAAAAACAAATTACATGCCAACCCACATCACAAAAGAATAACATGTCCCTCTATTATCCATCTTAAATTTAAATTATACAAAAATGGATTTGGACTTGTGACCTTTCATTTACAACTTCTCATTTCAATTACTTATTATCAATTGTTTTACCTCATGGGCATAACCATAATTTAACTTGATCAAAAATTAAAAAAATTAAATTTTATAAAAAAATAAAATAAAAAAAACACATAGATTCATCTTAAATATAAATTTACCAAGGGAAATGAAATTTATTGAGATATATATTTTAAATTTTAAATTTTTAAATTTTTAAAAAAAATTTAAATCTCAATAGCTTTAATCCCTCTCAATATTTAATATTTAATAGATCATTTGGGCTTATTATGTTTTGCCAGATATCTGAATCTTCATGAGATTTGTATTCTGGGCGATTCTGGTGTCATCATCGATTAGGCAGGGGATTGGTCTCGTTTGCATTTTCTTTTACTGCAGCACTGGTGCATGAGGATCCCGTCTTTGATTTCTACTTTTTCTGGTATTGAATTCAAGCATATATACCGATGCCATAATACTGTGCCCGACGGATTATCTAAATCGGCTTTGGTTATTTCTCCTGGATAGTTAGTTTTCCAAGAATTCTGTGGCAATACTTTGGTTTCTGATGGGTCATTAGCACTGGATTCTCTGTAATTTCTACTGCTCGGTGACATAGCTTTGTTTTGATAACTCATTTCTCCACGTCCGGTGGCCGTATCGGGGTAGCTTTAATTTCCAGATACGGAGCAGCGTTTTTGAATACTGTAGACCGTATTAATACTGTTCTCTTGACATTTCTCCTCTCTGTAGCTCTTTTGAGCACCGTTTAGAGGACCTGCTGTCTTTTGTTAGAAGTTTTTTTTGGACTACGAAAAGAAGTTTTCTCGACTTCTCTCTGAAGTTGGCGTATGTAATGACACATCTTTTTTCCTAATAAAATGATGTTGCGTATGTAATGACACATCTTTTTCATAATAAAATGATGTTTTTTTTCGGATGAAAAAAAAATTAGGATGTATATCTATGCTAATCAATTTTTAGAATATATTTAAGGATTTCTAGTCAATTCTTAGAATATTTTAATTAATGTAAGTGGGTTAATTAATCTGTGGAATATTTGAATCAATGTGAGTTGGGTGGGTTCAAGGCATCCAGTGGGTGGAGGTAAGAGGATCCATGTGTAAAGGCACCCATCCTTACTTTCACGTTTAACTTGACACTGGAATAAAGTAAAAAAAAACCTAATAATTATGCACTGAACTAGTGGAAGACAGATGGCCAACCTACCAATTCTTGTTTCTTCTTTCACAAACACACCGAGGCCTCAAAAATGTTTCTTGTGGCAATATGCCAAAAGAGAATAGCAATCGTATGATACTCTCTATAAAAAGTCATACCTGTTATAATTAGCATTGTATTTTTCTCACAAGAAATCCCAAGTATCATTATCCAGTACCGGAAGAGAACAGCTTCCGTATGATACCTTTTATAAATTCATAGCTGTTGTAATTAGAACTGTATTGCTCTCACGAGAAATCCCACGTACCATGAGAGGAGCAGGCATGTGGATATCCAAACACACCTTGTGATGAAACTGAGGGGAAATTATGGAGCAATTACAATTGTACAGAAGATGCATTCGCTCAAACATTCACTTGTGCTAAATCTTAGTTTCACTTGGATATGTTGAATACAGTTGACCTGAAAGAGGAACAATGGATGAACAACTTGGTATCAGTCCAATCATAATGTATTGTTCGCAAGGAGTCACGTTGGGCAAACAGCTGCTGGAGGTTAGTTCTCAGTTATTTCTCTGTAACACGGACTTGCTCCACTGGTGATACAGAGCACAGATTAAGTTTATCAAAAAGCCATCAACTCCACATTCTTGACCAAAGGAAGAGTCATTTAAAACACTTCAAAACATAGAAGCCCCCCTCCCAAAAAAGGCAACAAATGCAATACAAATCCATCCTGAAGTATAATTTCCTGCACTCTTTATGAGTTTTGAAATTTAAAGGCCACAAGGCTGTGAGACAGGTTGGATCATAAATTCGAACTCCAAAGGATTGGATTAGGTTCATCCTCCTCCTTCAAAGTCAAGGACAGAACACATTTATCTAGTAAAATTGGATATTGTTGTAAAACCCAATAATATTCCCCATAGTGATTGATTTGGAATTAAGAAACTATCTGCAAAGGCCTCATCATCTCATTATCTTCATGGTCCAACATCTGCCAATTCCAAAGAGAAGCAAAGCAATAGTTGAATACAATCAGTTATTCGTTTCTAATATAAACAATCAATATGCCATGAGATCTGTAAAACTGAACGAGAAGAAGAAAAATGAAGGAAGCTTGAAATATAAGATCAGTGACTTACATGGCAATGATAGACATAGCCTGGTACAGCACTGACGTTGAACGGATAAGGATCATGAGAATCCAGAGGAGAAAAGCGGACAAGAATTGTGGTCATAAATCCTGGATCAATCTTCACTACATTCTTCCAACCCCTTTCATTAGGGGCAGGCTTAATCACTTTCCCTTTTGCATACTTGTCAATATCGCATTTCAGAGAATCGTTCTTCTTCATCATACAATCCGTAAACTTGTCCACGTTTACCAGCTGTGTATGATTGAGGATAATGAACAATGCGAGATGAATATGGAGAGGATGGGATTCCGTTGATAGATTGATAACATGCCATATCTCACTGGTTCCCTGCTTGGCTATCTCGGTGACCGGGGCATCAAAGGGCACCGCATTTATCAACATACCCGTTTCCATTTCCATCATTCCCATCCCCATCCCCATCCCATTTCCATCTCCCATACTCGTTGTTTCCATTCCCATCCTTTTCTTCATGTTCATGTCCATGTACATATACAAGGCAATGTGTCGTGTAAGCACCGAATCATTGATCTTGGCACGAGGATATCGTACTAACTTATGGGCAATTTTCTTCGAATCAGATCCCTCGGTCTTTTCAATCACGAATTTCATCACTTTACTATTCATGTTATTCACTGGTTCGCCATCGGGGTATACATATGGAGCGCTGTTTGTGAAGATAATCTCGTCGCCATCGGCGCTGGCATTGCTAAAGTCGATTATGATATCTGCAATCTCGGAGCAGCCGAGGAGTATATCCTTAACGCTCACGGGTCTGTGTAGATATGCAGAGTCTGAGCCTATCTGAGTCATGGACATCCCGTTACTCAAAGCCAACCTGTAGAACCTGGAGTTGCTGCTATTCACAATTCTGAAGCGATATTTCTTTCTCTTCACCTTCAAGTAGGGCCACGCCTTGCCGTTCACTATTATCACATCCCCAAAATACTCTGGCTGCACACATACACACACCACTACATCAGATTCCTTTCTAAGTAGATTGTGCTGCAGAGAGAGAAGATCATAAGCGATGGCCGTACTCATTATGATTTTGACATTTAGTGCTGGAATATGATAAACACTAAAATCAACCTAAATTCATTTTATTTCCGGTGACTTTCCAATAAGCAATTTTGGAATTAACTTACACATTATACCAGGTTTTGTGCTGTGAATTATTTGGAAAGAACGAAACAGGCAAGACAGTTTACCTATTGAAGGAAAATACAACATATCACCCAAAACACTGAAATATTTGGAAAGAACGAAACAGGCAAGACAGTTTACCTATTGAAGGAAAATACAACATATCACCCAAAACACTGAAATATTTGGAAAGAACGAAACAGGCAAAACAGTTTACCTATTAAAGGAAAATACAACAAATCACCCCAAACACAAAATTGAATTGAATTCTTAAACTAATTTACAGAAAGGGCCTAAATTGACTCATGAGATTGAAAGAACTATAACTAAATTGGTCAACAGGAACATAGGCCCTTAGCTTAAAATTACGAAAATGCAAAAGGGAAAGATCCATCCCAATGAAATGGGAAACAAGAAAGGAAGAATGTCTCAAAGATAGAGATTAATCATGTTATAGCAGAAAAAAATTTCAAGCATTCAAGGCCGTGAAAACTTGTGTGATGGTGACGAAGCCAATGATACTAGATTTGTAATGCCTCAAAGACCTACTCCCTGAGCCGAGATGCTGGTCAGGGGTCTCTTACTGCTTAGGCTGTAAGAAGGCAGCTGGATGTAGGAAGATATCAACTTAGAGCAGGTCTGTAACAACCTTGAGTAGGAAGATTGTTGGGGTTCCCCAGACCACTTAGAGGATGGCTCGTCGGTTGGTGGCACGACGGAAAACAGGCAAGTGTTGGTGTGGCACACTTAGATTATACCGTCGGCTAGATGGCTTGAGTGCGGGCGGATGGGTTCTTGCGTGAGCAGCAAGCCATGCCCATGCCCATGGGCACACTTGATGCAATGCGATGGTTGAACGGGCACCACACGGAGGTGGGCGCTTGCGGATGATGAGTGTGGGCACATTAGCATGAAAAATGCCCAAGTATGGGCACGCTGGCAGAAGTGCGCCCAAGGTGGGTGCGGGCGTCAGCTTGGTGGGGTGCCCAAGTGACTTGACTCCACACAAGGCTTGCGGACGGGTTGGCTAGAGGAGTGCGTGCCAAGGGCACTCATGAGCAAACGTCTTGTATATATAATGTGTGGATGGGAGGCAAGTGAACCAATAACCAAGTGGAAGCAAGTTCAGTTGAGGAGATTCGCACTGTTTTTGGGTTTGAGGCAGGAACAGGGGCATGCCCCTCCTCTGGTGGCTCAGAGGAGGGCGCACTTGTCTTTGGTAGCAACACGGAAGTTTTTTGGGGTTTCTCCTTGCAACGGATGTGGCAGATCCACAGGTCACGAAGAGGCATGTGCCAGGCCTTGTTGGAGGCATCTTTGCCTTAGGCTAGCCTCACGGTGAGGTGCTCTTGGTGGAGTTGCAACGGATGTGGCAGATCCGCAGGTCAGGAAGAGGCATGTGCCAGGCCTTGTTGGAGGTGTCTTTTCCTTAGGCTAGCTTCACGGTGAGGTGCTCTTGGTGGAGTCTAAGTGTTGGTTGAACACTTGGACGTGCAACAGACTTAGCTGCAGAGATAGTGGTGCAATTTGGGAAAACAGTGAGACATGTGAACAGGAAGTTTTATGGTGGAGTTTGTGGATGAGGCTGCGACGGACAACCGACTCGTGGGCACTCTCTAGGGCGTGGTTGGCTAACATAGTTGTGCCCAGACGGATGGCTAGGTTGCGATGGACTGCAGCGTGGATGGCATGGTTGCGGTGGAAAGCAGCTTGCCGAGATGATGGTGTGGTCATGATGGACAGTAGCTTTGATGCGGAGCATCCATGCTCACCTCCACTCCACCGCATTGTCATCAAGCTGTGACAGCCAGTGCATAATCTTCAAGAGCTATTGTGATGCGGAGCATGAGATTCAAAACATAATGACTATTTATTAAAACCCCCAACGGAACTGACTAAACTCCCAGTTAGAGATCCGTAATCATAGGAACTGGCGGGAACACTATGAGTTCGGGTAGGCACAATAGAAACACAGCGGTGTCATTTCTGGAGCTATATTTGGGTGGAAATCCGAAGAATAAAAACACTGGACCTGAGTGAATGATGCAGTTTTTTAGTTTTCCAGTTTCTTTAGTTTTTCCTGAGATTGTTTTTCTTTTTTGGAGATAGGGGAGCTTTGGGGCTGAGGCTCAATCCTCTCGTGACATTTATGCATTGAAAACTCTAGTCATTTGATTTATTATCTATTCAATAAAAAAAGTCTAAGTGTTTGGTTGTATCTAGTTCTTCTGTACACGGATTATTAGCCTTTCGTTGTATTATTTTCCTTGGTTTTACTAGTTACTCTGTTTTCAGTTGTCTGAATATTGTTTGCAGTAGAGTCCCTGCATCATTTGGTATCAGAGCAACCCATAATGGCCCAGAGGGGAACCCATTGTTGTAGACTAATTGTTGGAGACTTAGCTGCTTAAACTGAAGAGTTGGTTCGAGAGGAGAACCAAGTGTGCTCGGAGGAGCACTAGATTGCACGGAGGTGCATTATTGTTACTAGTGGGATTGGTTATGGAAAGCCATATTGTGAACAACTGTAAGAGAGCAAGCTCTTGAAAATCAAAAGAGAAAGAGATTGGCAAGTAAAAGTTAAAAAATGGCAAAGGAGAAGTGGGTGAGCCAAGAAGAGAAAGAATGGATCAGGGCAGAGATACAAGCAATTAGGCAACTAATCAAAGAGCATAATGAAAGACTGCAAAGAAAAGCGAAGATCCGAGCCACACGAAAGGTGATAAGGGCCTTAAAGGAGAAAGAGAGAGTTTTCAAAGGGGTCTCAGTTGTAAAAGTGCTTCGCTACCCGGAAGACGGTGAAGCACTTGTGGAAGTGCTTTGCCACCCGGAAGAAGGTGAAGCACTTGAAGAAGAAGAATACAGTGCCACTGAGCACATGGGAGCAAAAGAGGAGGAACACATTCTCTCATTGTTGGAAGAACAAATGGTTGGGCAATGCATACGAGTGTGGCTGAAGACGTAGACAGGCCATCAGAGTGGGATGCTGGGAAGGAAAATGATTCCTTTAATGAAAATGAAGTTGACAAGGTTGCAGCAGAAGAGAAAATTGCTTATTGGCAACTCCTGCATGTAGGAATTGAGGTGCCAAGGAAGGACATTGAACAAGGTGTAACAGAGAAAATTGGTGGTGTTCCAATGGTTAATGCAGTTGAAGGACAAAAGGCTATGAAAGAATAACTGAATGTGCTGAATGTTACTGAGTGGAGAACTAATGACAATCTAAAAAATGAATTTATGGAGAAAGACTATTTATACCAAGGTTTTTTGGTGCGGTTGTTGCTAATTAGACTTATGTTGTGTAAGATTCTATGGTTGTATTTTGATCAATGGAGAAAGTTAAAGAAAATAGAACTTAAGGCTATGAACCAAGAGGTTCATAATTCTTTAAACGAAAGGAGTATGATGCGGAGCATCCACACTCACCTCCACTCCACCACATTGTCGTCGAGCTATGACAACCAGTGCATAATCTGCAAGAGTTATTGTGATGCGGAGCATGGGATTCAGAACATAATGACTGTTTATTAAAACCCCCAACGGAACTGACTAAAATCCCAGTTAGAGATCTGTAATCATAGGGATTGGCGGGAACACTATGAGTTTGGGTAGGCACAACAGAAACACGGCAACGTCATTTTTGGAGCGATATTTGGGCGGAAATCCGAAGAATAAAAACACTGGACTTGGGCGAATGATACAGTTTTTTAGTTTTCCAGTTTCTTTAGATTTTCCTGAGATTGTTTTTCTTTTTTGGAGATAGGGGAGCTTTGGGACTGAGGCTCAATCCTCTCGTGACATTTATGCATTGAAAAC
This sequence comes from Larix kaempferi, assembly GCA_027924585.1. Taxonomy (NCBI): domain Eukaryota; kingdom Viridiplantae; phylum Streptophyta; class Pinopsida; order Pinales; family Pinaceae; genus Larix; species Larix kaempferi. The sequence goes on from BSBM01001532.1 coordinate 636,487, forward strand.
TCTAGTCATTTGATTTATTATCTATTCAATAAAAAAACTCTGAGTGTTTGGTTGTATCTGGTTCTTCTGTACACGGATTATTGGCCTTTCGTTGTATTATTTTCCTTGGTTTCACCAATTACTCTGTTTTCAGTTGTTTGAATATTGTTTGCAGCAAAGTGCTTGCATCAGGCTTGTGTCAAGATGGTTGACTAGGCTACAGTGGATGGTAGTAAGCCGGGAGACATGCAACGGATGTGGCAAAGATGCAGAGCAGAGTGTGGATGTGGACTGTGGCTGCTACTACGGTAGAGCCTAGACAGTGGTAGAGTACCTTCCGTTTGCTGTTGTATCTTGAGCTGCCAAGTAGGGTATGCTCGTGGATGAGGTTCTAGGGTGTGGCAGCCCTCTCCTGTTGTATGTAAAGTCTCTTGTAACCATTATATAATAAAAAAGGTGTTAGGCACGTTCCGAGTTTGGGGTGCCGCCCTCATACATGTTGGTCTCTTGTATTGTTCTTGTATTTGTCTAAGTGTTAGTTGTTGGCATGCACTTAACTAGAAAATTGACAGAGTACAGAACTGTTAGACATAGAAGTGTGAGGTTCAGCGGGTTAGGCATAGTCTGCCGGACACCTACCGAGATGGTCTCGCCCTTGACAGGGATCCGGGCAGTGCCGCATGGGCCACCAGAAGGTGAAAAATTGGGTCAGGCCCGTGACAAGGTCACTCTATATGATTTGTCTTTGGAAAGTTACAGGCTCAAGTAAAACACCTCATTGAAGAAAAGGGTTAAATTTACCTAGATCAGACCACTATGGATAACTTTCTTTGAAAAAGTATAGAGTAGGTGGAACACCTCACTGATGAAAAGGGCTAAATTAATCTAAAACAGACCACTCTGGATGACTTTTTGAAAAGTCATTTGTTCAAACGAACACTTTCAAGGAAGAAAAAACCTAAGCACCCGTATTCCTCATATGGCATGAATGAAGTAACAGCCAGAAATATAAGAGAATTTGAAGATCTCCCAAAAGCAATCACAAAATAAAACATGAAATGGTGCATTTATCATCAACAATTATTAAGGAACACATCCAATCATACTGAAGCTGGAAGCAATACATGGTCTCCTAAATCGCCGGTGTTCAAACTCAATTTCAACGGTTCTTCAAGGGGTAAAGTAACCTGGGAAGGTATCAGAGCTCTCGACACTCGAGAATAAGCCAATCTATGTGTATGGAGGGAACTTGGGTGAAACTTCTAACTTGGCAGAGTTGGTAGCTGATTGTGAAGGCATTTGTGCTGTTGTGAAGATGCAGATCATAATCTCACTGTTGAAGGCAATTCCCAGGTCATAATAAACAGTCTTAGCCAGGAATTTCAGAGTGCTGATCAATCAAAATCCAAGTTGTTGAAGATAGTTTCAACTGCAGAGACACCTTTGTCATCATTGAATTCAATCAAGCTCGGTGGTGTTGGAATCAAGTAGCTAATATGGTAGCGATTTTGGGGGGTGGATGAGCAACAGGGAGAAGAAAGAGTGGCTGCTCTGTGGGATAATGGTCCGACAGATCAAGGATTGAGGCAGGAATTCTTCGTATACTGAAGGAGGATTGTTATCCAAATGGGTCAGACACTAAAGGAGTGTCCAGAAGGAGGCTGCAAAATTTTCTCATGGCATTAGTAGGACTGTATGCATAATCTTAATTACTAAAATGCTAGATTTATAGTTTTAAAAGCTATTTGAAGACATAATAAAAAAGGTTTATGTGACACAGTGGAGATGTAAGAGTAAAAATGGGTTTAATTGATTCAGTGGAGATTTGAAGTTAGTTCCACACAAGAAGAGGAAAAACAAAAGAAGAAAAAGAGACGGAGAAAATAAACATATTTGCAATCAATCCAAAAGGTAAGGGACGGAACAATGAAACATATTTACAAGCAATCCAAAAGGAAATGTAACTTTACTGTAAAGTGGTTGTACCTACCTGCCACTGGGGATGCACCATTGGATCGTTACCGGTGGAATTTAAGTAAATTGATCCGTCCTTGGTAAAACTTTTATCGAAGATGAGAAGACTACGGTCATATTCCGCACCGGATGGTAGGTTGAGAGGGTCCTCCACCGTGGCGTTGAAAATTATATAGGCCCCCATGAGACCGGCCAAGATATTTACTCTGGTTAACCCCAGGGCGTGGTCATGGTACCACAGATTGCCCGGATGCTGGACATTGACGTAGTGATACTTAGCTGTCTTCCAGGTCGGTCCAGTTTCGTTGAATCCCGCTGTAAACCACGCCATTGAGTTACCATCGCTCTCGGGTTCGATGATTCCGCCGTGCAAGTGAACAACTGTGGGGACTCCTCCGTATTTAGGCTTGGCAACATTAAGGGTGGAATCCGATGGAAGAATATGTCGAGAAGGCAGATGGTTTTCCCATGTCACGTACGTGTCTGCGCCTTGGATGGATTCGATCGTGGGACCTGGGACAGTCGCGGTCTTCCTTGAGCTTCCATAAGCAAACACGGTACTCGCAGGGAGATCTCTGTGAAATTTCTGGAAACAAATATAACAGAATGAGAATTGGGGGTTAATTATTGCCTTGTCATGAACAAATACGCCCATTAGCTTTCCTTGAAAAGAATGCCTACAGGAATAAAATTTGTACCCATTTGGTCTCAAACATCCCAATCCGAAGCTTGCCGGACTGCAATACTCCATCTTCCCTGATATACCCTTTGAGTCTGGGCATGTCTGGGAGCTCGTCCACGAACATCTCAAGAGACGAAGCTACATCTTTTATGCTCTCAAATTTGATAGGCAATCCCGTCACCGAAGAAAGGAAAAACAACAGCAAAACACATATACTCATCTCCATCCCCCTGAGCTTCTTCATATTGCTTCCTGCAATTACAAATACAGCAAAATTTGAATTAATTATACATAGTTACTGATCAATGGATCATCAATTATTTGTACTGGCGAGCTGCCATGATCTCCAGTGCTGTTATATGCAAACCTGCAGTATCCTCGTTAACAAAAAATACATGAAGCTAAGCTGTGCAGTGCAGTAATGCCATTATACCTGATTAAGCTGTTTATACTAGTATAATTTATAGGGGGAGAAACACATGAAAACATCTCGCAAATTGATCTGCTAGCATTCAAGACTACGAACTTTAGGGGGACGGCAAATTCCTGCTTATCCCCGATTTATCGGGCCGTTCGAACTCATCTTGTAAAGCCTGAAGCATTATCTTTAATTTGGTACATTCAACTGAATTTATGGAACATTCAACTCAATCAATTTGTAAAGGTATCCAACGCTCTCGCACTCAGCGGAAAAGCAAACAAAAGATAACGTGCACACAATGGAAGCGCACATCAAGTCTAGACTCTATACCTATCAATCTAAGACCAATGGAACATCATATGGACCTCTTTCCACTCAAGTTGTAAAGTTTCTGCTGGGACTGAGTTAGCATTTTTCATTTTTTCTATTTTATTGTCCAACTTTGTGGATATTTTTTCTATTTTATTTCATTTTTTCTATTTTATTGTCTAACTTTGTTGATATTTATTGGGATTGTTTTCTTAGTTAGCACTTTTTTTTCAAATGTTTTCATGGCATCTAAATTATGCAATTTTTATAGTTAATATATGTGATTCTAAATTTTTTTAAAGATTTAGCTTAATCAACACTTTTCATAATAATTATCTTCTAAATATACTTATTTGATCAATTTTCTTTTTTATGGAATATATTATTCCTACAAGAATAGTCCAATGGGTAGTGTAATGCACTTATCTTGTAGGATCTTGAAATATGCTTACTTGATCTATCTCCTTTCTTATGGAATATATTATGAATTTGGAAAGGATTAATTTATTGATTGAAGTAATTTAATTTCTCTTTGTTGGGGATTCTAATTTTATTTGTATTTATTGGAATTGGATTTTTAAATTTAAAGTTAATGTAAATTGAGCTTAAACTAATAGTGGAAAACTTCCAACCTATTAACTATTTGATAAAAGTTAATACTCTTATCTTATAATAATTGTTGTGTAAATATGCTTATTTGTTCCATCTTCTACTTTTTTATAGAATATATTATGGATTTTGAAAGGGTAAGCTTACTAATTGAATTAATTTAACCTCTTTTTGGTGGGGATTCTGATTTTATTTGTATTTATAGGAATTATATTCTTAAATTTAAAGTTAATGTAAATGGCGCTTAAACTAATAGTGGAAAACTCCCACCCAATAACTTTTTGATAAAACCTAAACCTACTCCTATCTTATAATAATGGTAGTGTAAATATGCTTAAGTCTTCCATCTACTACTTTTTTATGGAATATATGGTATAGATGAGTCTTCCATCTACTACTTTTTTATGGAATATATTGTACAGATGAGTGGGTGCATAGAACAATAATATAATACACTTGTATCATAGGATTTTGAAAGGAGCCAAGTTAATAACTTAATTAACTTATATGTTTTTGGTGATTCAAATTTTTATTAGTATTTATTGGGATTGAGTTTTTACACCAATTCATTGCTAAACCACAACTCAAATGAACCTTTATTCATATCAATAATTGTCATGTACATATATTGTTGATAGATGTTTTTATCTCACATTTGCCCCTCCATGAGGTGGATGTTTTTATAGTGAGGTGCCTTTAGCATCTAACACTGGGAGTCCTCATAGTGATTGTTCCAGAAGTGATCAAATATAAGCCCCCAACTCTGAGTCGTCCAATAATAAAGAATATTTATCGTTATTATTGTGGTTGTTGCTAATGTATAAATAAATATATCCCGGTAACAACAATTCAATACACTTAAGATTTAAAAAATAATAATAATTTAATTTAAGATTTAAAAAAAAAATTAATTTAAAATTTTAAAAGAAATAAATCAATTTAATTTAAGATTTAAAAAAAAATATATTAATTTAATTTAATTTATGATTTTAAAAGAAATAAATAAATTTAATTTATGTTTGTAGAAATTTTTCACACTTAATAAATAAAAACTATAATCAGAAAACTTTACTTTTATAAATTTTAACTTATTTAAAAACAATTTTCACTATAATAAGAAAACTTTACTTTTATACATTTGAACTTATTTTAAAAGAACTCCTTTCACCAAAATTCCCATACACTTCAATTAACTTCACCCATTTTTGTAACTTATTAATAAAAATATAAAACCTCCTCCTCTCTTTGCCTTCTTACCAACTTCTTGACCTGTTTAGTGGTGGTTTACAAACATATAACACGCAAGCTCTGCGTTCCAGTTTGGCACCGTCATGCTTTGCCAAGTGGTGTCGCTATCTTGGTTATTTACAAAACATATAACACGCAAGTTGTGCGTTCCATCTTGATATCACGGCACTTTGCCAAGTGGTGGGTGATAATAAGCAAAAGTAAAATCTGAGCACATGCATGGCGGTGGACATGAACGTTTGAAGGCATATATCTATCCTCTCATTGCATCTCCATAAAGTCTATGATTAGATATTTAGAAAGTGGCATCCACCTCTTTTCCTGTTATGTCAGTTTTTTTAAACTTTCTACTGCAATTGGAATTGAGTTTGACCGGTATGCTTCTTGAATATTTATTCAAGCTACTTGATGATTGTTTTCCAACTCCAATCCACTCTTATTGGGCTTCTTTTGGGTGGTGGTGTTACTTTGAAAATGATCCTCAAATTAATGCTTTTATTTTTTTGTTTTTGGAAGAAAATGGATACTAATGGATAATTTCTAAATTGAATTATTCAAGCTACTTGATGATTGTTTTCCAACTCCAATCCACTCTCATTGGGCTACTTTTGGGTGGTGGTGTTACTTTGAAAATGATCCTCAAATTAATGCTTTTATTTTTTGTTTTTGGAAGAAAATGGATACTAGTGCGATGATTTCTAAATTGAATCATAATGTTTAAACTAATTAATAATTAATAATGTTTGGTGGTGTGGGTGAGGTAGTTTAGCCTTTTTAAAGTCTCAATAATATTGGTAATAAATTCCAATTTCTATACAAGTCTCGGTAATGTTGGTAATAAATTCCAAATTCGACCCAAATAATAGGGTGATTAGTGTTTGATGTCATTACAATATAACCTTTTATGTGAATTAAACAATTTCGGTAATATGGGTAATAAATTCCAAATTCGACCCAAATAATAGGATGAGATTAGTGTATGATGTCATTACACTATAACCTTTTATGTGAATTAAACAATCATCTAAAGCCTACTACTGATAGAGATGAGTTCTTGTAAGATTGCATATTTGTTTGAGGTGTTGTACTATCATCTATGCTCAAACATGAAAACTACTATGATGATTAGTGAAGGGCAACGGGCATTCAAATGATTATTAAGAGGATAATATAGAGTGAAGTTTACAGCTAAACAAATTATGTTAAGGTATGTATGTAGGGAATACTATACAATTTGTCTTATATATAATTTTTTTTATCAGTTTTATTTAATTATTGCGTTTTATTTATTATGATCGTTATTTTTAAACAATGTATAATGTTTAAATCTTACCACTTGCATGTGGTTTCATCATTGTGCTATACAAAGGCTTCCCTATCACCACTAATATGGTCTTGTTTCCTCTATTCATATTAAACAAAAATTTCATATATACAAATAAAGTATTTAGCTTTTGTATTTAAATAGAATTATTAATTAAACAAAAATAGAAAAGAAACCAAACTAACAAAATATAAACAAAGAAACAATGGGCACATGCGCACATGTACACCTAGGGATGAAGTGTACCTACAAATTTGAGTGTTGAGTAATGGAAGAAGATATCTCCAATAAAATCAATAACAAAGTGATTGTATTGATATAATCAATAAAAAATTTAGGGATAAAATTTAGCCCATGGACTAATGTTTTATCTTTTTTTCAAAAAAGATTTTTTTTAACAGAAATGGTTGAATAGCTTTTGATTATATATAAAAAGGAGAGTACAGAGAATACAGATAGGATTGCTCCCATAACAGAACAACATCCATTACACCTTGTTCATCCTTCTCTAACTTGTAGCGATCAAGAAAAATGCCTAACCTGTGGAAGCTATATCTTTTTTGCTACGAACATAAAATAAGATAATAATTAAATAATTAATAATTAGGTTAACTAAAGTTAGGTTATGAAATGAGGCGTCTCCTCAACATCAAATGCCGAGCCATATTTAAGGCAGGGCCATCATTGTAACATATTATCTTTTATTCTATCATCAATTAATATATTATTATCATTTATCTCAAATATGGAAGACGGATTCGTTTCTTAACCTAGTGAACGGATACGTTCACTGCATTTGGTATCAGAGCGACGTTCTAGTCTGGCCTTTGGCCAAAAATCAGACTTTGTCTGATCGCTTTCAGGGTTTCTCTGAGATTCCTTGGTCTTTGACCATAACTCCATACTACCTGCACGCTTCGCCATTTCCTCTCCTCTCCTGATCACTCCTCACTCCCACACTTCCCTCCGGCCGGCCCACACCAGCGGCCTACCTCCCACGCATCTTTCCATTCGTTCTTCACTCCTCTTCCCATCGCTTCACGTTGATCGCTCCAGCATGCACCCCCCCATTTTCACCACTTCGCCACACTATCACACTCTCCACCGCTGGGCTCCCTTCACCCTCGCATGCCACCTCTACCTGTCTCTCCATCGCTGTATGTCACCCTTGCAGCGCCCCCGTCACCTCCACGCACAACCCTCCCCTCCGCTCCCACTTGCGTCTAACTTCCTGCCTCCTCCGCTCTACACCGCCACCTACACACGTCCACAACCCCAATCTCCTCATGCCTGCGCGCTAGCCTCCATCGCTTACCTTCTGTCTTCGCCTCCAACGCCATCGCTCCTGCATCTGCCAACCACTCCCCCGTCAATCCATTGCCCTTCCATTCTTTCACACCCATCCTCCACTGCGTTCCACCTGTACTATGCATCCTCCCGCCATCCTCCAAGTCACCCTCCACTTCCACGTCCATCCTCCACTCTCTCAACCGTCCTCCTCCAAGACTCCGCCTCCAAGACTTCGCCTCCCAATAAACACAAACCCTAACAAATTTTCAAAATAAATATTAAACATTATAATATTATTATATTGTTTAAATATTTTAATTTTTGGAATATATATAGTTTATGAAAGCATTAATAAATTATTAATTAAATAATTAATAATTATTATTATTTTATTAAAATAATAATTATTTTTGGAAAAAAAGGGGTCATTTGACCTAATAAAAAAAAATAAAAAAATATCAAAGAAGTTCTTTCCAAGTGAGACATATTGGGAATTATTACACCCTTTTGTTGTCTACCTATTGTCAAAGAAAAGAAGACGAAATCAGAGACCATTTATCGTAAAAAAAATCAAAGTAAAAAAACAACCAGCCATTGTCAAAGAAAAAAAAATCATCTATAGCTGGAGAAATCAAAGACCATGGAAGCCGGTTTACGACTACAAATAGAGAAATTAGAAGCCAATTTAAAGCATTATAAAAAAGACAATGAAGAATTGTGCGACATAAATAACAAATTAGAAATAAGAATGGAATTACAAGCAAGGTCCAATGAAATAAAAATCTCTAACCAAGAAAGGTGTATAGAAAAATTGTATGCGCAAATTGATGAATTAAAAACCGAAAATGAATTCAATCAGAGGTTAGGAAATCAAGATATAAAGAAGGAAATAAATAATTACGAAGCAGAAATAATACGCTTGAACATGATCCTTAACGACAAGGATGAAGAACTGAAGCAGATACAACATAATTTAGGAGATCAAGAATCAAAGGTCGACCAATGTCGACAACAGAGAAAAGTTCTTCAACAACAAAATGACGATTCTAAAAAGGCACACAAATTGGAGATCGCAAAGAGTAATAAAACACTATCCAACAATTCCGAAGAAATTTTCAGATTAAGAAATTATAACAAGACACTAGTCACAAAAATTAAGAAGTTGAAAAATAGTGGGAAGACAGAACAATCTACGGAAGATATTGAAGGAAAACTTCTAGACAAGCAGGAAGAAAATAGCTGCATCAAAAGTGTTAATGAAGATCTTAAGGAACAACTTAAGAAGTATGAAGATGACAGAAGATTGCAGGTCGAATTGATCAAGAAGTTTCAAAATGATAACAGGCAGTTAGAAAACAAGTTGGAAAAGATACAGAATGAAACCTTAAAACCTCAAGAGACGAAAATAAAACTCCCAGCTCAGATCAATGCTCAAAAGACGACACTCGTAAAAAAAAATGACATTGTGAAAATTCCCTATCGACACCCCAACCATAAAAACTGATATTCTGAAAAGTGGGAAATGTCGAAAGATGATGGTACTAATGTGATCAAAGCTCTTAACGACAGATCAGTGGGGAATCCCAACAGTGAGCAACAAATCAATTTGGGATGGATTGACCCATCCACATATCGGAAGTTATGCTCTACACTTAGCAGTTCGTATCGACATGTATCGTCAGCCATGACATCACAAAGAACAATGCGCCAAAATTATAAGGCTTTGAGGACAAAGCCTTTCTAAGAGAGTGGCAATGCTATGAACATAAAATAAGATAATAATTAAATAATTAATAATTAGGTTAATGAAAGTTAGGTTATGAAATGAGGCGTCTCCTCAACATCAAATGCCGAGCCATATTTAAGGTAGGGCCATCATTGTAACATATTATCTTTTATTCTATCATCAATTAATATATTATTATCATTTATCTCAAATATGGAAGACGGATTCGTTTCTTAACCCAGTGAACGAATACGTTCACTGCATTTTTACATACTGTCCGAGCAAAAATATGCAGAAGCAAAACATTGCATAAACAAAACATAGAAGGGAGCTTACTGTCTGTCCAGAATGAGACTTCTAACAAGAGAAAGCAGACTGACAAAACCTATTCTATACTTTCGGGAGGCTAATGCCTTTGGCCAAATATCCAAATAATACATATAACTAAGAGACCACAAAACATAATTCATAATTTATGCAGAAACAAAGTGTAACCCGAAACCAGGAGACTAGTGACGAAGGCATGCTTCCAGGAAGTTGTTTTCATCATTCATTGTGCTCCTATCCTTCGCTGGGTGTGCTCCTACTAGTAGCCCCGAGTTGACTAGTTCATTTTTTAGCACCTCCAGCTTCCTTCCAACTTCCAGAATTTTATTGATTGTAGCCTCCATTTGATCATCTTTTATGCCTGCAGCCTCTAGCTGAAATTCTTTTATGCCCATAGTTTCCTTTATGCCCACAGTCTCCTTTATGCCCGCAGCTTCCTTTATGCCCTCAACCCCCATCTGAACGAATTCATTTATTCCCGCATCCTCCATCTGAGCTTCCCTTATTCCCACAACCTCCATTTGGGCTACTCCCTTTATGCCTGCAGCATCCATTCGACCATCTTTTATGCCCACAGCCTCCAGCTAAAATTCTTTTATGCCCGCAGTCTCCTTTATGCCCGTAGTCTCCTTTATGCCAGCAACATCCTTTATGCCCCATAGCTTCCTTTATGCTCACAGCCCCCATCTGAACGAATTCATTTATGCTCGCATCCTCCATCTGAGCTTCCCTTATGCTTGCAACCTCCATCTGAGCTACTCCCTTTATGCTCGCAACGTCCTTCTGATCTTTCATTATGCCCACATTAGGGTGAATTGCGCCCATTACTTCTTCAAGATTACAAACTCAGGCCACAATCTTACTGTTGTGATGCTTGACCTCAGAATGAGTTGCTTGGGAAAGGGAAAACAGACGGGTTAGGGCCTGCTTCATTTCAAGGTTCTCGTTTCTCGCCAGTTTGATTTGGTTTTCCAAGTCATTTATATGACTCATGACCTCCCCAAGGTCATAGTTTCTCTCATTTCCTTGTCCACCGCCAGGATTGGCATGAGTTTTCTTTTCCATGGTGTTATCCAATTGCTCCTCCTTCCCTACCAGTTCAAACTGACGACCATGAACTGGATGGATAACTTGCACATCGTCTTGCACAATTCCATGTGCTCTGTCAACAATTGAGTGTACCCAACTATGAGCACCAAAAACACTTCTGAGTGGTTTTTTCTAGCAAAGACAATTCGTCAGAACCTCAGGGCCACTTAGGGTTGGATGACCAGAAATAAGATGCTCCATGTCCATGCAATTCCTCCAACACCAAGCAAAATGTGCGAAATTGAAAACGAAAACAAAACTCTCGAAAAAAAAAGGCGGACACAGGGCAGAGGCTCAAATGAGGGTAGAAGCAATCCCTGTGGTGATTAAAAACATTCCTCGAAACTAACAGAACTCCACTGGTTTACGCATGCGAGCCATGTGTCTAATGCGTGGGAAAGTCCTTTGGCATTTACGAATGAAGCAAGTGGGGATCCAAGGAAGATCCAGAGGACATGCTTGGAGGGAATGGTAGGTTATCAATTGATCCATGGGGGTGTAGTAAACAGAGTGGTGCAATTTGGTTTCCATTAAGCACGATCCAAGGGGGGTCAAAACCAAGGTTTGGCCACTGATTCTAGAGGGAGAGAAAGAAAAGTTAAGGTATCCAAATGTTTTCAAGAGTAACATTATCCCTTTCTAGGACACCACATCTCAAGCCAACACCTTTATTAGCCATACTATCCACCTGGCGATATGGCCTCTTAGAACATGAATGAAGTTAATTGATTTAAAATCCTTGGCTAGGCAGTATAGAAGGTGATGCATCTTGGAGGAAGGACTCTTCCGGTTTCTAGAAATATTTCTTGCTTCCCTAGTGACAATTAGGGAGTCTCCAATGGCGATCATTTCCTCAATCCCCATGTCTCTGGCCAGCTCCAAACCCTTAATTAAAGCGAGTCATTCCGTTCCATTATTCGTTGTTCTCCCAATGCCCCAAGCGAATTCTTTTTGCTTGTTCCCCTTGGATTCAAAGATAAATCCACCTGCACCTGCCAGCCCTGGCAAAAAAAGATTCACCAATTTCTTTTTTTGTATTTTTTACCTTTTTTCCAAAACAATTCACCAATTTCCATTTTTTTCTAAATTGATTCACCCAAATTTTATGGGATAATTATTTTTAAGTCTAAAAATGGCAAAATTTGTCCATAAACTATATAAAATCCTTAGAAATTTGAATCTTTTCCAAAAAATATCGTTCAACATTTTAAGGTTGGAAATTTAAGAATTAGTAAGATTAGCCAAGATTTCTACACTTTGAGAAAATTATGGAGCTTTAAAATTTTCCCCGGATAAAATTAAGTATGAATACTTATGAGATGGAAAAACCCTTTGTTTATATAAATATTAATAAAACCCTAATTTAATTCACTAATAAAACATGGTCATTTTATATTAAAGATTTTATATGCAAATGGGTTATAACACCTATTGAAGATGTGATGGTTAAGTGCACAATATGTCCTCCCTCCCTTAAAATGTTGTTCCCTTAAAGGCAAAAAAATCAAGCATAAGTGATGCACAATCATGATGGTTACATGTTAGTAACAATGGAAAGTTGGAAAAACAACACTATCTTGACTTTGGAGGGATAATTTGGGGGTACTTGTCCAATTTATTTGAATATGGCCCAAAAAGATGGAATATAAAAATTCAAACCTAATATATAATTTTTTATTAATAATTTTTTTTAATAACTACGTAAAAATATAGTTTTTCTACCATTATATGTTACTTTTCTGTAAAATATAAAATATAATGCATAAAGTCATTCTTACGTCCATAAATAATAATAGGAAAAGAAAAATTATAAATAATTAAATATCAATAAAAGTAATATAATAATAACAACAAAAAGGCATAACCTTTCTTGAAAAGGTATTAAGCAACCCTTTAAAGTCTATTTACATAGGCCCTTATTTGTAATATTTATTATCTTATCATTTATACCTTACTTATTTTGCTCGGTCTATAAATTGTGTGCTACATCGCTTTCACTACATTGATATCAAAGTATTACTAGCCATTAACCCTTGGCTATTCCTCAATTCCTAACATATTTAAAGCCACTCTAAACAATAATAACATAGTGCATGAAATGCCACTGCCAAAAACAACTACTCATAAAATAGAGCCCATGGACACATCAAAAATAGATCCCATGGACACCATTGACACCATCATCAAAGAATTAAAAAAATAAAGTCAATAAAATAATTGAGGAGTCAGTAGATATAGCATAAGGTACCTCAAACCTCCAGTAGAAGCCGAAGCCAAAGATGAAGACTTTGATTTCGATTCCAAATCGAATTGGGAATGTGAATAAGGAGATGAAAAATCCGAATCCATTTGGGAATTTAAAGAAAAAAGTACTCCATAAGATACCCATACTGCTATAAATGAGATCAAGGGCAAGATAAGGCTCAATGGTGTTATAAAGTCACTAGAAGATGAAATTGTGGAATACGACCATGAAAATGGGCGCAAAAAGGGAAGAGCAGAAAACATAGATCACAAAGAAAACATAAAAAACGTGTACTTGTTATCAGAAATTATGTCGAAGGTAGTTCTGCGATTTCACTCTATTGTTCACTCAAACTGTAATACCTCTAGTTTTGACTTGGAATGTATCCAATCAGATGATGTAAATGATGTAAATATGCTAGTATGGATTCCTAGTGTGGAGTCCAATGCCAAGGCTTGATTAGTGAATGGTTAGGCATGTCTAATGCAAAATACATATTTCTTTATGGACCATGTGATTAGCTTGTCATGCTAACTCAAAAAGCTATGTATATATTATGTTGGAAAAAGAATAAAATGGTCCAAGATGGTTGTGTAAAAAACACTAGAGGCATTATGATTCCAGTAGAGGGGAAGAGAAAAGGGTTCCTATGGGAGATTGAATCCTCTACTGTCAGGTGTCAACCTTAGAAATCATCCATTTGCTACCATGTGCCTTAAATGAGTCAATTACTTCTTTTTTACTATTAAAATCCAATCATTGAATGCATGTGTGAGGTTGGTGGGGGAAATCTTGATACTTATTATGTAGTTATGAAAGCATGGGATGAATATACTTCTATGACTATTGTAAGAGTCATTTATTCTATGGTCAGTGTTGATGTATATGTAACTTTGGAATGTATTTCACCTATGTATATTGTACTCCTATAGAGATGTGTTATTCCTCTATAAGGAAGTGTCGTCATTTGTATTGATAAGTGTCGCAAGTGTCATAACTTGTCGATGGGTTATTAGACCACCATGTGTGGGGTCGGCCCTGATTAAGTTAACCATGGGTTATCAGGCTAAGCTAGACAAGTCGGCCCCATTAGTTTATTGGGCAGGACAGGACAAGTATAAATAGAGATCATGAGATCTCTATTTGGACATCTCATTACTCACTTCTACATCACTTAGAAAGTAGCGCACATGTGAGGAGGAGGATCATCTGCTAGGAGAAGACTATCTCTTGTACTTGGGTTGTACTTTGGTTGTTTTATTGCTCTATCTATCTCTGAGGAAGTTGTGGGGTTTTTCACCTTAGGGTTTTCCCCACAGAAACTCTGTGTGTCTATTGTCTCTTATGTTTGCCTCTTGTTATGATTGACATGATTGACATGATTGATATGATTGATATGTTGTACATGTTATTCTATCAGTAAAGATCCTAGAGTAGATTGAATTAATGCTCAAAAATTAACATGGTATCAGAGTTTCCCTGAGAAGAAGACATTGTGCAGTGGCAGAAACTAGGGTTTCTTGTTTATTGGGTTTCTCTCCACATATTTTGGAAAAGTAGTAAGGTAGATTGACTCTACTCATCAAGGAGAATCTATCTGTCCAATCATAATTCAATTCTGAGCACTTTCAGTTTTGGCCCTAAAAATTAGGGTTTCCACAAAAATAGGAATTTCTAAAATCTTAAGACATAGCTGGAAGCTCCTTCAAAAAATCGAAGTTTAGAGCTTTGGATCGAGATTTTTTGTTGGGTGAAGCTCCGGGAAACTCAAACCCAAATTCAGGGTCCTCCCTAGTGAATCCGGGAAGACTAAAAGGCATTTCTAAAGGGTGAAACTTTGCAGATCTCAAATTTTGAATATACCAGGCTGATCAGCTCATCAAGGCGCATCTTTCTATCCTTTCAGAAAGTTGAATTTCACATTTTGAATTTTTAGGGTTTCTCTGACAAACCCTAATTCGGGACCAGATCCAGTTTTCAGCAAATCAAGTGGTAAGACCTATATCTTTTCTATTTCCATTTGAAGTAGTCTTTAAGATGTCTCACCACACCAAGCTTGAGGATAAGCTTGAGGGGGATGATAACTTCCGAGCATGGAAGTATAGGATTGGGTTAATCCTGGAAGAAAATGAGTTGGACACTTATATAAGTGAAGAGGTCCCTGTCCCAGAGGGAGAAGAGGCTAAGGCTCTCACAAGAAGAACTTGGTCAAGGAAAAGAGAATCATTGATGATTCTATCAAGGACCATCTCATCCCACATGTGTCATCTCTGAAGACACCCAAAAAGATGTTTGATTCCCTGACCAAGTTATTTGAAGGGAAGAACATAAATCGGAAGATGACCTTGCAGAACCAATTGAAAGGGGTAAAGCTTCAGAATGGAGAGATCATTCAATCTTATTTTTCTAAGGTCTCTCAGATCAAAGAACAACTTGAAGCTGTGGATGAAATTGTGGACAATGGCGAAGTTTTCATGACCACACTAAATGGCCTACCTAGGTCATGGGATTCCTTTATCCAAGGAATTTGTGCAAGAAATAAGTTGGTCTCCTTCAGTAGACCGTGGGAGGAATGTTCACAAGAAGAGGCTAGGCGCGTAGCCCGAGAAGAAAAGATGGGAAGTGAATACCAAGCTCTTGCAACTCACACCAAAAGAAGCAAGCCTAAGAAGGAGGACTCTCAACACAAGAGATCCACTCACTATCATCAAAAGAATAAGAAGGATCTAAGATGCTTCACATGTAATGAGAAGGGTCACTTTGCTGCAGATTGTCCCAAGACCAAAAGGGACAATAAAAACAACAACTTCAACAAGAAGAAGAAGAATAACAAAAGTAAATATCATGCTCATGCTGTTGAGGATGATGAATCCCCCTGGAAGAAGGCTAGAGCAGAAAGTGATGACTCATCAAGCGAAGATGAATATGTTCTAATTTTTGCTCTCACATGTACTATCTCTCATAGTTGTAATGATTGGCTTATTGATAGTGGGGCTTCCAAACACATGACTGGGTTTAAAGAATATTTTGTAAATCTATCTGAACATGAGTCACCCCATAAGGTGAAACTTGGGGATGACTATCAATACCCTATCAAGGGAAGTGTTGAAGCCTCCTACAACCTAGACTCTGGAAAGTCTTTGAAGATGAAAGATGTTTTGTATGTACCTGGGCTCAAGAAAAACTTACTCTCCATATATGCATTGGATGCAAAAGGCATGCGGGTTGCATTTGTAGATGGCCAAGTCCTAATGTGGCCAAAACTTAAAACTATAGATGATGCAGTGGTGATTGGAGAGAAAGAGGGAGGATTGTATAAATTAAAGGGACAACCTAAACATGCCATGGTACATGAGTCCATCGAGCCAAGTGAACTTTGGCATAGAAGGCTTGCTCATGTGCACTATAGAGAACTACCAATTGCAAGCAAAGTTGTAGAGGGTCTTCCTGAAATCAAGACAAAGCATGAAGGTGTTTGCAAAGAATGTGAAAAATGAAAGAACATAAAGAAAGCATTTCCAAATAGTGAAAGCAAGGCAAAAGGAATCTTGGAAATCATCCACTCTGATGTATGCGGTCCGATGTCATCCAGTTCTCTGAGTGGGTATGTTTACTATGTCTCTTTCATTGATGACTTCTCCATGAATACTTGGGTTTACTTCTTGAAGAACAAGGATGAAATGTTTGATAAGTTCAAGGAATTCAAAGCCTTGATGGAAAATCAAACTGATAAGAAGATCAAGACCTTCAGATCCGACAATGGCGGAGAATTCACTTCAGGAGATTTCAAGAAGTTATGCAGTGATTCAGGAATTAAGAGGGAGTTGACTGCTCCTTACAATCCACAACAGAATGGAGTTACAGAAAGGAAGAATAGAATCATCATGGAAGCAGCACAGGCAATGTTGCATGACCAGGATCTGCCTATGCATCTATGGGCTGAAGCAGCCAGGACAGTTGTATATGTGCAGAACATAACACCACACAAGATATTGGACAACAAGACACTAGAAGAGGTTTTCTCTAGTAAGAAACCTGAAGTCATCCATCTCAGAATATTTGGTTGTCTAGTATACACTCATGTCCCAAACGAAAAGAGGACCAAGCTAGATCCTTCAGGAAAGAAGGGTATCTTTGTGGGTTACAGTGAAAGCTCGAAGGCTTACAGAATATACTTTCCAGGGTTCAAGAAGATTGATGTCAGCAGGGATGTAACATTTGATGAAAACTCAGCATTCATCAAATCAAGGAAGACACCTGTTGAAGATCATGAAGAACCAAAGGAAACCAGATTTCAAGACACTATTATGACTGAAGCAATTCCAGATGCTGATCGTGAAATTGAAGATCCGCAAGAACCTATAGATCCACCTCGTGAGAAGGACTCTCACAAGAGGAAACCTACATGGGCTAGAGAGCTCATTCAAGATGCAGAAAGATATGGCATTCCAGAAGAAGAACACGGAGCAAAGAAGAGAACTAGATCACATACCAGCTATGTTGCTTTTCTCTGTGATATTATGAACACAGAACCTTCTAGTTATGAAGAGGAAGCGGAAAAGAAAGAATGGAAGGATGCCATGGTCGAGGAATATCAGTCGATCATGAAGAATGATGTTTGAGATGTGGTCCCAAGACCTGATGGGAAGTCTGTTGTGACTTCCAAATTGATCTACAAGATCAAGCATGCTGCAGATGGCAGCATAGAGAAATACAAAGCGAGATTTGTAGCTCGTGGCTTCTCCCAGAAAGAAGGAATTGACTATGAAGAAACTTTTGCTCCTGTAGCCAGATACACTTCCATTAGATCAGTACTTGCTTTGGCTACAGTGATGAAATGGAAGATACACCAGATGGATGTCAAGACTGCTTTCTTGAATGGTGTAGTTGAGGAGGAAGTATATGTGGAGCAGCCACTTGGTTTAGAGACACATGACAAGAAATCATACGTGTGCAGGTTGAAGAAAGCCTTGTATGGCTTGAAGCAAGCTCCTAGGACTTGGTATGGTAGGATAGACAGCTTTCTATCTAGTTTGGGCTTTACCAAGAGTAAAGTGGATTCCAACCTTTACTACAAGGTTGAGGAAGGAAATCCTGTGATACTACTGGTGTATGTAGATGATCTGTTTGTAACAGGTAATGATAGTTTGATTGTCGATACCAAGAGGAAGCTTACAGCCGAGTTCGAGATGAAGGACTTGGGAATGATGCACTATTTTCTAGGCATGGAGGTGTGGCAAAGTACAGATGGAATCTTCCTTGGACAAGGGAAGTATGCAGTGGAGATCTTGAAGAGGTTCGGGATGATGGACTGCAAGGCCATGGCCACACCTATGGCATCGAACTTGAATCTTCTGTGTGATGCTTCATCTGATCCGGTTGATGTCACAGTATATCGTTAGATGATTGGGTCCTTGATGTACATGACGAACACGAGACTAGATATTTTCTTTGCGGTGAACACATTGAGCCAGTTCCTGACGGATCCCAGAGATGTTCACCTGGTTGCTTTAAAGCATATTCTGAGGTACCTGAAGGGTACAGTTGATTATGGGCTCAAGTATGATGCGAATCAAAAGTTTAACCTGGAAGGTTATGTTGATTCGGACTGGGCGGGTAGTGCTGCAGATAGGAAGAGCACATTTGGGTGCTGCTTTAGTATGGGATCAGGTGTGATATCTTGGTTTAGCAGGAAGTAGTCTTGCGTAGTACTGAGTACAGCCGAAGCAGAGTATGTTGTATCTTGTTCGGCTAGTCGTGAGGCAGTATGGCTCCGGAAGCTACTGTCTGAGTTATTTGATCTCCCGTTGGATGCTACTGGTATCTTTTGTCACAACTAGAGTTGTGTGAAGCTGTCTGAGAACCCATTGTTCCATGAAAGGTCGAAGCACATTGAGATCAAATATCATTATATCAGGGATATGGTGTAGAGAGGAGCAGTGAATCTCCTGTGTGTTGCGACGGATGAGCAGGTTGCGGATGTGCTGATGAAACCACTATCCAGAGTGAAGTTCGAGTACTTTGGAGAGAGGCTTGGTGTTCTTTAGATTGACGACACTTCGAGGAAGAAGTGATGGACACATTTGCTGGAGCCATTCTAAGCATGGTGAGAGGAGGATCTTTCCCATGGCTGTGGATATAAGCACTGGATGATGAGCATCAGGATGATGTTCTAGTTTCTGCTCTGTATGATCAATTGGATCATTTATATGTATGCATCATGTTGGATGCTGGATATGATCAGTTGGATCATTTATATGTATGTATGTATGCATCATGTTGGATGCTGGATATGATCAGTTGAATCATTTATATGTATGTATGTATGCATCATGTTGGATGCTGGATATGATCAGGTAGATCATGTATATCGATATGTATCAGGTATGATCAGGTGGATCATGTGTTTGTATATGTATCAGGTGGATACATTGTATGATTAGGTAGATCATGTATGATGATATGTATCAGGAAGATACTTTGCATGCATCAGATGAATGCATTGTATGATCAGGATGATCATAGATGATGACCTTCAAGATGTTGCTCCAGATGACATGCATCAGGACGATGCAGTGATGATGATTAGGATGATCATGTGTACATCAGGATGATGTATGGTGAGTATTAGGATGATACTATGTGGCCGTGGAACAGTTTGTGCAGATGAGCATGTAAGTTTACCTGGGAGATCCTATAGGTCCGAGCTGTGTGCCCGTAACAACCTGAGATGCTCTTTCGAGGCACTGCTCTGAGATGACATATAATAGAACCTTGGGAGATCCTATAGGTCGGAGATGTGTGCCCGTAATAGCCTAGGATGCTCTTTTGAGGTTTTGTCCTATGGCATATAATAGCACCCTGGGAGATCCTATAGGTCGGAGATGTGTGCCCGTAACAACCTGGGATGCTCTTGCGAGGTTTTTCCATGACCACATATAATAGCGCCCTGGGAGATCCTATAGGTCGGAGCTATGTGCCCGTAACATCTTGGGATGCTCTTGTGAGGTTTTGTGGTGACCACATATAATAGCGCCCTGGGAGATCCTATAGGTTGGAACTGTGTGCCCGTAACAGCCTGGGATGCTCTTGCGAGGTTTTGTGGTGGGATCACATGTAATATGTCCTTGGGAGATCCTATAGGTCGGATCTGTGTGCCCGTAATAGCCTGGGATGCTCTTGCGAGGTTTTGTGACGCACGTAATAAGTCCTGAGAATTCCACAGTATGGCCAGTGATGATGAAGACCTGCAGGTGGTGGGCCTACATCCAGTATGAAAAAGGAATGGCTCTGTAGAACTTCCTATGATGAGTAGATTCAGAGATTGATTGAGATAGAAGCAACAGTAATGATGACGATGATTCGATGATGATGATCCAAGAAGAAGACTTGTGCTAGCAGATCTGTGTCGAGAAATACCTTCCTAGTTAAGAGGGAATGTTGATGTATATGTAACTTCGGAATGTATTTCATCTATGTATATTGTACTCCTATAGATATGTGTTATTCCTCTATAAGGAAGTGTCGTCATTTGTATTGGCAAGTGTCGCAAGTGTCGTAACTTGCCGATGGGTTATTAGACCACCATGTGTGGGGTCGACCCTGATTAAATTAACCATGGGTTATTAGGCTAAGCTAGACAAGTCAGCCCCATTAGTTTATTGGGCAGGATAGGACAAGTATAAATAGAGATCAGGAGATCTCAATTTGGACATCTCATTACTTACTTCTACATCACTCGAAAAGTGGCGCACATGTGAGGAGGAGGATCATATGCTAGGAGAAGACTATCTCTTGTACTTGGGTTGTACCTTGGTTGTATTATTGCTCTATCTATCTCCGAGGAAGTTGTGGGGTTTTTCACCTTAGGGTTTTCCCCACAGAAACTTTGTGTGTCTATTATCTCTTATGTTTTCCTCTTGTTATGATTGACATGATTGATATGATTGATATGCTGTACATGTTATTCTCCCAGTAAAGATCCTAGAGTATATTGAATTAATGCTCAAAAATTAATAGTCAGAAGTTATGTCAGTTCCTTCTTCGCCATTCTCTCATCTTCATTGGAGTCTATCGTCAAATTTTCATAGAAAGATTTGGATAACATATTTTTACACTACACAGAGTTTTTCTGTTGTTGTTAATTCTATTGCCGTTACCATTACTACTGAAAAATGAATTTTGAATTGGGGAGGAGAATTGTAGAAATTGGAGAAAAGAGAATGGTTATAGGTGAGCAAAGAGGTTGGAAAAGTTAGGAACCTTTACCCATTATGTTTTACTACTTTTTCATGCATGAGAAGCCATGAATTAAGGTTACAAGAGATTCTCCAACAACATACAATGGATTGGAATATTTTTGCACACATTGGTAAGCATTATAAGGGTCAGATTTCCTGGGGGAACTATGGAGCAGTGAAGGGAAATATCTTCTTTTTTGTATGGGGCAGTAGAAAAGAGTGCCATGGATGGGATGGATGAGTGAGATCCTTGTAAATGCTTATAAGTGGGCAGTTTGGATAAGCATGAGAGTAAATGGGTTGTGGTTCGAGAGAGAGAGAGGAGCCAGTAGGTGTTTCCTTCACCCTAGTGGTCTCATAGCTTAGCTTGGGGGTGGTATCTACAGTTGATACCTATGGTTGAGTGGAAAATCTATAGTTTATACCTATGAACATGGACATGGTTAATATAAGGATATTAACCATGGTTGGTGGAGGAAATTTAGGTATTGGGCACTTAAGGTAGATTCCGGGGATCAAGCTCCATGAATGACACCTTGATCCACCACATGGATTCTCGAGGGGGCCCTTGGCATTCAAGTGGGTATATGGGAACCTTTAAAAATTTTCAAGCACTAGCTAATGGTCTTGACACCTTAGACATGGTTAACAAGGATACCCAAGCCTTAGTCCTTAGGCATGGTTGGCATCTAGGGTGAAGAAGAACATGTTAAGCCGTCACAAATGTTATTTCCAAGGTATGCTTGATCTCCAAGTGGGGAAATTGGTATGATTAGAATATTTTCAATGGTAAGTATGGGTCTCAAGACCTAGGTATGGTTTAGGGAATAAAACCATGCCTTAGGCCCCAAAGGAAGATTCTAGACAGTTAGGATCAACAACAATGACTCAAGCCATAATTATTTTTTTTAACGCTAAGTATAGATCTCTGAACTATATACGTGGTCATGGGAGTAAATGTGGGCCTGAAGTACTAGAGAAATCTTCTAGGAATCCACATATAAGAAGGAAATTTCAAGCAACCAAGCATGGCCTCTTAAGGGTATCCTTGTCCTCTGAGTAGGGGTTGGTGCCATCAAGTGGTTTTGAGTAGTAGTTATGGGTTTTATGATTAAAGACATGATCAAGGGAGGAATCCTATGCTTTATAACATAAATTAATGTTTAAAAGCACCCTAGGCCATGCATGACACCTTACAACACCACACACAATGCCTTAGGGAAAGATAGGCCTTACTTCCTAAGGATGATTTTAAGCATCCAACTTTAAAAATCATTATACCTCTATCAACCATGCATGGCCTTTTGAGCATATCCTTGGCTTGAAAGTGGGGATATTGGAAGAATTACAAGGTTTAAGCAGTAGGTATGAGTATGTGGGATTTGGATATCATTGGGGTAAAAATCTAAGGCTTAGGCCCTAAATGAATATTAGAGGAAACCAAACCCAAGAATGAAGCCTCGAGCCAAAACACATGACCTCACAAGGGGATACTCAACCTTAAAGTGAGATAATGATATTTAGAGAAGAAGGTATGGGTCATAAAGTCCTCAACATGATTAAGGGTAGTGTTGATCTCGGAAATGGACTTAATGAGACCAACATCTCAACCTCCCATGAGGCTGGATGGAAAGAGACAGGAATGGTACCTTGGGTTTATAGCCCCATATAAAACACACATTAGAACCTAGCACAAAAGCATCTTAGCATGTATCCTTCATTTGTTTTTGTTTTTAAATATTTATTTTTTTGTATTTCATTATTTTACTATTTTATCTATTATTCTAAAATGACAATGTTGAAAAGAAAAAATAATGCATGGGAATAATTAATCATAAAGAAAACTAAATAGTAAGAAAAATACTTACGTATTTTTTTATAGTTTTTATCAATTTTGTGAATAAATACATTAATAATTTAGGAAAATAAGAATGTAAACAATATCTGTAAAACTGTGAAGTAAAATAGAAAAAAAAAATATTTGCAATTTAAATAATAAAACAAAGGAGTGAAAAATGGACATGAAAAACAAATAATTTTAATAAACATAAATAAATAAAGCAAAGATATTATGTTTGAAACATAAATAAAGCAAAGATATTATGTTTGAAACATAAATAAAGCAAAGGAGTGAAAAAAGGACATGAAAAACAAATAATTTTAATAAACATAAATAAATAAAGCAAATATATTATGTTTGAAACATAAATAAAGCAAAGAAGAGTGAAAAATGGACATGAAAAGAAAATAATTTCAATGAGTCAAAAATTATCCTTTTGTTATAGTGTAACCTCATACATTTTCTTACAAACTGATTCTTTCGAGTCCCATTGGACCAGATGTTAGAGATATTGCTTACAATAGAATTGGTTAATGATTGGTTTGGATTTGTTGGAGGTTATTGAGAGATTCTCTCAACCTCTATTCCCATGCTTAGAATAAGTTGGATGTGAGACCAACTATATAAATGTATTGTATGTGAGTGTAATAGTGTAATAGAATTATTATTTAACTGTAAAATTTTTGCAATGTATTCTCTCTAGATTTTTGATTTGATATCAAATCCTGGCTGGGCTTAGTTCCCTCACGGGAATGCCCAGGAAGATGTGAGAGTCTTGTTAGTAGATTCTCTGTAAATATGTAGGAGTGTGGATTGATTGTAGAGTTTGTTGTGTGAGTCTTTCATGTTCCTGTTGTTGCTGTTTATTTCAACACACATAAAGAGATCGCTGCATATGTTTGAAGAAACTGCACATCGGTCAAACCATAAAGAGGGAGAAGGGATCTGCTCATCTCTAGAGGAGCGATCTACTGATTGGACATCTAATCAGTTGGGCCACGTGTTGATTTGAGACATTGAATGTTCAATCTATAAAATATCCATTTGATTTGTCAAAGGATTGAAAATATGTGCCGTTGTCAAATGAATAGCAACTGTAGCCTTGAGTTCTTCCTAAGGAAATTGTGATATCAATCAAATAAATGGAGACTTGTTGCGTGCTGGATATATGGCATATTTCTCTGTTGTTTGTTGGTAATATCATTGCACAAAGGGTGTTGTATGCATGGAAAAGATCCATATTCTGCATGTTTGTTACTCCTATCAAGCCACCACGACTTTGTTGGAGAATGCAGCCGTCGATTGCTGGAAAGAAGAAGCTTTGTTGTTGTCATGTCCCCAAATTTTGACAAGGTCTATGTCACTAGGACATAGAGCATTGAAATATTTAATTAATGATGCCAATATTACTAGGAAAAGAAATAAATTATTCCAAGGGATTAATTTTGGTTTGGAGGCATGTAATTAATTAAATTCCAGAATATGCACTTTGGAATAATTAATTAGTTGGTTTGAGTAATTTTATTTCTAATTACTAATATTTGGACTATAAATAATGAACTAAGCTAAGGAGGGTGAATTAGAGAGGCCAAGTGGACCAAGGAGGATGGAAATTGCTAAAAATGGTTAAAAACATGCTAAAAACAACAAATCAGGATAAAATCAGGAAAAGTAGCATAAAGTAGTAAAGTTAGAAAAGAAGGAAAGTTAAAAAAATAAGGAAAGTTCGAAAAAAGAAGAAAAATCCAAAGCAAAAAGTGGAAAGGAAATCAGAAAAAGAAAAAGAAGGAAAGCAAAGAAAAAAAAGGAAAAAGAAGGAAAGCAAGCTTTCCTCATCCACTCATGGGTGGCCCATGTGGAAGGGTTCTCACAGGTCACCAAGATATTCAACTTGCTCAGTAGGTCACCCAAAATTATATAAAAGAATCCAAGCAACTCCTTTTCACAACTTTTGATCATTAATGATTTGAATTGACTGCAATTTTGCCTCATTGACCTAGGAGATGTGCCCTAGTCCTAGCTGGGATATGTGCCCCATGCTTCTACTAAAAGGATGATGACATCCAGTCTTCATCACTGAGTCTATTGTAGGTCCTAAAGTTTGATCCATTGGTTGGTTTTCTCATTATGCGGTTCAACTCCTTCATTCAGTAGGAACAATGTTGGAGGGCCGAAATGGAGGTTATGGTTTCGACCTTTTTGATCCTTTTTGGACATTTATACCTATTCCATTGCGTCCATGGCATCGTTTCTAGTAGGAAACAATTTTTTCCTCATAAAAAAAGGTGTCTGGATGAACAAGTTATGGCCATTTTACTAAATCTAGGGGTTTGAGCTGTGAAGAACGTGCCCTGGTTCCTGTCAGAGGATGATGGAATTCAGTAATTAGAGGATGATGGTATTAATCCATTGTCACTGAGTTTATTTTCAGATCCTATTGCTTATCAAGTCTAATTTGAAGTTCAGAATAAGTCTCATTCAGTCTATGGTTCGAATCTCCATTCTTCTTTTGGATTTCTAGAGCTAGATTGTTGTGTAGGAGAGGAGGAATGTTTATCCAATGATATGAGAGGCCTCATGGATATGATATGATTTAATAACAGTAAATATTAATCTTTGATATAATTCAATACATTTCAGTTTTCAGAAGTCTGATATTTTCTTCATTTTCTACACCCTCTCTAGATTTGCCTAGATTTTGACTAGTTTTCAGACTAACTAGTTTTAATGATGAAGTATAGATCCAAATGAGTTTCTTCCTATTCTAAGAGTTAATTAACATGCTATATTAACCCATCCATGTATGATATTGATAATTCATGATATTTCTCTATCTGTTTGGGAGCTCCTGAATTGTACTAGTCAAGCAATCATGAGAGACCATTTTTCTTATATCTTTTCCAAACTTTATCAGATCTTTATTAAATTGATAGTTCGACCCATGAATGTGTTTTGACTTATATTTAATTTTATTTATCCTCTCTGAGTCATAAACACTCACCCTCAGCCTCCATTCAAATTTTACACCCATACTAGTTTGCATATGCTGAGGGGCCCAGGAGCATTGGAGTAGAGTTCAGTCGGGATGACCTTGAAACATAAATGGTCTCAGTACTTTGTGCAGAGGTATCAACAAATATCAGATATTTCCTTCCACCCAAATCTTTTGATCTTGTCCACCCTCAATTAATCTAGCTTCCACACACATTGTTTTAATTCCTTTTGTGAAGTAGAGAGCTTTGTATCACTAATCCTAGTTGGTACATTACAGTGGTATCAAAGCACTTTCCTTGGCTCAGCATGTGGAAAGTAAATCTCATATGAATAAATATCTCAGAACTATTTTCAAGTTGCAGCTATAAAAATATATACAGTCATGGAAGATTAAGGCTTTGAGTTATATGAGGACGACGAAATCATTTACATTGATGGAGGACTACCAAGAGATGATGATGGTTACATTTGTGGCCATATGTACATAGATCAATGGGATGAACCACTTATGGCTAATCCTAAGAAGGAATTAACAAAGAGGATATCTACAAGTAAAAATTTGCCTTGCCACTACCAGGAGTATCTGGCTTTGAGAGAAGAGATTTGTAAAGCCATTTCCTTCAAAGATTATTTTTATTACAGATTTGGATTTGAGATCAAGGATGAATCTTTGGAGTTAATAGAGGGAAGAAAACCACCCATAGAGGAAACAAGTTTTTCCACCTCTGTGAGCAAATAAGAAGAAAGAGGAATCGAAAGTGAAGCTTCATTGGAGCCATCTGCACATGGTTTCCTTTGGAGATTATTTGGATTTTATCCAAGGAGAGACTCCAAAGGTATTGATATGAAGGAAAATGAGGGGAAAGATACAACCATTCATGTGGAGAAGCGAGAGGAAAGTACAAATCAACCATCCACAATCATTGAGAGGAGTAGTGAACTACCTAGATCCATTGGTAGTGAAGAAAGATCTATCGTTCTTGAAGAGGAAGCCAAGTACACAATTCTTACTGATGAGGGTTATGCATCATATGATGAAATATCCACTTGTATTGTTGATGATCATTCAAAGACTCTAAACATGGATGAAAGAGAAACTACTAATGGTTTCTGTAGTACCTGTGGAATATCTACTTGTGGATGTTCGAATTTTGTTGGAGTACCTATTGATGGGTGCTCACATATCTATGTTGGTGACATAGAGATTATATTTGAATATGTTGTTGCAATCCAAAGTACCATTGATCATGATGATGGAGTTCTTGCAATAGTGGAAGCAAATGAAGGATCAATTTCACCTTCACCACTTGAATTTTATGAGGGTGATCCAATGAAGTTTGAAGAAGAGAAGGTTCTATCTCATGAACTTTCCTACTTTGATAAAGGTGCTACAAATATACTTTCCTTTGAGCATGAAGATGATGAATTTGCATCCATTGATGAGGAGAAAGGAGTAACTTCACCATCACCACATAAGCTTCATGCAGTTAATCCAAGGAAAATTGAAGAAGAGGTTGTTCACTGTCATGAACCATCCTTCCTTGAGGGGACATTAAAGATGAACACATTGAAGATCAAGGAGACCCTTGACATTCTCCATGTCACTCATTATTTAGTGTCACAATATTGTTGGAGAACTACATCAATGGAACATCCACTTTCCATTGAATACATGGAGAAGATTTAGAAGTCAATGACAAACATCAAAGGTAATTTTTCATAATTGCTTTCTGACAGAGATTATTTGTTTGATATTTTAGGATTGTATCATGATGCATTATTGAAGAATGAAGAAGAGCTTGAAAATATCTCATATGAGTTGGAATCCACCCAAGATTATTTGAGAAGTATCCAAAGCACTCTCTTGGAATCTCAGATGCAAGTAGAGCAACTTCAACAAGAGTTTCTAAGATCTCATATTCCCTCCTTTGTGCCAATCAGCCATTCCCTTTTGATTGATGATTTTCATATTTCTATGGAGGAATCTCATGTGATGGTGGAACATGAGGAGAATGCTGATTTGAATGTGCTTGAGAGGGATGAAATCAAGCAAGAAGGTAACCAAGAAATTGCCTTGTCTCAAAGAGATTATGAGTCACCTCATGATGAGAGATACATAATTTTGGAGGAGACACATGGTCTCACATTTGATGGATCATCCCATGATGATGAGGTACATAGATCCACATGCTTGGTGGATAATTTTTGCGAAGAGTTGATTCATTCTCTTTCACCCCACACTTCTGTTTCAGTCACATCACTTGAAGATCAGAGTTGAATGAAACGATTTTTCTTGATAGTACCCCAAGAGGAGAAGGAGGCTCCCACAGTCATTCTGGATGACTTGATGGTCAATCCATGGGGTTTGGAAAAGGCTCATATTCCTCCCAACAACCATGATCTTGATCTCATATCCTTGGAATCAAGTAGCAGAGAGTTCTGTCCATCTATGGATAGATGCACCACAAAGTTGAAGATTCTAGGAGGTAAATTTTTTTTGTGTAAAATTTTTAATTCCTTTGACATTGATATATTTTGTGATCAACATCATAGGTACATATTGATGCCATTAGATACCATTCATCCACACATGGATTGGGTGGAATATTACATGTTCCACATGGAGTCACCTAGCAGAAAAATTTATGCACATGGTAGGTGGAAGACAACTAAACAAACAAGATGCCAAAGGAAGTTGGTGAGCTATTATAGATATGCACTTGGAGAAGCCACAAGATCCTTACTTGGACATGATTTGGTGAGTGTTTGTTCATCCAATGATTGGATGAGTAAATAATTGATGAGGTATGCAGCACATGTTCTTTCCACTTGAGTGGAACCAGTGGCAAAGAGTTGAGCCATTGGGATAGTACATGTTTGTCTTTTGGATCCTGTGGCAGAGAGTTGAGCCATGATATTACTTCATTGGAGATATATACCCCTAAGGGTATTGGTTCTACTTGCACTTGTGGTTTTTCATTGTATTCATCATATTTTACTTGTGAGAAGTTGATGGGGCATTTTTGGTGTTTGTATGATGCCTATCTTTCTCATGATTGGATAAGGGACTTCCACCCTTGTCATTTGAGCTACAGTGATGACATTTTTTATTCTTGTGAGAATTGGGCACATGAGACCTTTTTTGTTGGAGTGGAAAGAATTGACAAGGTTTGGCCTCACTCTTTGGAGGAATATTTGGTGTTGCATAGTATTTTCTTGATTGGGTCCTACCATGTAGAGTTGCATATCTTGATTGAGGGGCTCTCAATGTTTGAAGGTTGCATTGGAAATGGTGATTTTCCAATGTGGTGGTATGATGTTTTCATCCTTCCTAGAATTTCACATGATGATGATTTTTTCTTGTTACTAATGTTTGGTGAGATGCAGTATGATCAGAGGGATCCTGGCATTCCATGGGATGACATTTTTCCACACATGACACTACTACTTGGAAACGTGCAATTGAAGCAGTGGGATCCAAGCATTCTTTTTCCTGATAGATTTGTTGGATGGTATTCTGATCCATGGGAGTGTCGTGCAAGCAATGGGATCCTGGCATTGCTTTTATTGGGAGAATTTGTTTGCATGTTGGCATGATGGAGCAAGCCAACCCTATTTTACATCAGTTCATCTATGTTGCACTTGGTTTCAGTTTCCTACATGAGGAACACCTCTGTGGATGGACTTATAGTTTTCATAGTAGTGGTATCTTTGCATTTCTAATATTTATATGGGATCTTGGTACACTTTCCAATTGCTTCACTTGGATAAAATTAGGCATGTTCAGTTACATATATAGTGGAGATTTCATTTAGAGAGATGATTATGATTAGAGTAGTGTAGCAAAAGCATGATGGACCTCTTGGGATATTTTGCTTGAGGACAAGCAAATTTTTGGGAGGGAGGACTGTCATATCCCCAAATTTTGACAAGGTCTATGCCACTAGGACATAAGCATTAAAATATTTAATTAATGATGCCAATAGTACTAGGAAAATAAATAAATTATTACAAGGGATTAATTTTGGTTTGGAGGCATTTAATTAATTAAATTCCAAAATATGCATTTTAGAATAATTAATTAGTTGGTTTGAGTAATTTTATTTCTAATTACTAATATTTGGACTAGAAATAATGAGCTAAGCTAAGGAGGGCGAATTAGAAAGGCCAAGTGGACCAAGGAGGATGGAAATTACTAAAAATGGTCAAAAACATGCTAAAAGCAACAAATCGGGATAAAATTAGGAAAAGCAACATAAAGTAGGAAAGTCTGAAATGAAGGAAAGTTATAACAAAAGAAAATTCGAAAGCAGAAAGTGGAAAGGAAATCAGGAAAAGAAAAAGAAGGAAAGCAAGCTTTCCTCATCCACTGATGGGTGGCCTATGTGGAAGGGTTCTCACAGGTCACCAAGCTATTCAACTTGCTCAGCAGGTCACTGTTGGCAGGCTCCACTACAGCAAATTACCCCTTTAGGGGCAATTTTGACTTAAGGCGGTCTTGGTAAAACCGCCCCCAAAAGTATTTTTGGAGATTTAGGGGCGACTCTTAAAAACCGCCTCCAAAAGTCTTCAAAATTTGACCTTTGGAGGCCGTTTTTTCAAAACCGCCCCCAAAAGTCAAATTCTCAGGACTTTTGGAGGCGGTTTTTGAAAGACCCCCCCCCAAAGGTGTTTTTGATGGTGGTTGTTTCAAAGCCCCCCCCAAAAGTCCAATTCTCAAGAATTTTGGGGGCGGTTCTAAAAAGACCCCCTAAAGGTGTTTTTGAAGGCGGTTATTTAAACCCTCCCAAAAGTCCTGAGAATTCTCAGGACTTTTGGGGGGGGTTTTAAATAACCACTTTCAAAAACACCTTTAGGGGAGGTCTTTTAGAACTGCCCCCAAAAGTCATTAGAATTCTCAGGACTTTTGGGGGGGGTTTAAATAACCACCTTCAAAACACCTTTAGGGAGGGTCTTTTTAGAACCACCCCCAAAAGTCATGAGAATTCTAATGACTTTTGGGGGGGTTTAAATAAACACCTTCAAAAACACCTTTAGGGGGATCTTTTAGAACTACCCGCAAAAGTCATTAGAATTCTCAGGACTTTTGGGGGGGGTTTAAATAATCGTCTTCAAAAACACCTTTAGGGGGCTCTTCTTAGAACCGCCCCTAAAAGTCATGAGAATTATCATGACTTTTGGGGGGGGGTTTAAATAACCGCCTTCAAAAAAAACTTTAGGGGGGCTCGTTTTAGAACCACCCCCAAAAGTCATGAGAATTCTCATGACTTTTGGGGGGGTTTAAATAACTGCCTTCAAAAAAACCGTTAGGGGGGGTCTTTTTAGAACTGCCCCCAAAAGTCATGAGAATTCTCATGACTTTTCATGGGGGGTTAAATAACTGCCTTCAAAAAAACCTTTAGGGGGGGTAGTTTTAGAACCGCCCCCAAAAGTCTTGAGAATTGGACTTTTGGGGGGGCTTTTAAACAACCGCCTTCAAAAACACCTTTTGGGTGGGGTCTTTAAAAAACTGCCTCCAAAAGTCAAATTTACTTTTGGAGGCAGCTTTTGAAGCAAGAGAAATTTCATTTAAGTAATATGTTAGAAAATTAACCTATGTTATTGGCATCCATGTCAAGCTTAGCCTTTAAAAGATACTTTTATATGTTTGGAAGATAAATAACAAATAACACACCCATTGGTGTTGGACCCAAATCCTAGAAAGGACCACCAAAAGGCCCATGCTATGGTTTTATTGATTCGAATTTCTTCAATTATCCAGGGGTTTTTTGAGGGATCAACAAATAAGAAGTAAGGCATAAGAAACTAAATCTAGAAAACAGTTTGATAAAGAGGAGTAAGTTTATCCTCACAAATCATGTTGTTTGATTGTATCCACACTCTCTAGTGGGATAGGAAAGGAAGGACATGCCATTTATGAAGAGCTTGATTGATTATCAAACTAATACTGAAAACAAGAAACTAAACTGTTACCCTACCAAAGTGTTCTGAGATTGAGTTAGTTTTCTAAAACATTCCATATCTATTTGGAGTAAAAGTAGCGTAATAATAAGTGATTCTTGCTATCTTTATGATTTTTACACATCATGCATATGTCTAGGCCCACTTCTCCTCTACGTATCAATTGTTGCCATGTTAGGTCATGGTCATTAAGGATAAGTTGCATAATTAGTTTTATTTCATTAGAGATTTGATTTGCCAAAAAAAATTACACCACCAAATTATATCTGCCACTTGTGGAATTAGAAGGGAATATGCCTACTTCATTGTGAAATTTCCCCAACCTAATGATATTATCAAATAAAAACATCCTTGCATTTAGTTTCATTTAATTGTTAATTTTTTGAGCATAAACCTTATCATTCCCCTTAGTGGTGTTGTAAGCACCACCCATTATACTAAGAAGTTGACAAGAACATTCGAAGGAGGAGCCTCAAGATAGCACATGAAGAATCTAATGAAGAGATGGAAGGTAAGAAAGATGCAGAAGTTGTCACCTTCGAATTTCCCATTAGATATTTAGGAGGAGTGGTACCAACGAAAAGCATTCCCCCACATGTTCTACCAAATTTTCACGGTTTGGAAAATGAAGACCCTGATGTATTTTTATTTCAATTTGAAGTACTTTGTAGAGGATATGGTTATTGTTCTAATGATCAAAATTTGAATGTTTCCCCTTACTCTAAAAGGAACAACCCTCCAATGGTTCATGAGCCTTGGTGGGAATTGTATACAAAGTTGGGAAGACATGAAACATGTATTCTTGAAAAGGTACCAAGATTATTGTAGGGTCAATGAAGATATCTTCGAAATGACACAAGCGGAAGAAGAGAGTTTGGAGGATTACATGGAACTCTTTCAGTACAATCTTCAAAAATCCAAACAAAGGAAATTGGGGAAAGAGACCTTGAAAACACTCCTACTTAAAGGAATCCAATCTGAATATTTAGAAATATTAAATATGATGGGAACAGGTGATGTATTTCAGTTAGAATATGATGATATTTGTGAGTTATGTAGAAGGTATTCAAGAGGAAAATTCAAGACTGGTAAGAATTCTAGTAATCATTCTTTTCAATCCTTGAAATAGGAGCTGAAATCAACAATTTATTTGAAATTTCTAAAGCTGATTCACAATTGGATGCTTTGTAGGTTAAGGAAAAGCAAGAGGAAATAAGAGAAGCAAGGGATTTCCCTTTGGATAGTCTTGAAAGTTGTGGTATATGTGACTTGAAGCATTCCACGGATTGCTTCCCCTCCTTACCAAGGATGAAAGAAACATATAAAAGAGATCTAGGAGTTGCAACATCATTGCAATAGTCATGGAAACCGTGGCCTACATGTATGGTTCAAAACTCTATCCCTCTATTTCCTTACTTTCATACTCAATCATTGAATACTCCTCCACCATGGCAACTGTTGTAGCCTCAATTTAACTCTTACCTACCTTATCCACAAGGTTGGAATGGCCTATCTTATGATCACATGGCCACTCTCCCTCATGCTGCAACACAACTTGGTCCTTCAATATCAACCTCACAAACCAATCCTCTACATCAGCCACATCTATCTTCTCATCAAACTCCTTGGTATCCAACACAATTTCCTGTCCAATCCACCCTCCACCCTAACCATAATAAAGCTTTACAGTATGCTTACAGTACTGAACTGCAAAATTTTCCTACATTTCCCTCATGTTCTACCTCACCTACACTGCTGCAAAAAGACTGTGCACTGTTGCAGCAAATCCATACGAGGCCTGGACATGTTTTAAATCCAAGACTTGGAAGTGAAGTTTCTTATGATCATCAACAAGTTAACAAGATCAAAAAATTTGATGAAGAACAGACATTGGAACCAAAAGAATCCTTCACATCATTAGATCCGAATATCTTATGCATTCAAGAAGATTAGTTTATTAAGAAGCTTCATGGTGTAACAACCATGAGAAATCAAGGGAACAAAGACTATATTGAAGCTTGGTTTCAATCTATCATTGGTCTGCAGCATCATTCCTTACTTCGCCGATTCTTGGCACCATCATTTCAAGGTAAGTTGATCTCTCATATCCTAAAATTCATAAAGTTATATTTTTTCTGTTGGGAGTATGAGAATACTTGAGTCATTTCTTCGAAAGTGGCTCCATTGGAACTTCTCCTACAATTGAGAAGAATTTGTTATTTCCAAGTAGTGTAGGACATTGTAAATAAATAAAATTGGTAAGATCCCATTCAATTTTTCACTTAGATTTAGGATGCATAGATAGTATCATTTAGTTTTGAATAAGAAATCTTGGACACATGGTGCAGTAAGAGCCACCCATATTACTAATCTCTCTTTTTCGGGAAGTTGGTAAGAGGAAAGGAGCATTCATGAATGAAGACTCCATAGGAAAATGAGCGAAATGATTATGGAACCCTTCAAGCTTGAAACTTATGCGATCATCATGGTATTTGTTTAGTTTTTATTTCCATATAACACATCCATAAAAATACATAGACTTTATTTCAACATTATATCATTTTTTTAAGAATTGCAACTGCAGCTGCAACACACTATGTAAGTCAATCTAGGTACTCAATGCTTGAATTTTTTGGTATGGGTGTGTGTTCTATTTAAATTTATATCATTAAAAACATTCACACCTATTCCGGTCACTTTTTGGGAGCCAAATTTCATTTATTGGATTTTTGGGGCATTTTGGCTTGAAATTTTTACTGAGGCACAGTTGGGACAGTCCGTTTTTGGGAGACCAAATGGAATTATTTTTAAAACCTGTTTACACCCTAAGTAGCCCTTTGAATCTAGTTTCCAAACCAATTTTAATTTTTGAGATTGGTCATCAAACGAAAAATTTATGGTCAAAATACTAACGGGGTGTCAAGCAGGAAGCTTAGGAACAGAGCTGGGACAATCACTTTTTGGATGACTTATTGGATAGATCTTGAAAAAATGTTTCTATTGGAGATACCTACATGAATATACTTTCATATCCAATTGGAATCACCTCAATCCGTTATCAAACCAAATAGTTATTCCTAAAACCATGACTATTGGTCTAGTCCAGAATTTGAAAAACACCTTGTCATGTAGGCTGTTACTGAGCAAATTTGGAATATCATTACATAGAATTTTAAAAACCTGTTTCTAATGGACATAAACCTATGAATTTAATTTCATTTGGATTTTGAATTGCTCAAATTGGAGAAGGAACGAATAATTTATGATTGGAATACTGTTGGTGAGTCTAGATGGTCATCGCTCTCCCACATGTATAAATTGAATTTGCTTCGTTCATTTTTCTTTGGATTTGTTTTATAATAATTGCTTGTTATTTTTTTTCATATGTGTTGGGTGAAGAGAGGCCAATCACCTCTCTTATTCCTTCATCCATTTTTTATTGCAGGCAAGTGCTAGGTTTTTGCAGGTCCTTAGAAGAAGAAGGTCAATGCATGCATGAGTGACTCTTGAAGACTTTTTCTCAATTTGGAAATGGATTGAGCACATAAAAAAATGGAGAAATTGATGTGAAAACCATACAAATACCAATGTTTATGAAGTCAAGTCCCATTGCTACATGCCAACAATCCTTTTAAGACGGCATTATGCTCATCATCCTCCTTCACCAACACCATGATATGCCTATACATTTTCTTCTTCACTCTACCATTCCATTCATTCCATTACCTTCTGCTTCATTTCATCACTTCCATACTTTCCACTCCATTTACTACTCACCCATGAATAAATTCTTTCATAGTGCCATGGGATCTGCATACATCAATGGCATATTTCCTTGTTGTTAATCACGGGGATTCATCAATGCCTATTGATTGACAAATCTTGTAGGTGACTCGACTCCAGCACATTCATTCGTACCTGTCAAGATGCACTAAGATACTTTAGAGCTCACTGTCATCAAAGATGAGTTGCTTCACATTGGTTAATGACATACATTAATGGCCAGTAATCCAATGATTTCTTTCCATGCTCGAGTTCAACACATTCATTCGCATGGTAAGAATTGTACCTCGGTTTGGTAGCGGTTGAAGATTATATGATCTCATGGTTTCAACAATGACTTGCAGCATCATTTGTTCCAACAATTGTTTAGTTTTTTTCCATTTTCTTCCAACAGTTAGCAGTCTCACATGCAACTAGCACAACAGAGTTCCCCATCGTGGATCAAATTCAGCCTTCATAAGTTTAATCTTCCAACTACATTGCTACAGCATCAATACATTCATGTCAACCAAGGCTTCCACAAAGGTAACACTTGAGGTAAAATAGCATGAGTTTTTATTTATTAAAGATTTAGGAAGATGTCATGAAAACCACTTTGCATTCTTCATTTCTATTTCCAATTTCTATACATTCTTCATTACTTATCATAACCACACCATATTTTATCCATTCACTTCCATCATTTCCCATTCAATCCTAATCCCTCACTTCATTTGAACCAAATCATCATTTTATTCCTCTCCATCCCTAGCATCCAAAGCATGAGAAGATGCCTTGCTGATGCCACACAAGAACTAGCAATAGGTAGCAAAGATATGTTGCTATTAGAAGTATCCCATTCAACACATGTAAGAGCCCACAAATTACTAGAAGAAAAAGAGATGGCTACCCACAAGAGCCAGCAATGAGAAAAGATGCTTTGTTGCCACACAAGAACCAATAGTAAGAAATTGATCAAAATTTTTATTGAAGAATTAGTGTGAAATGAAGGCATGCTTTGTATTCAGTTTATTGGATTCATGGTTTATTGATGCATATATTAGTTCACTTCCACATAACTGTTGAAAAGTCAAACTTGGCATCTTGATACTATGAGCTGATATACAATCAGATTTAATTTACATATGCTTTCACATAACTTAAATGCTTGGGTTTTGTTGATTGGAATATAGACATACATGCTCATTGCCCAAACAAATCTGATCCTTTCTCATTAGAAATCACGGTCATTTTAAGCTTGGATTATCCATTTATTAGTTCTGATTTTTATTGATGGAACCATCTTCAGCATGGTATATGGGGGCTCTTGTGACAAAAGTTCTAGAAGTTGTCATAAGAAAAAGTGCAGCCAAGAGCATCAGATACAGGAAATAGCAATACATATTGAACTTCATCTACAACATTGTTTACATTTTGGCATCTTTTTGGTAAATATAGTTGGGTATTATTCAACATCACTATTTTGGAATGATGACCTACCCTCTGATGCTGCAACAAGTTCTCTTGGGAGAGCTTCAATTGTGATTTGCACAGTAAAGGCAACCTACATAATGGAGAAACATGGAAGAAAGAAGTTGCTAGGATGGGCATAATACTGTTGCTATTTAATATTTATTTTTTTCAAATATTAATGCCAAGGTTGTGCTTTATCTTTTGGAAGTGGATTGGGGTTTTGGATTTTCTGATTGGTCTATCATTTCTCAGTACAATGGACAAGTTTGGAATCAATTTTGTTTTGGTGTGAAATTTTCTCCCATTACTTCAATGAGCAGCTATGCCCAAGATTGCTAGGATTGCAGCAACACAAATTATTTGGTCACAGGTTAGCATGAGGACATGATGTATCCTCAATCTGGTGGAGAATAAGATACATTCCAGGGATCTCATATATCAGGCTAATAATGCCAACTTAAATTCAAGCTCACATCTTTATTCATGTTTGTCTACAAAAGTGTAGAAATTGAAGTGAGCATATCTTGCAATTGGTAAATTGAATTCTCATGATTTTTGGATAGGAGGTGCATAATATCAAGATGAACAAACCTGGTAAGTTTCAGCCCAATCAATGCACAGTTTTCGATAAAATGGCCATCATCACCTACAACAATTTTGCCTATATCTCGATATCCGTGCATCAGATGAATTTGAGCTTTGGGGAGCAGAAGCATTATGTTAAGAGGAATATACTCACAATTTTTCAGAAAAAAAAAAATACTTCACGGATTGAGAAAAAATGGCCATCATCACCTACAACCAATTTGCATTTTTCTCGAAATCCGTGATGTGGGTATCTCTGATTTTCGGTGTGGAGATGCATTGGACTTGTAGAAACCTTCTTGCAAAATTTCAAACAAACCCATTTGTATTTTGTGATATATTAGCTCAGGAAGTTTGTTGAAACACCAGCTGCGACTCCGCCAATTTTGTCCATTTCCCTATTCTCGCAGTTGCAACTCCGCCAAATCTTCAGCTAAAGCAACTGCAACACGGCTAAATTCTTCGCTAAATCCTCTGCTAAGTAGCTGCAACACCGCCATATTTTCCTTATACACCACCTGCGACTCTACCAAATCCTCCGCTAAAGTAGCTGCAACACTGCTAAATTCTTCGCTAAATCCTCCGCTAAGCAGCTGCAAAACCGCTAAATTTTCCACCAGATTTTCCTTATACACCAGCTACAACTCCGCCAAATATTCCGCTAAAGCAGTTGCAACACCATTAAATATTTTGCTAGATCCTCCGCTAAGCAGCTGGAACACTGCTAAATTTTCTGTCAGTTTTCCTTATACACCAGCCGCGACTCCGCCAATTTTGTCCATTTTTCCTATTCTCACAGCTGTGACTCCGCCATATTTGTCCTATCTACCAGCTGCGACTGCGCTAGATTTGTCCTATCTACCTGCTGCGACTCTGCTAAACTTGCCAATTTTTCGGCTGCAACTCTTCTGGCTTTGGTCACTATGCATGGTAAAATGAAAGCAACAATCAAATGAGTCCTTTTAGTTTGGATGCTACACAGGTATTGGGTTGCATGAGGACATGCAACAAGTTTAGTTTGGGGGAGATGTTGGGTCACGGATTTGTCCATATTTTCATCACCTATTGACATATATTTCATCCCTCTTTTTCCTATTTTATCCATTTATCATTCCATTTTCCATCCATTTGCTATAACTACACGTAAAATACCATATTACTTCCATTGATGCTTTAGTGGTTAATCATGATTATTTTCCTTTATTTTTGATGAATTGAAGATTATTATGCATAATTTTACTGATGATGGTTTATGGAGTGATTTTTCATATTAGCAGCAGTAGCAGCCATGGTTCAAGCCTCCAAAGTTGGCATGCTAGCACACGTCCGCATGAAGATTCACAACATGGTTTCATTCCTAGGATTGATTATGTGGATTTGTGATTTCAATTCGTGCTCAAGTCCAACATGTCAACCTCCAGATCATGATCAAACGACCTTAACAAAAAACGCATGCCAGATAAGAACACATTGATTTGCAGGTAGATGGAGAAGAATCTCGAAAATCTGGGACATGGGTTTTGTGCGTAACGGCCTCAATTACCTGACTTGAGAGGAAACCGCCAAACAAATCCATGGTTTGAGATGTACAACTGGTTCTCTAAACGTATAATTCTCAGATTTACTATTGTGATCGGTTTTACAAATTAGCAATTGGTTGAAACGGATCACAAGTTGGGGATTCGGTTTCTAATTCTCCTAAGAGGATTTTATGTATAAATATGTAATCATTCTAATGTATTGGGGGGAAGAGAGAAAGCAATGTTATGCTGTAGGATTTGATCTAGACTCTGTTGTAATACTTTCATTCGGATAATACATGTTGGCAATTTCTTAATTCTGGAGTTGTAGACTTTCATTATGGAGATCCAGCTTTGCTCAGTGGAGGAAGGGCCCTCTTCCCCGAGCATATGCTGGTAGTGTTGATTGTAAGTGTTTTATTATGTAGATTTGCTTATTATTTAGTTCATGCTTTCATTTATTAGATTTATCATAATTGTATGCTTTCATTCATTAGATTTATCATAGTTGTATGCTTCCATTCATTAGATTTATCATAGTTTTTTTCCTGTTAATTCGTTTGATAGATCGTTGGCCAACATAACATTTCTTTCAGATTTATGCAATTAGATCTTGCTTCATAAGAGTTGATTTTGTTTGAAGTGTGATTAGATTTACAGTTTGGTTTTATGAATAGGTTTGAGGTTTGATTTATTTTTAAGAAGGTGTGATCTAGTTTACAAAGAGTTTCGATTTCATACCAATAGATAACATTGTCAGGTAGAAATTGTGCTTGCATAGATCTTGCACGATAATTTTGAAATAAAAGACTTCCTCGAGTTGACAATTTATGTTCTGGTAGTTTCAGCTGTTTAATTAATTAGACAATTAATCCAACCAACATAATTGTCTTCAATCATTCCATTGCAAGCAATATGGTGTAGATTATAAATGAAAATATCCCAAGTTGGAGCCACGTGTTCCATGAGATCAAGATCGCCTACTAATAACCACCCTTGTCTCCAAAGGGTTGAAGTAAAGAGATTAACGAACTGGTTGAGCATTTATTTTCCCAAATCCCTTAAGAAAGTGATAATTTCATCTAGAAGGAGGATATGTCTGCTACATCCCATTATAGTATTCATTCCCACTCGTACATACATACCATCCTACACATTCCAAGCAAGATATGGACCCAAAATTGGAAAATAAAGAGTTCGGGTTTTCCGTTGATTGGATGCATTATGGATGCTCTTATTCTACCTTCTAATCAAATCTAGAATTGTCCCTAGTTTGGTATATTTCATCATAATGATCCACTTCCAAAATCCATCTATAGTGATTACCTTCCAAAAATACTATGTAGCTAATGAGAGAACAAAAAGGTGAACGTTCTTGATACCCTAACCACCTTTCTTTTTAAGAACATCCATTTTGTTAAATTTTCTGAATTTACTTCAATATGATCTAGGATCTTAACTGAGAGAACAACATGTATAGCATATCTACAGCATATCAATCATGGAGACAATAATGCAAGCACACAAGAGACACAAAGATTTACTTGGGGAAAACCATAAAGGTGAAAAACCCCAATAACTTCCTCAGAGATAGATAGAGCAATGATACAACCAACCATAAGAGATAGACATAACCTAGCAGCAGATCCTTCTCCTCCATAAGTGCGCCACTCCTCCTTGAGTGCATGTGTGAGAAGTGAGTGAGTAAATAGAGTGCCTCCCGCACGCTATTTATACTTGACTTGACTTGCCTTTTTACCTAACTCATGTAGGCTCGAACTTAACCACATAACATAATGCTGAGTGGGCCGACCCCCAATAGGGTGGTCTAATAACCCTTTGACCCACATGGCCGACCCCCAATAGGGTGGTCTAATAACCCTTTATCCCACATGACTTATACAGGGCCGACCCCAAACAAGGTGGTCTAATAACCCATCAAGTATAAGTTACGACACTTACAATATAAATGACGACACTTCCTTATAGAGGAATAATACCATCTCTATAGGAATACAACATACATATATGTGAAATACATTCCGAAGTTACATATACATCAACACTCCCTCTTAACTAGGAAGGTATTTCTCAGCACAGTTCTTCTAGCACAAGTCATCTTCTCTGGATCATCGTCACTGGATAATCATCATCAAGTCATCATCATCGTCACTGTTGTTGCTATCTTAATCAATCTCTGAATCTACTCATCATAGGAAGTTCTACAGAGCTAGTCCTTTTTCATACTGGATGTAGGCCCACCACCTGCAGGTCTTCGTCATCACTGGCCATACTGTGGAATCCTCAGGACTTATTACGTGCGTCAAAAAACCTCGAAAGAGCATCCCAGGATGTTACGGGTACACAACTCCGACCTGTAGGATCTCCCAAGGCGCTATTACATGTGACCCCACCACAAAACCTCGAAAGAGCATCTCAGGATGTTACGGGTACACAACTCCGACCTGAAATCTCCCAGGGCACAAATTACATGTGGTCCACCACAAAACCTAGCAAGAGCATCTCAGGATGTTACGGGTACACAACTCCGACCTGAAATCTCCCAGGGCACAAATTACATGTGGTCATGGAAAAACCTCGAAAGAGCATCTCAGGATGTTACGGGTACACAACTCCGACCTGAAATCTCCCAGGGCCCAAATTACATGCCATAGGACAAAACCTCGCAAGAGCATCTCAGGATGTTACGGGTACACAACTCCGACCTGAAATCTCCCAGGTCACAAATTACATGTCCTCCCAGAGCAATGTCTCGAAAGAGCATCCCAGGTTGTTACGGGTACACAACTCCTACCTATAGGATCTCCTAGACATGCTCATCTGCACAACCTGATCCACGGCCACAGAGTATCAACCTGATACTCACCATACATCATCCTAATGTACTCATGATCGTCCTGATCATCATCACTGCAACGTCCTGCTGCATGTCATCTGGAGCAACATCCTGAAGCTCATCATCCATGATCATCCTGATCATCATCACTGCAACGTCTTGCTGCATGTCATCTGGAGCAACATCCTGAAGCTCATCATCCATGATCATCCTGATCATCACTGCAACATCCTACTGCATGATCCACCTGATCATCAATGCATCCACCTGATGCATACCAAGTATCTACCTGATACATATCATCATACATGATCCTCCTGATCATACAATGTATCCACCTGATACATGATACATATCACCATACATGATCCACCTGATACATATACAGATACATGGTCCAAGCATCCAACATGATGCATATACAAAATACATACACATGATCCAACTGATCATATCCAGCATCCAACATGATGCATACATACATAAATGATCCAACTGATCATAGCCAGCATCCAACATAATGCATACATACATAAATGATCCAACTGATCATATCCAGCATCCAACATGATGCGTACATACATAAATGATCCAACTGATCATATCCAAGCAGAAACCAGAACATCATCCTGATGCCCATTATCCAGCGCTTACATCCACAGCCATGTGAAGGATCCTCCTTCCAACATGCTTGGAATGGCTTCAGCAAATGTGTCCATCACTTCTTCCTCGAAGTGTCCTCGATCTGAAGAATGCCAAGCCTCTCTCTGAAGTACTCGAACTTCACTCTGGCTAGTGGCTTCATCAGCACATCTGCAATCTGCTTGTCCGTCGCAACATACAGAAGATTCACAGCTCCTCTCTGCACCATATCCCTGATATAGTGATATTTGATCTCTATGTGTTTCGACCTGTCATGAAACACTGGGTTCTCGGACAACTTCACACAACTCTGGTTATCACAGAAGATACAAGTAGCCTCCAACGGGAGATCAAATAACTCAGACAGTAGCTTCTGTAGCCATACTGCCTCACAACTTAGCTGAACAGGCTGCAACATACTTTGCCTCAGCTGTACTCAGTGCTACGCAGGAC
Source organism: Larix kaempferi (assembly GCA_027924585.1). Lineage (NCBI taxonomy): Eukaryota > Viridiplantae > Streptophyta > Pinopsida > Pinales > Pinaceae > Larix > Larix kaempferi. Next base: position 680,037 of record BSBM01001532.1, read on the forward strand.
TGCTTCCTGCTAAACCAAGAGATCACACCTGATCCCATATTGAAGCAACACCCAGATGTGCTCTTCCTATTTGCAGCACTGCCAGCCCAATCTGAATCAACATAACCCTGCAGGTTAAACTTTTGATTTGCCTCATACCTGAGCCCATAATCCACTATACCCTTCAGGTACCTCAGAACATGCTTTACAGCAACCAGGTGAACACTCCTCGGATCCGTCAGGAACTGGCTCAATGTGTTCACAGAAAAGCAAATGTCTGGTCTCGTGTTCGTCAGGTACATCAAAGACCCAATCATCTAATGATACATAGAGACATCAACTGGCTCAGATGAAGCATCACATAGAAGCTTCAAATTTGATGCCATAGGTGTGGCCATGGCCTTGTAGTCCATCATCCTGAACCTCTTCAGGATCTCTACTGCATACTTCCCTTGTCCAAGGAAGATTCCATCACTCTACCACACCTCCATGCCAAAAACAAATAGTGCATTAACCCCAAGTTCTTCATCTCGAACTCGGCAGTAAGCTTCCACTGCATGTCGGCAATCAATCTATCTTCACCTGTAACAAACAGGTTATCCGCATACAACTATTCAAGAAACCTGTCTTGAAATCCATCTAGTGTATCTTCTATTTCATCACTTTCATATTTCTCTATGCTGCCATTTGCAGCATGCTTGATCTTGATAGATCCATATGGAAGTCATAACAAACTTCCCTTCAGGTCTTGGGACTACATCCCAAACATCATTCTTCATGATCGACGGATCATGGCATTCCATTTCTTCATCCCAGATCCTGGGAACTTCAATAGCTTCAATATTTTCAATATATATCTTTGTTGCTGGAACAAATGTTGTAGTCCTTTTGTAGGTGAAGATATACGGTCTTTCCTACAAAACAGGTTAAATTGCATGATTAGAAACATCTCATAATTTTCAGAACAAATTCTTACACATAAAGAAATATGTCATACAGTCATGCAATTATCTTAGCCAATGCTTCAATACAACATTTATCCATATCCCGTAACTTTCTATATGCCTTCCAATCTCTACCAGAACATTGTTAAGAGTGTGCACAACTCCCAACATGTCAGCAAAGAGGTTTCATTCTAGATAATTAGCAATGGAATGTTGTACAGTGCCATAGGCCACTTACCCATGTATATTAGTAGTATACTGTTCATCAATGCAACTATTCTAATATGCACAATACATATCCTAAGTCTAGGAACATGAGCATATACATCATTGAACAATTTTATTTAAACAAACACATATGCAAGAAATGATAATTAAAATACTTATCTTTGTTTGTTCGTTGGGTGGACTCCCTCTGAGTCTTCACTTTCTTGCAGGAGCTGCTGGAGTCCTAATCTGCAGTAGCTTCTTCTACAACTTTCTGTTGTGGAATGTAGAGAGATGGTCAACTCCCTCTGAATATCTGCATCCTTTCATAAACCACTGGAGTGTACTCCCTCTTGATCTTTGCTTCCTGGATTACCTGTTCTTCAACTCATATTCATCCTTGGTCCCTATGCATGCTTATTAGTATCATGATTGAGTTATCCTTGTGATCTCATATAAAATCATACATTCATTAGTATACTATTAAAACACAATAATCTCAAGCATGTATAGTCATGATCATTTCAAACAGAAATAATAAGCATTATCATTCAAGGTTTATGTAGGATTCTTATGGTTAGTCAAATCATAAGAAGCATCACATGTCTAAACCTATAATTACTCAAACCTATGACTCTTTAGTTGAATCATCAATCAAGATAAGAGATACAATATGCATAAAACCTGTGATTATTCGAACCTATACCTTCATGATTCTTCTGGTTAGTCATATCATCAATTATGGTAAGAAACATAATATGCATACAACCATGATTATTCGAACCTATACCTTCATGATTCTTCTGGTTAGTCATATTATCAATTATGGTAAGAAACATAATATGCATACAACCATGATTATTCAAACCTATGACTTCATGAATAATCATTATCAACAATAGTATAAAATCCTAACCCAAGGTAGGATTCTATCTTGATATAGGAGAAACATACCTGGATTAGCATGCTAGCTAGTTATGTCTAACATACTCACATGATGTCTTCTTGTTCTTCTTCAATGACTTGTGCTAGTAACCTGTATATCTCATAGGTTAACCATTATAAAACCAAGTTATACATACCTCATAAATGGATCTTCTATGAGATCCATGACAATGGATGAATCTTTGTCCTCGTGTCATCATGATCATAAGTTTCTTGAACCAGAACATGATTTGTCTTTCTTGGTGTACCTTTCATGTTAGTAGACAATATAAACCTCATACAACACCATAATGCATTAGTACAATCATAAGTGTCAACACCTTAATCAATGAATATCTTCTATCGTGCATTCATAATTTTATTAAGGTGATACGACAAGTCTAAAATCAAGATTGTACTAACCGTAATAACATGAAGACAAACATACCATAAACTTAATCATGAACAAATCTCAAAACATACCTCGATGAGTCATACCTGTCGAGATCGCTTGTAATCTTCTTATGTAAGGCCTTAGCCTCATCTCCCTCTGAAACAGGAACTTCTTCACTCATGCAGATGATCAATCCATCTTCTTCTAGGATTAACCAAATCCACTTAATTTGCAAGAACTGGACATGGAGCTGGATATGGGTTTGTCAGAGAAACCCCAAAAATTCAAACTTTGAATTTCAAACTTCCGAAAGGATAGAAATATGCGCCTTGATGAGCTGATCAAGCTAGTATATTTAGAATTTGAAAACTGCAAAGTTTCACTCCTCAATTTTTCCTTTGAAACTTTCGGATTCACTGGACGTGACCTTGAAATGGGGTTTGATGAAGCCCACTCTTTTTCCCCATCAAAAGGTTTGATCCAAATCTCTAATCTTCTATTTTTCTGAGGAGCTTCCAGCCGTGGTCACAGATTTCAAAAATTCCCATTTTTACAGAAGCCCTAATTTTCCTCTTTTCTGATCAAAGTCTTGAACTAGGGTTTGATCAAGCCCAGCCTTCTGCCCAACCAAAAATTCTGATCTTGGTCTCTAAATTTCTATTTTGATGAGTAGCATCCAGCCGTGGTCTTCGATTACAAAAATTCCAACTTTCTCCAAAGCCCTAAATTCCGGAAGCCATGAATGAAGGTACTCAAAAATAATTCTATTTTGACAGAAATATGTACCTGATTGTTTCTGGTGTAACTCTGAAATTTTTGATCCATAGGGTCTAAATTTTTTTTCTGAGATAGCTTGACCTGTTATCTTTCCATCCTGATAGGTCTGACCTCAATTGGATTCTTTGAGAGAGAGTTATGCCAAATGTCGCAACGTGACTTGTTTTGGGATAAAACAGGAGAGCAAACTTGTACGGCATGCCACGTGTCACTGTTTGAACTTCGGCCTCTGAAAACGTTTCCTGAGATATCTAGGCCTGTTATCGTTCCATCCTGATAGGTCTGACCTCAATTGGACTTTCTGAGAGAGAGTTATGCCAAGTGTCGCAACGTGACCTGTTTATGGGATAATACAGGAGAGAGAACTTGTACGGCGTGCCACGTGTCACTGGTGAACCTTTGGCCTCTGAAAAAGTTTTCTGCGATAGTACAGTCTGTGTAATACCTGTCACGTTTTACGAAATTTCATTTGGATCTTCCTAGCCCAAGTTATGACCTTTTTCCCAAGGTCACCTGATTTTAACTCAGATCTAGAAGAGGCAGAAACCCTATATTGCACAGATCATAAATCACAAAGTACAACGAATTAGAGGTTGTCCTTTGGACACAAGGTACCTGGAGATTTAATATTCGTCTTGTAACAATTTCAGATCCGAAAACTTCTCCAAAACGGATTTATAGCGAAAGTGCTATGATGACTGGTTTTTGCTATATCAAGCCCTAGCATCGTAAGTGCAACAAGTGTCATACATGCCATATCATGCCTTCTTTCAGGCTAGCTTTGATACCATGTTAAATTTTCTGAATTTACTTCAATATGATCTAGGATCTTAACTGAGAGAACAACATGTATAGCATATCTACAACATATCAATCATGGAGACAATAATGCAAGCACACAAGAGACACAAAGATTTACTTGGGGAAAACCATAAAGGTGAAAAACCCCAATAACTTCCTCAGAGATAGATAGAGCAATGATACAACCAACCATAAGAGATAGAAATAACCTAGCAGCAGATCCTTCTCCTCCATAAGTGCGCCACTCCTCCTTGAGTGCATGTGTGAGAAGTGAGTGAGTAAATAGAGTGCCTCCCGCACGCTATTTATACTTGACTTGACTTGCCTTTTTACCTAACTCATGTAGGCTCGAACTTAACCACATAACATAATGCTGAGTGGGACGACCCCCAATAGGGTGGTCTAATAACCCTTTGACCCACATGGCCGACCCCCAATAGGGTGGTCTAATAACCCTTTGTCCCACATGACTTATACAGGGCCGACCCCAAACAAGGTGGTCTAATAACCCATCAAGTATAAGTTACGACACTTACAATATAAATGACGACACTTCCTTATAGAGGAATAATACCATCTCTATAGGAATACAACATACATATATGTGAAATACATTCCGAAGTTACATCTACATCAACACATTTTATGCCATCAAACCCAATGTGTGCCTTTGTATTCATTACTTCTATGCCACAACAAATTAAAGAATAGCTTTTGACTCTTTTCCATAACACCCTTAAGAATATGAGCAAGGCTACACTGGGATAGGTTCATAAAAAATTTAACCAAAATAAGCCTTCCACCACAAGAAAGCCACTTATTGCACTAGTGAGTTATTCTTCTTTCCACATTATTTATCACACAAAGCCATCAATTTTGAAATAGAAACCAGGCTTAATAATGAAACACAAATATTTGATGCCAGCATCTAAGGATTGATTTTGAAAGTGAATGTTGGAAAACAAATTAATAAGACTAGGGTTCTTGTGTAGGTGCCAACAAATGGACCCAGTACTATAGTCTAGAGTGTTGGCATAGTCAGTCCCCTAAAGGAGAAGTTTTCATTCCAAGCACTGGATAGACATGCTTATGATGAAGAGGGTTAACTACAAAGATAAAATGATGGACAGATAATTCATTACACCATTCCTCGACATGAATTCATCATATATCCATTAGCACTTACAACATAGTTACACAAACAATAAAGCAAAGGGAAAGAATAGTAGATGACATGCATGACATCCATACCATATACTCAGTGAATTTGGGGCCTAATAAGCTTTCAACTTTATTAATCCAACTTTCATTATTACAATTCACACAAAAACATTTACATCCATCATCTTTTAGTTTGGGAAATTACTTGTTGTAGATCTATTACACCAATAAAACTCACATTCCCATATCCCAAATACAAAGCCCAAAATCAAAATCTGCATTGTCTTCATCTCATTGCTTGGTATATGCACAATGGAGATCTATTCCTTAAAGATAGGATTCCTTGATGCCTTCATGCCTTGAAATTTTATAGTCGTGGTAGTGGAACCAATATGGTTACAATCCCAATGGACTTCCACAATTTCCTCCTTATTGTCCACTCAATATTCCTTGACTATTTCTCATGTCCCAAAATTTTTGTGTTAGGAACCACACCCTTGAACTGAGATGCAGTCCTAAGCGACTAAGCCATGGTCAGGAGGAATCATCAAAGTGGTGACATGGGGTCCTGAGGGAAATCAACCAAGTTCCCAGGGAATTAATTTTGGCTTATAATTAATTTCCATAATTAGTTTAAATAATGGAAGGTGATGCATGTCCCATAATTTTGAAATCTTAATTATTATAAATTATTTAATTATGTGTAAATGAGGAAGGAGGGATCAAGTTGGTGCATAGGTGGATGGATAGGCCACAATAGATGTTTCCCTCAACAAAATTGGGAAGAGCTATGAAAAGTAGGAAGGAGGACAAAAGAAGAGAAGCATAAAGCAACATGGAAAGCAAGAAAGAGGCCAAAAGCATAAAGAGACAATAAAAGTAGAAAGCAGTAGATGTTTCCATATTTTGTCAAGTGTAGGGATTGGAAACTAATAAGAAAGATATCAAAGGATCTCAAAAAACTATAGGGGGTAAATTTATCCAGTGAGATTGCATCCAAGGAGACAAGAGGGTCCACATGCTAACTAGCTCGCCCAAAAATTATCGAGCTCACTATGAATTCAAACTCCAAGGATCCAAGGGGGGGAAATCACCAAAGATCTATAAAAATGGTATGAGAGATCCATTTCACATCTTTTTCCACTTTGTTATTTCGACTTGGAGAGCTTCAAGATTTTCATAGGCTTGGGTGATGTGCCCTTTTATAATTAGTGAATTTAGTTGGAGATCGTGAGATTCTTTAGCTGTAGGTTGACGGAAAGATCTTGGGAAAAAGGTCTTTAAATCTAGTCAAATGTGCCAGTTTTGAGCTAGTGTACCTAAAACTTTGTTTTGGGTACATTACACTATGGACCATAAAAAGCAAAGGAGACAGTAGGATTCATCCACAAACATTGACTCAACCTTGCGGTCCCTTTTCTTTTTCCTTCTTTGACATTTTGTTTATTTGCATTTCATAGCCCTTTCATTGGCTTACTCCCTCTTACTTTAGATTTGGCTTTGATAACCTGGGATAAGGGAACTTGAATTTTTGCAAGGGGAGTATTTCCTATATTTTCCATTTAGATGGAGTATTTTATGAAGGATGGGGGTAAAGAAAAACCTAAAACCCTCAAACCCTTAAACTCCCTATCCCACTATAACCCACTTACAACCTAAGACACTAACCCATGAACCTTAGCTCAAGTTAGCAACTTACTAATCCTAAGACTCTAAATCAACCCTTGAACATGTTATCTAAATTTCAGATTGAAGGATCAAATAAGGTCTTTTTCTTTTATCGAGGATGAAGAAAAATGAAAAGGAAAAATAATATAAGGAAAAGAGTATAATTGGTTTTCAACAAAAAGTTTGACAACAGTAACAATATAATGTTTACAATGGAAAAATGGCTCTATTATTATCAAATTTGAAATGATTCATTTAAGTTTCTACCCTATCAAATTTTGATGGTAAGATATAGGACTACCATAGAAATGATGGGTGATGGAGAATTAGGGTTCCATTCTAGCTAGGGAACATTAGAAATGGCTACCACATCTATAGAAAGAAACATGCATACAGATTACTAAATCTTGACATGGGGAGGTAATTTCTCTTGAAAAGTTGCATCTTCAAAATAAAAGGATGAATAATTGCCACACGTGATAATAAATCATTGCTACACACAACAAGGTTGCATCATATATGACATGTATCACATGTTCACATGTCACAACATTGGTTCCTAGCATAATGATATGTTAAAAGTTAGATATAGTAAAATGATAACAAAATTTAGGAGCAAGACCAAAAGCCTATGGTTTAAAAGATCATGCACCAACCAATAATTAGATTCAATGAGATGCTACAAAGGAAAATGACCAAGAGGGTTATAATTTCAGTTGATACATCTCATATGTTTCTAGGAATACATGGCAAAAAAAAAATGTCAACTACTTGAACAATGACTCGAGGGGAAATTTTGGATGTATGCTATATAAACATTAGAATATTCCACCATGCACCTTAGAATGTTCAACCTTAGATAATCTGGGATAGATCCTTCCATCTCACATGTTATTGAGAAATCATGATAAGAAGTGGAAAGAGGGCATACCGATAATATTGCATCATTAAGATCACAATCCAAATGAGAATGAGGGGATTCATATGAACTTTCTAGCCACCAACTTAGATCCATTTTAACTCTGAATCTATTTGACACATCAAGGGATAACAAAAATAATTATGATGCAATTATCTCGGTGTCTAACTATTTTGTTGTCAACAAATTACTAATTTCTCAGTGGCCAACAAATTTGTTGACCTTTTCCCAATTCTACATGCAGAGCATTTTAAGGCGTGATGACACCTTCAGGCATGCAACATCAGGATAGTAAATTAGCTGATTGTTCACCTACATTAGTTGTGTTTTTTGTTGTTGTAAATAAACAGTATATTACAGAAAAGAAGTTACAGAGTTTCCAACATAGTCTTTAAAACAGGCATTCCCAGCTCAAAAAAGGCTAAACAGGAACCCGATCATGGACATAATAGCTAAAATATCGACCAACAAGCGTCCCGGCTATAGTCAGCCAAACAGGACTTAACAAAAAATTATGCCGTGTAAGAGTAAGTGTAACAGTTTTAAGACAGCTAGACATCATTACTAGGCATAGTTGCCCACAAAAACCTAAGTCGAGGACGCCTATAGAGATGACAAAAAGCATAAGAAACAACAGTTTAAACATCAATAACAGGTGGGTTTCCCCTACCTTATTCATCCTGGTTCGTATTCAATTCAAAGGACTGGGTCTTCAGGTTGAAATCCTCAGCATCGTTTGCAGTCGAGCTTCTGATAACCTTGCTTCCACTTCCCGACGAACCCCCATCACTCGGCCCTTTAACGACGAAAGAGATACCCAATTGCTTGGCAATGGAGTCAATTTTCATGTGCATCACCCTGTTATCGGTGTTGTGAGCCTTCCAAGACTGAACTGGATCCTCGTTCCCTTTACTTTTGTTGTGGAAATCCATTAACACATTGGCCATCAAATTTTTGGTCACCCAATAAGTCATCACAATTCTGTCATAAACAGAAACACGACCAGATGTGGTTCTGGGATCTGTGATCTAGTCTTCCACCTCCCTTCTAACATCCTCAATAGGTAGGGCCTACACCGTCTCCCAAAGACCCTTCTCAACCGACTCAAGCTCGTCCCTGATTAACGGAGGTATGCGACCCTGAAAAAATGCCGCTGCTTCCTTGGTTCTGGATTTGGTGGAAGCCCGGGTAACCCACCCACCACAGACATTGGATGGTTCCGCGCAGGTATTCCCCACATTCTGAAACTTGCCCTTATCACTCATGTTTCTGGAAGGGCTAAACTTTAGTTTCGGTGCCATGGTTGAAAAAAGAAGCTGCTCAGGAGGGTGATGCAGAGAAGACCACTTGTAATCACACTCCCAAATACCACGGTCTAGCTCCTTAATATTACAGACTTCGAAATAGTAAGCAAAGGTGGAATAAAAAATGGGTTTACCATCTGGATATAAGTCACCCGGCCTCATGATGAGGGTGATGTTGCAGTTATGATCTCCCATCATACATGACATCTCATTAATCAGGAGCTTGAGCTTCCCATGCTAAGAAGTGACCAAAAAGCTAGTGGTAATGTACCATACCCAGGTCTGGTACCGGTCTGCAGAAATTCGGCTCTGGATTTTGTACTTGTGCAGGATCTCTCCAGATTTCGAGAGGATAAAGGGTTTAAATTTCACGATTCACATGCATTAGGAACGAGGCGTCATCAATACTTCCCCCGTATGATAGTTGTCCTCATTATGGATAGTGGTTTACCTCCACGCCATCTATCTATTCCTCACCACATTACCCTCTGCCAAGTGAATGCAATTAGTGACCTAGGGGTCGTGGCTAAAATCCGTCAGCATGCCATTAAACATGGTCCTACCATCCTCAAGCCCAATTTTTGCAACCAGGTCAGCCACTTTGTTGGCCTCACATTTGACGTGGCTAAAGGAGATGACCTGTTGAGTGGCTAGGAGTGTCCCTAGGTGCTCCAGTCTGGCCAGTAGGTGCCAACTAGACAAAACTTTCTCCGCAGATTGACCACTAAGCATTCTCATTTCCACGTGGATGATTCGACTCCCCGAATGAGTCCTTCCAGTTCGGCCACATTGTTCGTGTCAACGCCAATAGAGCCAAAGAATGCCATCAGAACTATCCCTGCTGAATTTCTATAAACCCCTCCAAAACCTGCAGGCCCTGGATTGCCTCTTGATGTCCCATCAAAATTTATTTTAAAACCACGGGGATGGGGGGGTGACCAGTAGTTCAGGCTTATGGGGTGGAAAATTTTCTCTTTTCTTCATATTCCATTCAAATTGGATCGGGTTAAACCCCACCTAGCTGCGATCTGAAGATCGCCCTCAGAAAGAACCTTATCCTGGTCTGCCCATTGTTGAATTTGGATGGTATCCTTCATGTTCGTGACTAGGTTCCCCCACATAGTGTGTTCTCTATTATAATTGTTTCGGAACATGTGACCATTCCTTTCCTTCCAAACAGACCAGATCATCATACTCGGAAACATGGACCAGAGAGAACTGATGATTGGGTTCTGGAAAGCTTAGGTGCCCCAATTCTTCAGGGTTTGGGCTGGTTGTCCTCTGATCCTGTTACTGCGCCTGAATATTAAGACCCCATTGTACCATAAAGTAGAGGTGAAGGGGCATGAATCCAGAAGGTGGTCAGTGGATTCATCCACATTGAGACAGAGGGTACAACAGGAAGGTCCCAAAATACCATGCTTCATCAAATTCTCACTAGTGAGAATTCTGTGCCAAGAAACGAGCCAATAGAAGATGGCTATTTTGGGCCATTTGTTCATTATCAAGATTTTACCCCATGTACTATCTGCTTCTTCCTTCAGCCAAGTACACATAGCATAATCCTCCTTAATATTGAAGATGCCTTGCTGAGAGAAGCCCCACCGTAGTTTGTCAGGGACCATACTGAGTCTAATGAATCTTTCTTTGAGGGTAGAAGAGAAAGATAGACGGGTCTCAACCGGGATATCCTCACCTTAGTCCATGAAATCAATCCACTGTTTGGTGTCTTCCTGTCCAGGCTGTTCCCAATAATGATGGACTTTCGTTTTGCTCTCAGCGAGACCAACATCCCTGATGGACTATCATCTGGGGTCATCACTAAATTTAGGGAATTGGTTCCATGCATCATCCCAAAAGTTGTCTAGTTTCCCATAGTGGATTTCCCAAAAGCAGTAGTTTTGGACAAGTTTATGACCTGAGAAGGCCTTTGCCCAGATGTTGGAACCGATCTTTTCCTCATTAAAATTGATCAGGATCCCTTGCGGTCTGCCCCTATGTTATACCTCAATATTACACATTACATATTAGTGTCGCATCCTTGCATTACCGACCTAAACGACAGTTTCCCTTAAAGATCATCTGAACATCTAGAGTGAAAACCATTGACTGAATACTGAAAGCAAAACCTTTTTCTGCCATCTTCCAACCCAACTTAGCCCTGTTTGTGAGCACTGCCGCTCCTTGCACATCTACAAGGGCGCGGTAGTTAGCACTACCGCGCGTTGCTCCTTCTCTGGGGCGCGGTACTACCGCGTTATGCTCAGTTATAGGGGCGCGGTAGTCTGAAATTAGCCTTTTTGCCTTGGATTTTGGGATTTCGACCTTCGAGGAGATTTTGTTGGGATTACTACCTTTGGTTCGATCCTAACTCCTTCTTTGTTTAGCTGGCCTGATCCACTAAACCCTCCATAGATCCACACTTCTCTCTTGTTGGTTAACCTTTCCATGTGCTATAAGAGAGAAGCTTTCCATGGGCCAAAGGGAGGACTTTTGGGGCATCAAACCTATGATCTTTATACTATTGCAGAGATAGCTAGAGGAAGCACTTGGAGCTGGAGGATTGGCTTGGACATCAAGCAACCTTTGTAAGTACTCTTCAAGTTGATAATAAAGATAACTTGTCTTGTTTTTCCCATTTCATGTGCATTGTTTAAATCTTTGATGTGAAATGTATTTAATCTGGATTTGAATCTAACCTTTACATTCAAGGTATTTGGAAGTTTGTATGTTTGTTCTTTGGTTGATCTTAACAGGTTCTACATCGGAGCTTTGGATCAAGAGCTAGAAGCGGGACAAACGTGAGTTGAAAGGTGTGCCTTATCTCTCACTATTTCTAAATACATTTAATCTTGCTGTAGAAGTTAATTCAGGAATTTCAAGGTAGCATTTGTTTCCTTTTTGTCTTAGTATAGAGTCAGTACATCCTGCTTTATCCTAAGAGAGTTTCTACCTATCCGTAGGGAGAAATTTCTACAACAAAAACTGGCGACTCCGCTGGGGATTTGAGTCCATTTTCTTTGCTTGTGAAGTTTGCTTTCAGTTTCGCTTATTGATTGTAAGAATTGGGTTCTTTCACCATTATTCACTTCCCTGCTCTCTGTATTAGACTCCTGTTACAGGTCAGTAAGTCCTCTGGGTTGGCGAACCCTTGAAAAGTCAAGATCTTTTCTCAAATTTCCGCCTCTTTCCCTGTTCACACAGTGCCGCGCCCCCGTAACTGCCTACAGAGCGGTAGTACCGCGTCTTTACTGCTGTCCAGAGCGTGGTAGTCTTGTAGTACCGCGTATTTACTGCTGTCCAGAGCGCGGTAGTCTTGCAGTACCGCCCCTTAAGCGCTGTCTACAGCGCGGTAGTCTGTCAGTACCGCTCCCAAGTGGCCTGCAGGTCCGCGGTAGTTCCTGGAAAGTGTGTTTATTTGGTTTGTTTGGTTATTTTTGGGTCTTTTCGAGATTTGGATCCATGTTGGCCCTTTGAATCAATACTAGTGTTTTGCTTGCATTTTTAAGCAAAATGGGTTCTATTTTTGAAAAAAAATTCCCCCTCATGGCCATGAATCGTGCATCCTTTAGTCGTTTTGACCCATATTAAGGTTTTGAGATCATTTTTGGTTTGGTGTGTTTTGGCATGATTGGATTGCTTGGCATCTTATTTCCTTTGCATCCTATCTAATGATTGTTTGAAAAGATTGATTCCTTGCCTCCACTTTAGTTCAAAAAGAAGCTTGATTTTGTCGTTCTTTTACCATATTCATGAAATTGAAACACATAGATATTCTTCTTGCTTTAATTTAATCATTTGACATTCTTGGTCTTACATTCATGAGAAGAAGGAATGCTTGTTTCATATTTATGTGCATTTGAGTTAGACGATATTATTAGGTTCTTCTCTTTGTCTTGCATTTGATTGGAAGCATTTGTAGAATCTTTCTTTCCGTAGCTTGGATGTGTCTTTTTCAAGTGTGAAAAGATAGGAAATGGATTAGAACCATTACGTTTGATGTTCATATAAAGAAATTTTTTATTGCTTTGGGTTAGTTTTGGGTGCATATTTTACTTCTTTCTATCATTTTGAAAAGAAATAAAATTGCATGTGCATTGGGTTGTGCATATTGGGAACGGAAAGAATTCTTCCTTACTTTAGCTAGTGTTCATCGAAGAGAAAGGCTCATTTCGATTCATCTTCATTTGCATGGTTTGAGTCGTCGTAACACCATCGAGTTTCACGTCCACTACCCGATTGAGTAAGACAACCACTAAAATTAATCACCCTAATTAAACCAACTTTAACCTCACTTGAGGAAATCAAAAGAATTTGGTAGTTAGGTAGGACACCGGGGATAGGCATCAAAATAATTCTCCCTTGTCATTTTCATCTGAGACATAGTCGTTGTCTTTAGGGAACTAAAATCCTCTAGTACTTATTGACACGGTCACAGCTAGTTTGTGGAGGGGCCTCCTGACTGTTTCCAACTTTCAGGGGTTAAACGGCCGTGAGATTGAGAACCGGACGGACTCTGTGGAATACCGCACTCCACTTAGCCCTAAGGCAACATCGATCGCTGTCTTCTTCGGAAGGATGAAGTGCCCAAAACCTTTTCCGACGTGTCATGAACGAGGTAGCTTAGTATCTATTCTACTAGGGCTCTTTTACCCAGGATCCCTTTCGGTAGAGGGATATCCTTCTTATATCGGTCTCTCATGTTGTATTGTTCGACTTGGATTTCATCACCTTGCGAAGGATACAATTTGTTGAGGTCTCCAACTCTTAGTTAGGAGGTTTTGCTTGCTATCTTGTAGAGGGTCTTTTTCTTTGTAGGGCTGCTTGTTGGCATTCTGGCCGTTTTGTTGTACAGCTCGCTTACTTTGGCAGCGGCCTCAGTATAGTTTTTTGAGCTTGCTCTTTTGGCCTGTGAGCCTTGTCTTTTCCTAGCTCCCCTTTCGCACGCTCGGTTTCCTGAGGGTTTTTGAGTTCTTTTTAACAAGACTTCGTCCACATCACTTAGTTTTGTTTCATGGAGAATCTACCTCCATGCACCCATGCTCCTTCTGGGACTACCAATCCGGGGACCCCTTTTCAAGGGGCACCTTTTACTTTTCCTTTAGTTGGAGATATTGGTCCTCCCTTTATTGCCACGTTAAATCTTCCTGGATTAACCATAGGATTACCGGTATGGTTGTTCAATCCGGTAATTCCGATTGCGCCCAATGTTTCGAATGTTAACTCTCCACCACGAGAGAGTCAATCCCAAACTAATCCTTCCCCTTCTTCGTCGGATGAATCTTCTTCCGTTCCTTCTTCCTCGCCTGACCAAAGCAATAGTGTTAGTAATCAGGTGGATAAGAAGAAGAAGAAAAGGAAAGTTAAGAAGAAGAAGGATAAATAAGAGACCAAGTGTAAACCAGTTGCCCCTAATGGCACTCATTCTACGAAAACACCCCGTAAGCCCAAGTTCCCTTGCAAACTTTGTAAGGGTGATCACCTTCTCAAGGATTGTCCTGATCTTTCCCGTGTGTCAGAAGTGTGGTCTAAAAACCCCAAACCAATTGTATCGTCGACCTCTGACCATCATGTCGATGACACTCCTTCGACCAGTGACCCCTTGGTGAAGGGTCGTAAGGGTAAAGTCCTATATCCCTGTTTGATATGCAAGGGTATGCACCGTACTTTCCTTTGTCCGAGCATGGATGAAGCCTCGCGGTGGTTGGAAGATATTACCAGTTCTCAACTGGTGCCTCCAACAGACCATGGTAAACTGTCCCTCGACCCCCCACTGGTTGACCAAGTGATCAATTCAGTTTCATCTGCAATTGATCCCACTCTCCCTTCCGAGAGTGAAGTGATTGAGTCGCTGTCATCCCCACTCGATCCCGCTCTTTCATTGGAGAAAGTCCAGACTGAAGTTGTCATCTTGACACAACCTTCGTCTCATTCTTATCTTCCAAGAGAGAGTGAATTGCAAACCACTAATGTTTTCCTTATCGTTTCAAAATGTCCTCGGCAAGGGGAAACCCTGTCCGTTTCCGCGAGTCCCCCTACAAGTACTGAGGTTATTTCCTTTGATTGGAATGGTCTAACAGAATCTCGTCTTCCTTCGAGTGTTCCTTTTCAAATATCTGTAGGAGTTTCCGATAAAGAAATTTTTCGTACGATAGTTGATGAAGGAGCTTCTGTTAGTATTCTGTCCTCAACTGCTTGGCAAGCCTTAGGTTCTCCTCGGCTCGTGCCCGTCACTGACCAGATACTGGCTTTCAATAGAAGGCCTACTAGACCTTTAGGGTCCCTTCCTCAGTTACCTATCACTTTGGGAGGGAAAACTGTCTGTATTGATGTCATGGTCATCCAAGGTCCCTTAGATTTTAATCTACTCCTTGGATGCGATTACGTCCATGCCATGAAGGCTGTAGTGTCCTCACTCTTCCGAGTGATGTATTTTCCCCATCATGGGAATATTGTGACCATCGATCAGCTTTCCTTTGTGACGCCCACTCATCGCATGACTCCTAGTCACCAGACTTCCCTAAATGTTCCACATGTTTTAGTGGTTTCTTCCCCCTAGGGGGGGGGGCGTTGGAGCAAAGTTCCATTCTGGTGTCAAGCCCGTTAAAAAATGAAACCATTTTCTCAAGCATAGTTTACTTTCGGTTTTAAGCTTGTGTAAAAATGAAACCAACCATCACTTGGAGCAAAGTTCTATTCTGGTGTCAAGCTCGTTAAAAAATGAAACCATCATCGCAAGCATAGTTTACATTTGGTTTTAAGCTTGTGTAAAAATGAAACCAACCATCATTATGAGCATAGTTCCCTTTCTATGTCAAGCTCGTTAAAAAATGAAATAGATTCCCACGAGCATAGTTTATTCTTTGTTTCAAGCTCGTTAAAAAATGAAACCGACCCTCAAGCACAGTTTACCATTGGTTTTGAGCTTGTGTAAAAACAAAACCAATCCCAAGCATAGTTTACGTTCGGTTTCAAGCTTGCGTAAAAATGAAACTACCCTCAAGCACCGTTTACTTTTGGTTTTAAGCTTGTGTAAAAATGAAACCAAATCCCAAGCATAGTTTACGTTCGGTTTCAAGCTTGCGTAAAAATGAAACTACCTTCGAGCATAATTTCTTTCTGTTTTAAGCTCATTAAAAAATAAAAAGGACCCTTTCAAGCATTGTTATTATCTATTTCAAGCTTGTGTAAAAATGAAATAGATCTCCCTTCCATTTGTTCGAGTCTCTCGCTAGAGTTAGGATTTGAACCTTCATTTCATCTGCCTGGGTCACTTGATCCTGGTTCTCCCTACTCCCCCTAGTGAACACATTTGGATTAGTAGCCAGGATTTTTGGGTAAGGAAGAAGAGTAGTCAGACGAAACGAAGCTTGGGGGGCATGTTTAGCCGTTAGCAATCATGCTGGGGGCATTTACCAACCTCTGATCATCATGTTGGGAGGGAACCCATCAATGGGCCTTAATCGTGAGCAGAGTTTACCTTTGGCTTCAAGCTCATTAAAAAATGAAACCAGTATTTTGAGCAAAGTTCTACTCCTGTGTCAAGCTCGTTAAAAAATGAAACATATCCTTTCCCTTTGAATCGAGTCTCCTCGTAGACTTAGTACCTGAACCTTCTTTTCACTCGCCTATACCTTAGGTGAATGAAATGAAGCTTGGGGGCATGTCTTCAACCTCTGGAAGTTACGTTGAAGTCAACTTGATCGCCTCTTCACATCACGTTGGAGCTAAGTCACTTAATTCTAGCAATCATGCTGGGGGGCATGAACCAACCTTTGGATTTCATGACGGGAAGAAGTTCACCATTGGGAACATTTTAGAGCATACTTTCCTTTTTTAGGTTTCGAGCTCATTAAACCATGAAAATTATCCCGAGCATAGTTCATTTTCTGTTACAAGCTCGTTAAAAAATGAAGCAGACATCATGAGCATTCTTCCAACCTATCTTCGAGCTCGTTAAAAACAGTAAGATGGTGTTTGAGCTTACTTTTCACTTTTTTCGTGCTTTGGTTAAAACATGAAAAGTGGTTTGAGCTTACTTTTTCCTTTTTCGTGCTCTGGATCCAAACATGAAAAAGATTCCGAGTGCTTTTGATACCATTATCGTGCTCGTTAAACAAATTGGAGTAAAAAGGTGTGTCTAACGAGTATAGGTTTATCACTTTATCCGGCCTCGCTAGACTATTTACGGAAAAGGAACTGTGCCGAGTTTACTTTTCCTTTGTCGTACTCGGTCATCAACCATGACAAAGTTGTACATGGAGTCCATAGTTAAGCTCTTTTCAGACTCCCTAAAATTGAAAAGATTGCCAAGCGAAATTGATTCGTTCACACTTGTAAAAGGATTTGAATGATCGTCTCCCTAGTGATAGTTTACCCCTTTTTTGGACTAGGGGGCACTACTTACGAAAAAGGAATACTCCAGCCAATCATGACTGGAAGAGTCCTCTTCCGCGTTGTTTTACCCTTTTTCGGGCGATGAGGCTAACCTTACGAAAAAGGACCGTTGGAGTCTTCTTTAGTTCTTTTCAGACTCTCTAAACATGAAAAACTGCTGAGTTTTCCTTCCTTGGACTCGTAAAATCAAACATCGAAGGACCCACTTTGGGACGAACCCCTCCTTTCTCAGGTTCGAAAAACATGTGAGATTGGACTCATCTATGAGATGAGCTATACCGAGCATCTGTTATCCTCCTCAAGCTCGTTAAAAAACAAAGAGGTACTCGTCCATCATGTCGGGGGAAAATGGGAAAATGAGTCAAGTTTACCTTGTTGGCAGCTTGTGAGTCATCACCTTTGAACATGGCATGCATCCTCACCTTGTCTATTTTGGGTAGTCAGTCTTGCTGATAGTGTCATCATTATGATCATGCGTCCTCATTATTGCTATGAGTTCACACTTTCTGTGGTTCTGTCTGTTCAAGTAATCCCTGCTGCCAAGCTCTGTTTCATGCCGTTATATGTTCAAAGGGTTATTACCTTGAGTCCACCTCCACTTCATGTCAAACCTTCCCTTTGTGTCAGTACATATTCTATTGTTTCATCGGTTCATCTTATCTCTCGTTCTGATTTCGTGTCGATGATGTGGGAAACATCATGGCCCACCTTCGACGAGTCTATTCCTGTCGACACCAAATCACTATCCAGGAATTAGGCTTAGGAGTCAACCACTAGTACCTTGGTACCTGCGTGCCTCAATGGCAGGTTTCCTCGTATTCAACAGTAGGTTTTCATCAATGACCTCTGATTGAATGATCTCTCGGATGCTCGACATCAACTCCTTTATTCGCATTTCGTTGAGATGTACTATAGATACCTTGGGGATCATCGTCATCATTGGTGATTTCTCTCGCATTTGTTAACGGTTCACATCATTGACCGGTAATCAAATGGTTTCTACCATGTTCGACTTCAACACCTTGTAATCACATGGCTAGATTCGTATCGTTTGAGATCGGGTAGAAGACCCTGGACACCCTTTTGTATTTTGATTACGTCCAGGTTGCAATGGAGATTTCCTCTGTATTGTCACACAGATCCACTTTTGTATTGGTCGTGGCTGTGTCATTACTGTCTCATGGATCTACGCTTGTTCATAGTAGCCATGATTTGTCTACAGTCTATATCATCTCAGTACTCATGGATCTGCAATGTATTGGTCGGCAGCCATGCTTTGAGTCATTTGTTTCCGAGCATGGGAATGCCCGCCTCGGTGGTATATCTGACATTTTTGTTTCTATTTTTCAGCTCCTTGTTGCTCTCCTCGATGCTATCTCTGAACCATATTTGTAAAGTCTTTTGGCCATCAGTCTCTTCTGACCTCACACTTTAGGGGGCATCTGTTATACCTCAATATTACACATTACATATTAGTGTCGCATCCTTGCATTACCGACCTAAACGATAGTTTCCCTTAAAGATCATCTGAACATCCAGAGTGAAAACCATTGACTGAATACTGAAAGCAAAACCTTTTTCTGCCATCTTCCAGCCCAACTTAGCCCTGTTTGTGAGCACTGCCGCTCCTTGCACATCTACAAGGGCGCGGTAGTTAGCACTACCGCGCGTTGCTCCTTCTCTGGGGCGCGGTACTACCGCGTTATGCTCAGTTATAGGGGCGCGGTAGTCTGAAATTAGCCTTTTTGCCTTGGATTTTGGGATTTCGACCTTCGAGGAGATTTTGTTGGGATTACTACCTTTGGTTCGATCCTAACTCCTTCTTTGTTTAGCTGGCCTGATCCACTAAACCCTCCATAGATCCACACTTCTCTCTTGTTGGTTAACCTTTCCATGTGCTATAAGAGAGAAGCTTTCCATGGGCCAAAGGGAGGACTTTTGGGGCATCAAAACTATGATCTTTAGACTGTTGCAGAGATAGCTAGAGGAAGCACTTGGAGCTGGAGGATTGGCTTGGACATCAAGCAACCTTTGTAAGTACTCTTCAAGTTGATAATAAAGATAACTTGTCTTTTTTTTCCCATTTCATGTGCATTGTTTAAATCTTTGATGTGAAATGTATTTAATCTGGATTTGAATCTAACCTTTACATTCAAGGTATTTGGAAGTTTGTATGTTTGTTCTTTGGTTGATCTTAACAGGTTCTACATCGGAGCTTTGGATCAAGAGCTAGAAGCGGGACAAACGTGAGTTGAAAGGTGTGCCTTATCTCTCACTATTTCTAAATACATTTAATCTTGCTGTAGAAGTTAATTCAGGAATTTCAAGGTAGCATTTGTTTCCTTTTTGTCTTAGTATAGAGTCAGTACATCCTGCTTTATCCTAAGAGAGTTTCTACCTATCCGTAGGGAGAAATTTCTACAACACCCTAGCATATTTAATCTACCATAAGCGAGCCTAGGGTTCACATTTGTGATTGCACCATCTCCACCAGATTTTGGAACCAAAAATTTCACTTAGGATCTTAGGATCTCTCACCCCCAAGCGCCCATGAGTCTTGGGTTTGCATAGGTAATCCCAAACAACCAGAGCAAACTTAGCCTTATCATCTCTACCTCCCCAAAGGAAATTGCGCTGAATGCCATGAATCTCTCTGAGAATCGATTTCGGGGCGGAGAGCATGGAAAAAAGGTAGACAGGTATTTCCTGGAGCACCATTTTGACTAACACCAATCTGCTAGGGAGGTTTAGGGGACAGAGAGTCTAACTAGCCAATTTACATCTCATCCTGTCCATTAAGTCTTGCAAGGAGATCCTTCGAATCATGCTCTCCACCAGTGGAGCACCCAAATACTTGGAAGGAAGTAACCCTCTGGAAAAACTGAGGATTCTGATAATATTACGCTGGGTTATGCTAGGAGTGTTAAAGAAAAAAAACCTGTGATTTTCCCGGATTGACTTCCAGCCCAGAAGCTTTTGCAAACTGATCAAGAGTATTAGATACAGGTCTCTTGGACTGAAGGGTGTCCCATATGCATGGTATCATCCACAAATTGCTGGTGCATCTGTTTCTCCATACCTTCATGGAATCTAAGCCCTCTGATCTCTCTTGAACCTGGATTGGATTGTAGCAGTCGACCAAGTCCCTCCGCCATTAGGATGAACAAGAAGGGGGATCTCCTTGGCGAATACCCCGCAAGGATTGCAAAATATTGGTGGGTGAGCCATTCAGCAGAATGGGATAGAAATGGGATGAAACCAAATTCATGATCCAACCAATCCATTCCCTGTTGAACCCAAAAGCCTTCAACATGTTTCTTATGTATTTCCAGCTCAGTTTATCATAGGCCTTAGCAATATCTAATTTAACAAGCGTACTAGGTTTCTTAGTGATCTTGAGGGAATGCATGGTTTCATGAACCAAGATAATGCCATCAACAATTTGCCGACCTTCCACAAAACTAGATTGTTCAGGATTGATGAGTATAGGAAGGAGGGGTTTCAGCCTGTTGGAAATAACTTTGGAGATAATTTTATATATCACATTGCACAGAGCTATTGGTATGAACTTGCCCGGGGTGTCAGCACCTTCCTCTTTTGGGATGAGAGATAAGAATGTGGCATTGAAAGCTTTTAGGACACCCCCACTATTGCAAGATTATTCTACAATCTGGTGAACCTCACTTTTAATAAGATCTCACAAGTGATGAAAAAAATCAGTGGTGAAACCATCTGGTCCAGGGGATTTTACCAAATCATAGCCTCCTCGACCTCAAGCATAGAGACAGGTTTGCATAACTGCTCATTGTGGTCTCTAGTCACCAGACTGGGAATGAGTCTGGTCATTTTGGTGATATCATGGCGGTGATCATTCTGATCCTCTTTGAGAACTGTTTCGAAGTGGTTGACCAAATCTTCTTCAATGTCACCTCTGGTATGCGCCTGAGCTCCATCACTTTTCTGAATCTTGAGGATTTTAGATCTGTGGTGATTTTGAATGACATAATTATGAAAAAACTTAGTGTTCCTTTCCCCTTTTTGAAGCCACTGGTTCCGTGACTTTTGTTTCCAATATATCTCTTCCTGCCTCTCCCATGCCTCAAGCCGCTCCAAAAGGCAATGTTCCTGTTCACGGAGATGGTCATTCCAACCTGAGTCCATACCCTACCTATAAATGATATCCAGATCCTCATTCAGCTTCTTTTTGTCCTGAAAGATGTTTCCAAACTGCTCCTTGTTCCAAGTGTGAATCTTGGATTTTAGGGCCTTTAATTTTTGCTGAAATTGGTACATGCCAGACCCCTATGGGGGAACCAACTCCTGCCACCATTGGCCCACAAAATCCTTGAATTCTTTGTGGTCCAACCAGAACTGCTCAAAACGAAAGGGTTTGAAGAGAAAGGAGTTAGTGAAATCCCAATTAAGACTTACCGGCCAATGGTCAGAGCCCGCAGAAGGAAGGACACTTGCATGAACTTCACCCATTCCTCGTGCAATATTCTCAATGATCAGAAATCTATCCAATCTGGAAGCAACCAAGTGTTCTCCACCATGTTTATTGTTCCATGTGAACCAACCATTACTAGTTTCCATATCAACAAAAGGACTAAGACCAAGAAAGTCTCTGAAATTTTCTTGGAATGTATCTAGAATCCTGCGACCTCCCTTTTTCTCATTAAGGGAAGAAATAAGGTTAAAATCCCCACCAACAATCCACGTCCCTTCCTCCGCCTGTGTGGAAAGGATATCCAAGAATAGAATGAAATTATCCTCGTGGGGGGTGACACTCGGTCCATATACATTCACCAAAGATCCAGAGATCCCGACAGCATGCACATCAAATTCAGCCGTCAGAGAGAAATGGGTGGCTCTCCAATTTGATAGAGTGATCTGGTTCGTTCGCCAGATAACTTCCAAGCCACCAGACATCCCCATGGAATCAAGGGCCATGACCTTCGATCCCTTGTATATTTTTTTTACCATTTTTCCAGAGTTGATGACGAACACTTAGTCTCCTGAAGAAAAAGAACATCAGGTTTATCTTGTTTGATCTGACAAGCCAGGGTTTTTTATCTTACAGGGGTGATTGCAATCCCTGATATTCCAGGTTGTGATCCTCATTGAGTAACTTTGTTTACTTCAAAGAAAGCTTCCCGGATGGTGGGGTACTTTCTGGATTCAATTAGTTTAACTCCTATTTCAGCAATTTGCTGTTTGTTGGATTTCCTTCCCCGTTTCAGATCCTCTTCCTGTGATTTTCGTTTAACCCGTGAGGAGGGATCTGCTTTAATTCCTAGTCCTTGCGAGATTTAGATTTGATTATAGCATTCGTGAGGAGGTCGAGTTGATGCCTGGTTATGTAACCTTTCCCCCATTTTCACATTCTTTCTCGATGGCATCCAAATCTAGATCTCCTAGATCAACTTCTTCCTCAATATCCTCCTCCATGTCAGTCGGGATCTCTGCAAGGTTCTGCTCCTAGATAATAGTGTTGTTATTTTCAGTCTCAATCATCATCGCAGTATCTTTATCCTCCTTCGATACCGGTTCCTCTTCAGGAACCTCTTCAGTAATGTTTTCCAAGATATGAAACTAGTTTTTACTGGTCGACCCCGTGTCGACCTTCTCCTTTCCTTTTCGTGTTTGATTGCCTGGTTTGCTCCTGTCGCCAATTATGGATCTGAGTAAAGCCGTCTTTGTCCTTCTTCCCATCAGTAGCATAGTTCATAGCTGGGTCGTTCCTTTTGGATCGAGGACAATTCCTGCCGAAATGGCCATATTCATGGCAGATTCTACATCTGAAGGGAAGCTGCTCATAATCAAGAGGTTGGATCCAATCTTCATCTTCCCAGTTTAGACTGATAGCTTCGGGGATCTTTGGAGAGATCCATGTAGATGCATATCCAAGCATAAGCAGTATAACGCTATTGTTTTGTCTGCTCTACAAATTTTACAAATTCCCCAAGTGTATTGCCAATGCCTTGTAGGATTTCCAGGTTCCAAAATTCACAAGGGAGAGAAAAGAGTCTGATTCAGATTGGGGCTACTTTCAGGTCTTCTGTTTCCGGATTAAAACGTTCTTTCCAAGGTCGAAGATGGAGCCCTGCAGAAAGAAAGAAGTAGGGGCCTCATTCCAGAACTCGGTTTCTATCTTCCATGTTGAAAAAGATTATCGTGAAAAATCCCATAGCTCC
Source organism: Larix kaempferi (assembly GCA_027924585.1). Classification (NCBI taxonomy): domain Eukaryota; kingdom Viridiplantae; phylum Streptophyta; class Pinopsida; order Pinales; family Pinaceae; genus Larix; species Larix kaempferi. Next base: position 703,706 of record BSBM01001532.1, read on the forward strand.
TAGATGCAGATCATAATGCCCTTTCGTATTCTAGGTGCTTTTGATCCACCTGACCAAATCATTTTCCCTGGGCCATAATCCAATGAATTTACCCGTTAGAGCCTTCTCCTTCCATAGTTCAGTTTTCTCACAGACTTTTTTTGCCCTGATCTGTATGGCTGGAATAGAGGTGGTTTTTGGGAGGCAACCTCCTGGCCCTAGGCGACGTGTGGAAATTTTTTTGGGGCTTCCGCTTCCCCAGTATTAGCGTCACCTTCCACAGCATTTGACGTCACACCTATAGACGTCATTACGGGGTCCTGATCGAGGGTGCCGCAGGGGATGCGGCCCCGATGGCAGCAACTCTGACATCCGCAGGTCCCAAATCTGCACAGAAACCCTAGATAATCAATCTCCATCTCCAGCTCAGTCAGGAAGGTTTCACCTACATTAGTTGTGTTAATGATGGATTACAAACACATATTTCTAATACTTATAGATGGAAAGAGACAATCACTTTGCAAAATAGTGATGTAACTATGATGTCATCTTCACCTATGCAACATCAGGACAATAAATTAGTTGGCTTTGCATCAGTACATGCTAAAGAAAAATTCCAATAACAAAAACGCCAAGGACATAGTTTCCACAACCTTCAACAATTTTTTCACCAGAATTAAGGACCACCCATCATCCACCATCTATACGTCTTGAAACAATATCTCACAGTGTCCCTCTTTTACAAATTTAGTATATGTCCTAAGGATATATTGTACATCTCACCAAGGAAAAATCACCTATATTCCTCCCAATTGGAAAAAAAACATAATGGATTAGTAGGACACATCTAGAGAAGAAAAACATTAGAAACATATGATAGATCCATATATTACGAAATATAGTATAGAGGCATATTTGAAACAATATTTTTCCATATAGAAGTTGCAAGTGACTATAGGAGAGCATGATCAATATCCCAAGAAATACCCTTCTTGCATGGTGAACTAGTCCATTGATGAAAGTAAAACATAGAAGAAAGAGGAACAAGAGAAAGAATAATAACACCAAGATGAATAGATGGAATATATTCGACCGAAGTGAGGTCACCAATGGAATCAACCGATAATATCAACCTCTAGATAAAACAATCAACTAGATGTAGGAACTAGTAGATTTCTCATTTTCCAGTTGGCTCAAAATCAGTAATATCAATTGTTGATCATCGAAGAATGATAATGGAGCTTCAACATTATCCAATACCTTTCTCTATAGGTGTACGAGTGGTTATGCATGGTATTCAATGCACTAATGGAAATCAATCTTATTGAGCTCACCAGCAATTAAGAAACCACCTTAGGTATGTCACATACTCTGAAAATGATGGACACCATTGAAATACTACATTAGCATGCTTGTCAACCATATGATATAAACCAAGTCCCCAATCAACACTATTTTAATAAACTAAACATGGGACTAGATAATAATACATGAGAGAAATGAATAAACATGGAACTAACTAATGATACATGAGAGAAATGTGCATCAAAAATATAAATACAAAAGCTATCCATTAAAGTTTAGTTATATTAAAATTTTGAAAAAACCCCATTTCACTAAATTCAAAACACAAAAATCCTAAAATGTGGGTGGGCACCAAATTTTGTCAAAATTTCCTCCCAAAACACAAAAATGCCAAACTCTCTGTGTCCACCAAATTTTGTCAAAATTCTCTTCCCTTGTCATCTTCTTGGAAGAAGAAAGTAGCGTAACTCAATCTGGAGCCCTGATACAAGCTACAAGAATGTCTTAGTCAAAGATTTGGAGGATAGGCTCCTCTGGCTATAGAGAATCTAGCATGAGAAGGATGGGGTTTCATCTGTTTATCTCACCATTGGCTATGAGGCCGTGCTGCAGCATCATTTGCTAGAAATCTATGCAAGAAGAGGTAAGAATCAATGTCTCATCTTTTTTAATAGCAAAGGGCCTTTTCATTTTGAGTGGTTTAGAAATGAGAATGATGAAGAGAATTGGGATGAGTAGTTTCACAGTTATACTGATTCCAAACCCTATCATCCCCAATCTATTAGCCTTGACATTTCTTTTCATGGGTCCAAGCATGTGTATGGGATACCCGAACATGCAACTAGCCTTGCCCTCAAGCCAACTAGAGATCCTGAGGTTTATTTCGAGCCCTACTTCTGATTCAATCTCGATGTCTATGAATACATCGGTGAATCCCCTTTGGACTCTATCGTTCCATTCCTGTCATGTCGTCTCATAGCAAGGAATATGCACAACTAGTTTGTTCTGGCTAAATTCTCCCGCAATGCAAATAGATGTATTCGCTACTGGTGGGATGGGGATTCTACTTCTGATTCCAACAAAAATATGATGTGATCCATACCCTCTCTTTTTCTCTCAGTTGCACTGTTGGCTTTAAACAACCTCTATTTGCACAAAAGACGCTTTGAGCGGATATATTACATGTCCCAGAAATCCTTCCCCAGGCTTTCGTGGAGTTTGCATGCCTAACTCTAGTGGTATCAATTAATGGAATCTTTTCCCCCCTGGAAATTGAAGAAGGAGCAGTTGTGCCATCATTTGGCCCTTTGAGAAAAGGAGAATTGAAGTTAAATTTCTTGTTTATACTTTGTCGCAATCTGTTAAGTGTGTTTGCATTCCTTATCCCCCTTAAGTTAACAGGAGTGGCCGTTGGCAACAAGATAGGGTCCTTATTAGCAGTAAAAGGCTATTTTCTATTAGCAGTAAAGACTCTTTTCTATTAGATTGTTCATCATCATTTGTTTGAGAAGATGATGTGTTCACATCTAGTACCTCCTCATTCCTTCTGACTGGCAAAGGGACCATGGTTAATCTTCTTGCAACAAGAGGAACTATTGATGTACTTTGAGCTGTTGTACACATTGAAGCTCTTCCTGTTCTCCTTGGAATGGGATTCATATTTTGATCATCATATAGCTTGGATTTATTCTCTTTCTACCCCTTTGAATAAGGATCTATCAGGCCATTTTTCAAAGGGAACTCACCCTCCTGTGTTTTTCCATTACACATTCCATAGCATTAATCATTTGTTTGTTTTCAGTCAAAGCATCTGAGAGGTTGACTAATTCCTTAGACAATACATTTGTTTCATTGATAGTCCTCACACCTCCAAATTGACGTATGAGAGGTGGCGTTTTAGCCACTTTCCCTGCCTGCTGTTGCTGTTCTGAGTTTGCTTTCCAAAGTCAATCGAGCCTTTCTCTCATTTGCAAGTTGTCCTTCTAGTTCCTTTACCTGGCACAAGGTAATTAAGAAATTTCATTGAGTTTATGTCATGGAAAATATTTCGGCCTATTTTCTATCTGCTTAGATAATAGGAAAACATTATATGAACCTTATCATGAAGAAGTTTGTTTGCTTGGTCTCTTCCTTTCATTTTTTCCTCCAAATTTTGTATGGTTTCTTCCATTTTCTTTATTGAACCTTCCTTTGATTTTCCAACTTGTTTGGCCTTGTCGACCTGCAAACTTTCAAGAATGAGTTCATCCATGACAAAAATTCAAATTTATATGTGAAGAACAAATTCATAAACAAATTCTCCTCTACTAGCATTTGCACATGTAAAAGGCCATATTTTCCTAAATTACCATTTGTTTATACTTTAGTAGCTTAGTAGAATCAAACTGCTTCCTAGCAGGACCCAACTCTATTCCATGAACTCTGATGGCAAACTTCAGTGAGCGAAGTGTTTCTTAGCTTACAAGCTATTGCTACAATGGCATATCACGATGGCATTTTGTTCCATATTAATATTAAATACTTTACTCTTGCCATGTGTATGTTGTGGATAATCCCACATGGTAACAATTGTGAGACAAAGGTGGCTTACGATGCATTATCTGCAGCAAAATATTTGCCAATCTGAAAGACGGCTTTGGGGTGCAAGTCCCTCTGTTAATGTGATAACACCCTTCTTCTCTTTTTTGTAGTTGTTATCTATGATTTGGTGTGACGTCTTTTGCAAGCCATTTTTTCAGTGGCATGCCCCTATGGTGGATTTTGTTCCACATTATTACTTACTCTACTATTTCCATGTGTGTGTGTGTGTTGTGAATAAGCTCACATGGATAACAATTGTGAGACAAGGGTGGTTTATGAGGTATTATCCACACTCAAAGCTTTTCCATTCTAGGAGTTGGTTTTGTAGGGCAAGTCCTTGGGTTGATGTTATAGCATCCTCCCTCACTATGGTACTAACATTGTCTGCAGTTATTGGTGTTATGTCTTGAAAGTGATTATGATAGCATATTGATATTCCTCTTGTGGGTTTTTGTAACTCATTATTACTAGCTCTTTTCTACCATGCAAATTGGTCATAAATTTGCTCTAAATATTCTACTCTATTTCCTTGTCTAGATGCATTTTGAATCACCTGATTTGGACATACTAGTCAAAAGTTGTGCCCATTTTAAGTTGACCTGTCACTAGACCCTTATGTGGCGACTGGTCTATGGTATGACCTTGAACTGAATATCTTTGCAATTTCTTCCCCAATTTTCATGAAATTTCAACGTGAAGCAGTCTAAAATGTCTTCTCTCTTGTGAATCTGGTCTCGCTCAATTTGGATAATCCAAATAGGAGTCATACACATTCTATTAAGCCATCCTAATTTTGATACATATCCATAGGGTGAACTTGTATGGATTGTATCTGCTTGATTTACCCACCAACTAGTGTGAGATTTTAACCCGCAACAGCTTCAGATTTCATTTTTGGATGAATTAGGGTGCATTGAATATAATTTTGTACATTGAAAGATGTGTGATTCTTCCTTGGAAATAACTCCATTGGAAACTCGTGGGATCCTCCCCTCATTCCGAGGATGGTGCCTAGTATGAAGTGGGTGGTATAGAGTAAGCGCACCTGATCATGTTGGAATTGAACTGGGACCTACACAACGTGCTGGATTACCGGCAATGTTCTGGAAACAGTAGCAGCAAGTGATTGGGATAACCCTTAGGGCTTAAAAGATATGTGTTATATCCTGTGGCCTACTATTTATTTCTTTTATTTATAACTGGATTTGAAATCTAATTGTATATGTGTGATACATTATGATCTCCTAGATTTCTATTCAAAATTTGCTGAACTTTTAATTTTCTTTTCAACAAATCAAACTTCACTTTGAATCTCCTGAACAAAAGTGATAGTTGCAGTGAGTTAGTGCATTCTTTGCGGTTCTGGTCTAAGAACTGTATGCTCTTATACCATGTGATGTGCTCCAAACTGCACAAAAATTCTGTTTATGTCATAATATACCCAAAATAACAAAAATATTCAGAAAATAATACAACTGTCATCAAATTTTTGCAAGATACAAAGCATATGGGAAAGTGTCTGAGGTGATGGGTGACACACTGGTTGCTCCAAGATGATAAATGAGGACACTTTGCCCCAACCAAATAGATTTACCCATAACATAAATATCATGAAATATTCAAAAAATAGTTGTACTATTAAGAAAATAACATTACTATCATCAAATTTGTGCAAGATATAAAACATAAGGGAAAGTTTCTGAAGTGACGAGTGACATATTTCCTGCTCTAGGATGATAAATGAGGACACTCAACCCCACCCAATTAGATATACAACATCCCACACCCAAAAAGTGAAAATCCATGAAATACAAGAGAATTGATTGTTCAATGATGCCTTCTAATGAGATAGAAGTCATATTTTTATAGTAGAAAGGAGTCCTAGCCATAGACACCCAAACATAATAAAATAATATAATGGGAGTTTAACAACATGGTTGAACATGAATAGTTTTAATTACATGACATCATGGCTGACTGCATAAAAATTAAAATGGCCTTAATGACCCATCAAATTGACTTACATGTCTCAATTATCCCTTGGGGACCTCTAGGACCCAATGAAAGGGTTGTGTTATATGTTATATATAGTGTGTTGTGCTCGAGGCATAACTCTATAAGAAAATTTTGTCTGGCTAACTGGAATTTTATAACACCAGCATAGATCCACCTTAAATCCGGATCTATCAAGCACTGAGACTTGCAGAGATTTCATCTCTTATGGAATATGTAGAATGAAGACACTGTAAGTAATTTCTTTCTTATTCCATTGAAATAATGAATCAATTTTATTTTTTTTCTAAAGGGTACTTGGAGTTTTGGACTCTAAACCCTATTGTCCTTGGACATTTGGTTACTTTATCACTTTACACATCTATTTTTTACACAAACGTTGTTGGCATATACAATATTTTGTTAGTTTGAGATTTTTTACTTTGCAATAAACATGATGAATTAGTGAATCTAATAGATATGCATATGATTTTTTCCTACTTGATAACTTTTGGTAGTTCCATTCACTTTATGTAAAATGTAATATAGATAATTGAGGAGTGAAATTTTATTCTTGTCTAATGATGATATCAAAGAAGAGAAACAATCCATGATCCACACCAAGTGCCCAGGATGTGTGGTGTGTGGACAACTCCAAACCCCGAAAGAATTTAGAGATAAAAACAACCATGATCAAGCAAAATTCTAACTATGTTAATTGATTTAAGATACATTCACAGTTGATAAAGGGATATAGATTTTGATCTATTTTATTACTCATTGAAATGGGGAAAGTACATAATAGTAGCACTATCCAGGGTTGGGAGATTGATAAATCTTGTATGCTAGAGTTCAGCTGAGAACGGTGAGACAAAATCCTATTCACTAGGTGACTAAAATATTGAACTAACAAGTTGTATGTACAAATATCTATAAAATGCATCAAGGATTAGTTACAGAGACAGTTAGCCTTCTATAAAATTCTTACGTGATGGTTGGAAATATTGGTTATGCACACTCAGAAATGGTAAAAGGGTGTGTGCATGGATCATTGTTTGCATTCCTTGTTATAGCCGCATGCATAGAATGTCAAAGGGTGCACTCATGGGGATGAAACTTAGCATGTAGGCTCTGGGACTATGTGCACATGGTGTTGTCGGTGTGAAATCCTATATAGATTTGGTCTCAAAGAACATTATTTTATCTTTGTTTGCTTACAAGTTACAAGAGCATATCGAGAAAGTCTATGAAAATTGGCTTTACTGTTGTTGGTTGGATTTTCTTTTAACAGAGTGTATTGTATATTACATTTATAATTTCAACCTTTATATCAAATAATACATTTTTATCTAACAAATGTCCATAGTGGCTTCTTTTTCCAGCAAAGGTGAGAAGCCCAACATATCAACGTTGGCTTCGAACTCCACAGAATCAATATTAGTCCTTAATGCATCTTGCCTAGCTGTGATTTGAACTGCTAAATCAACTTCAAAAGCCAATATTTTCCCAAGGACATTATTGGGATTTGCATTTGTCCATTCACAATTATTTATGATGATAGGAATAGCTCCCATTCCTCTACTATATCTACTTCAAGTCTTCAACCTTTAGTGCAAAGTAGTGTTTCTCTCATTGTTAGTGTTTACCCTCTTGGTCATCCCTTGAACCTTCCTACTCACTACTTTAAGTTTCGTTTGTGTTTATTTTCCTTTGGATCTTAGGATTTGCCTGGGTACCCCCACCTTACCACCGACTATTTTGGTCACTTGTGGACATTAATAAAAATATCTTATCTCCAAAATTGAGCTTGGATTTAAGGACATGGATCTAGTCGAAGCATAAGTAGATTTCCTAGGATTTTCATAAAAGCAGTATTAACTATACTCTTGTCTATGTATCAAAAGTTACACTTCCTTAAGGAAATATTTGGTATGAAGGATTTTATGGCTTTCATTAGAAACAAAGGTCATGGAAAACCTATACATGCAAGAAGCATAACTATAAACTGTAGTGTTGTTTCATAGTTTTAAATCCTCCCATGTGTCCATATGTATCTTCTTGATAAAATAGAACACCAACCTTCTATGATTTTTTCCTCTACCCTCAAAATTACTTCCGAGATGAGTTCATGTATTTGCTAGATGTGCAATGAAACAGATAACTGTTGATAACATACTTCTAAGTGTCCAATGCGATAGATAAACGTTGTGTCACTTTTGTCAAGAATCCTTTTGAATTGTATGTTTGACGTTATAGTAGTTTATAGGCATAATAGTTGTATATAATGGAGCAAAGTAATATTGTTTTAATATTGTTTTGGGAAAGAGTATGCAAACAACCCATTCTAAGCATTGGATAATAATTTATAAATCATCCAGCTCAAGTTAGATGCAGCTAAGAACAATTTTTGACACAGAGATCTTCAATGCATGGATATTTTTTCCCACTAACATAAAAGACCAAACATGCCCGGTCAAGCAAGAATCACAAGTGCCAAAGGAAAGAGGGAGAAGAATAGAAACCAAAGAAGTTCAAATTTTGTTATGATGCATTACCTTCCATGAAAAATTTTGGTCCATACAGTTTTGCACCATACTTGAGAAAGCCAGTGTCCCATACACCTCAAGAGCTCTTTTCATGGTTGTTGCAAGGCTAGTGACATCTTCAGGGTCTACTTCTTCACACTACAGAATACCGTTAGTCAATTCCTATTGAACGATATGCTTATCCTCCAATATATTACTGAGATCATGAAGAAGTTTTTACAACTATTTCAAAGGGATGATCAGAAACTCGTAGATCATTTTGCAAATGGAATATTTTTTGAGCACTTACATTAACATTAAAATCACGCATGTGGAAACATGATTATCCCTCTAGCATTGTATCCACTAATCCCCTTGTAGAGGAAACTATGGGTACCTGTGCATGACAAGTTCAAAGGAGATCATAAAAACAAAGATATCATATATGTTCATATCTATATATCTATAAACATTGTTGGAAAATAAACTCCCATCAGCCCATCCATACAGAGCACTCCTTGCTTTTTTGGATCTTTTATTTTGCATCTCTAAGTCAGGATGTGGTTTAGTGGTTGGGACAAGGGGCTACCATCCAAACAGTCCAGGTTCAAACTTGGTGTGTAAGGGAAGGTGTTTGATCTCCAAGAGTTGGTTTCCGTACCTTTATATGCCAACATTAAAACGTGGTTATCCCATTAATAAACAGACTGTAGCATGGGATTATTTGCCACTTAAATGTACTAACAGACTGTAACATAGGATTACTTGCCACCTTAATGTACTATTAATTTGCAATACTAGATATGTATGTGTGTCTATATATAAATCATAACTGGATAAGACTGTAGCATGGGATTATTTGACACCTGCATGTACTATTAATTTACAATACAACAGATAGATATATGTGTGTATATATAAATCATAACTAGATAATGTGTCAATGTTTATCACTCGACAACAGAGGATTTATGAAAAATGTTATTCCAGTTAGACAAGATTATACAGACCCATGGATTGTACAACAAAACTACAAAGCATAGATGATAAATATCTTCCACCTGAATGAATACCAAACAAATGAGAAATTGTGGCTAATCTCCTTGTGCAATGCTTCTTTATCGGTGATGGGTAAATTGACTCTGGAATTTTTTATGGAGAATATCAGTAGGATAAAAGTTATTACTAGAGAGAAGGTATCAGTTTTTAGGGAACATAATGATGCCCAGTGATTACCTTTACCAAGAAGGATGAGAAAGAAGGACCATCAGGATATTGTCATGATGGATATTAAGTTGACATGGCTGACAGAAATCTACTGATAGATGCACCAACAGTAACACCAGTGTATCTAGATTCTAGAGCAAAAAGCTTTCCATATCAACATTTGTCATTTTCTAAAGCATATAGGAGATTTGTTGGTGATAAGATGCTACCCCTGGTCCCTTTACTCAAAGAAAAGTGGTAGAACTCATAATCGCATAAAGATGGAAGCAAGGGATTTATTTTCATACCGTGCCATAACACATGGCGTGTAATTGGATGAGACCGCACGGCTCAAATCTGCTAGGAACCAACATGAAATCAGCTCCAGCAGTTATCATATGAGCAAGTGGCACGTTGAACTTTGCTACTCCCCTAACTTTGTTCGGATATTTCTCTTCAATCTCTTCAAGTTGCTTCTCCAAGTATTTTTTACCAGTGCCTTGGGACAACAGAAATAAGAGACAACAAATTTGTAATAATGAGTGGCAAGTGCAATGCAATAAAACTACTGCAAATGCACTACTATATTGGCAGAAATATTGGGGGTATTGATATCGAGTAATCCAAGTGTACAATGGATAAGAGCATCAGGCCATGGCATCATCCTCTGTGGGGAATGTGTTAGTATCAATAGTTAACTTGTAGATAAACCCAGACACACATCATATCTAGGGTCCAGTAATTGTTCTGCTGCAATTGACCTAACTATGCAAATATGACACTTTGCATCTCTAATTAGTGATAATACGACACATTATAGAATGCCTAACTTACTAGGATAATTAACTGCACATTTTCATCTACAATTAGAGGGAAAACTTCAGCAAGAATATCTGGGCTTTTCTTCTCTTCCAGTCTTCGAATAAATCCTATAATAGGAATATATCGATCCACGGTGAGCCCAACTTTAGCTTGTAGTGCCTCCTTAAGAGTATGATTTGCATCTAGAACTTGTAGCAACCCACATCTGTTTAATAGATTTTATATTAGATAATAGAGAGGTTAGAATACAACTGTAAACATTCAAAGATCTCTCTTGACTTGTGAAAAAATCATGGTAGAACAAATTTATAAATGAGAAAGGCATTAGATTTAGATTTTTCATGTTTTCTTACATTCGTTGCGTCATAATTCACTTCAAGATATTTTCCTGTTGAAGGTCCCACTCCTGGACATCCATTCCATTCACAATTCCTGTAATGCCAACTTTATGAACAATAGATTCCAATTCAACTCCCTTGTCTACTCTAGAAATAAGATCCTTTTCATAATGTGGACTCACTCTAAAAACCCTATCAGATTCTAGTATTCCAGCTTTCATCCAATTAATTTTCCTTCCTTTCACTGGTTTTTCATACCTACAAAAATAAACAACCTTTGAGCTATATGGATTCTGATCATTCAAAACAATTCACCTTTATATGTGAAAACATTATAGCATAGATGGATGAGTAGGTGTGAAAAATGTTTACCCATCAATGAAATCAAATGAGCCCTTGAACTCATCAGGGAGATTAACAAGCGAGAAGTATGAAAAAGAAAATTTGCCTTGGTAGGCTATATTGTGTATGCAATATGCAACGTAAATTCATGAATTGGATCTGATTTCAGAGAAAAATCCGCCAAAAGTAAGCTTTATACTGCTCAATTCTACATATATTGAATGAGATTGCAAGAGAAATGAATTGTAAAATACTTACCTCGACACTTGTGAAAGAACCTGCAGGCTTGTAGATACTCTTCAACGGTTATACTCCCAAAAATGTTTCTAGTCATTCAAGCTTGCTTGTATCTCTTTCCTAAAAATTCATTGTACATCATCTACCTATTGTTTTTAAAGCTTTCAAAAAATACAATCAATGGTAGGTAATTGCAGTCTGCATTATTTTACTACATCTGACATTTTGTTGTAGGCCTGTGGTAGATTGGGAAAAAAATGTTTGTATAGATCAGTTTCTATACATAAGCAATGCAGGAATTTACAAGCCTACTGATGAGCCTCCATATGTTGAGCGGGTTAGTGCATTACTTTACATTTTCATCTGCTCATTTGATTGCTGCTTTGGTGTTTTTCACAATGCAATGACGCAAAGAGAATTTTTTTCCAAGTTTGGAAGCTATTAGCATTCCTCTAAGAACTTGAGGATACATTTTAGAGACTTTTTCCCTTTCATAGACCATAAAATAATCTCTTGCTCCAGATGATGGATGCATTATTTAGTTTATAGAAGAGTATGTGCTTTTTGCATTATGTTGATGAGATAGTTGCCAAGTTCATGCTGAGATTTCTCTGTATTAACAAATGTCACCAACGACAAATTTTTTCATAAATATCTATAATAAACAGATTTCCAACTAGAGATATGCTATCTCAAGCAACACTTCATTTCTAGCTGTCTATTAATTGTTCAATTCATGTCTTGCAAATATTCCCCATAGTGAACAGTTGCAACGTCTAACCTTCAGATTTGTCATTTTGAAGATAATAGGATTCAAACCTAAAACTTGCTTGTTGGTTGTGATGCTTTTTCTCAAGATTGTTTTTGTCACTTTAGTTGAAAGTAGAAAGATGTACTCTTTTGTGAAGGAATTTTCTATTTTATTGGATCATATACTCTGAGTACTCATTTTGGAAGAGCGCCTTGTAATTTAGACGTTACTAGCTCTTGCTTTCATCCTTGTTAAGAAAAGTTGGGATCTAGACACGAACAAGCCATTAGGACCCAAGCATACCATCAAGATTGATGATTTGCAATGACCATTGGAGTCCCATTTTAATGAGTTTTGAGGTCATTGACCATCCAACCACCTCTTGGTGATACAGGACTTTAAATTTTGATGAATTGTCTAAACCTAGCTTGCCAAATCAGGAAAAAATAGTTTAGAAAATCTTAATGCGTCTATTGACTCTGCCCCAATTATGTTGTTAAATCCCAGAACTTGATGCATAGAAATAAATTAATTGATGTAAAATCACAAATGTTGTATTTATTCATTATATTGTTGGTGGCTTGGATAGTTCGCAAGGAGCATATGGGTAGATTTATCCTTGATAATCTTATCACTTCCTGGGAAGGGCTTCATTGGGTTCGAGAGATTGGTCAAAAGGTTCTTTTTCTATTCCTTAATAGCAATATTTCTTATATAATGTTTGAAATTATCTTCTCACATGGACTCTTGATTTTTTTTATTAGAAAACAATGCAAGAAGTAAAAGACTATTGTCAGCGAAAAATCAACTTTCTCAAGGCTAACCATGATAAACTTGTTGAGGTATAGTGCTTCAATACTTGCTTTTTTTGGCACTAGTACATATGGTCAAATTTGCCACAATTTTTTCGTTGTAATTGCCACAATTTATTGTCCCTGTTGCAATGATTCGGGTTTCGTTTGTTCGTGGATATAGAGACGAAGATTCCCCGTCGTGGCAATAGCAACGCTTCACAGTGGCCATGTGTCACCTATACAACAGTTCTCAAATCTACAAAATTTGAGACCTGCCACGAATATCCATTGCTATATCGACGGACATCTTCTATATGGTTCGATGCAGATGCTAAACCTGCTACGAATGTTCGTGTCTATAGAGACGAACTTAGAGAAGAGGTTTGTTGCGAATAGCGATGAACATTCGTCGCAAGTTTAGCATCTGCATGGAAACAATTTCTATAGCTCCACGAATGTTCGTCGCAATATCCACGAATCACTTCACTAAGTTTTGTGGCAGGTTCAACATCTGCGTGGCAACTGCTAGAAGAGGTGCGTTGCTATTGAGACGAACTTCCGTGGTAGGTTTAGCATCTACGTGGAAACATCTTCTATATCCTACACGAACGTTCGTCGATATTGAGACGATACCTGGAAGTGTTAAAAAAAAACCATACTAAATGGCAATCCTTGAATCATGCATGTTGAATGTCACTAACTATCATGCATGTTTAAATGGCAATCCTTGAATCATTTTCCAGAATTTGAGGGGGGCACTAAATAGAGTGCTTTGGCATCCTTAGGTTTGTCTATTTTTGTGTAAAATTCCACAACAAAAGTGGCAAAAGTTGAGGACTAAGTGAGAAAAATTATGAATAGAGGCATATTTGAAGCCAACCTGTGCATATTAGACTTAGGGCCAACCTGCACATCTGAAGTTTGGAGCTTACCAATGTAATGTTGGAGATCTCTTTCTCTCCACCATCTAATTTAAGCTTGCATACATGTGAATATTGCACACTAACTGTAATTGACCATTTAGATGCCCCCTGCTTTCCTTAAAGTTGCAGATCTCTTTCTCTCCACCATCTAATTTAAGCTTGCATGCATGTGAATATTGCACACTCTCTAGATGCATTCATGACATCACAATTCTAAATTAGAATTGAAATAATGTGCCTCCTCATGGAAGCAACATCATATATGCATGTGCACATACCAACAAATCAAATTTAATTAAAATAATATATTGTATTGGTTTTGTGAAATCATAGTAACACACAATTCTAAATTACAATTGAAATAATGTGCCTCCTCATGGATGCAACATCACATGTACATGTGCACATACCAACAAATCAAATTAAATTAAGATCATATGTTGTATTTATTTTATGGAATCATACTTACATTAGTTCGAAATTATACATCTCTCCAATCCTATGTGTATGCTTACACCAATGTAACATTACCTTATCAAGAGGAAAAACTGAAAGCATATATCTAACTAATCAAAAGAGTGCTAAAATTAATTGTGCTAGGAATTGGCACAGCTGCAGAAAGAGAATAATAATAATAATAATAATAATAATAATAATGAAGCTTATGCATGTAAAAGTGTAGCATATTGTGCAAGAGAGAATAGTAAAAGGAAATTACCATTCCAAAATGTAATTTGAATAAAAAACCCATCCAAGTCAAGATCAACATCTAATGGCATGCAAGAATTTCGAAAGATCCAAGGTAAATCTCAACCTCCCAATGACAATGAAACCTCATCTGTAAGAAACCAACAATTATGAGCAGATTTTAGCCATTCTTTATGATCAAACCTGAACATGTTGGGTATAAATTGAGACTATTTCTGACCTCGTGTTCATCAAAACCTTATCTCTTATGAGTCTGGACTAATTATGGGCTAATTCCTAACAAATATGGGTAATTCTAAGCATGGTTAGGGATTTTCCTATCCCCTTACAGTAGTGAAAATGAGTTTTGGGAACTCCTAGGCATAATGTAACCATCAAAGAGTTAGATTCAAATCACCTCTTATTTGGATTGTGATGCACAGTGCAACATCAACATGAAGAGTGGAGAACTAGGGATCCCATACGATCCACAATCACCAATGAATGATTGTGATTCATGCTATGGTTAAACCTAAATATATTTCACATTGTATCATATAAAACAGTTTGTCTAGTCAAACACTAATACAGGTACTAACATCTAACTTATGTTAGACATTTAATATATGCTTTTGTGGAAAAGGAATATACTGCACCAGATCTTGAGTAATCACTCTCACTCTATGGATAATGCTAACTGAAGTGGATAGAATACATGAGCCACTAGTTCCACCTACTTTATTGGACACAATAAGAAGAGATACAACAATTGAAAAAAGAAGACTCTATCCCATGAAATCAATACTTAATTACTTAAGCTGACCCATCATCTTTATTTTCTTTCTCAGATTCTTACAACTTAAGGAAATCAACATCTTAAACACTGTGATATGGTAATCAATACCCGTGTTTACATAGGAATCATAAGATCAGGAAACTAACAAACAAGGGATATATGGTTAATCACCTAACACCCCAAATGATACCCAAGTTGTTTAGACTGATAATATGGACAATTCTCATCCCTAGATGCAAATTTGAAACCAAGCTCTTAAGAATTGGAAAAAAAATGCATTATCATTTTCCAAATAAGCAAATATGATCTAAGTCTACCTAACATATGTAAAGATATCCCATATCAATATCCTATCATGAATATTTTAATTGGCACATTGATGTACACTATACTGAAAAGACAAAAATCTAAGACCATAAGAAGAGTTACAACAAGAAGGTTGGGTCCAGTGGTTAAATCAAAGTTCCTTCAGTTCTTAGACCCTAGACATGTTTCCATGTTAATGTCACCTAGAAAAATTAATCATTTCATTTTGCTAGAACTAGACCTGATAAAAGTCCCAACAACTTTGACAATGTATGGAAACAAAGTGTCTTCACAAGTTAGGTCTAGTGAAAGTATACCCCTCAGTCAAATACAAGTACTGGGTGGATTTGAAAAAAGAGACACCTATACAACTAGATCTTAGAATTCAGACATGGAAGCAATAGTTGCAAGCCATTGCATCAAGCTTATGAGGAGACCTGCTCCAAGCAACCTCATAGTGTAATTGGCTAGATTTCGCATAGCCATCCCAAGTTCCTCTTTACCATTTTAAAAGTAACCATCCGGGAATCATACATAAAAGAAATAATAAGTTTGGAGCTTCTGCAAAATGAGGACACTCCTCCAGGACTAATGTTTCACTAGGCTTGTAATCCAATTTTGAGTATGCTACTATACTTGCTGGGTTGATTACAACCAGTAGATTGGACATATTGAGATTCAAATTAATAAGCAAGCATGGTAGAGTGAAAGAATGTGACCAACCTAATGGAATCAATGTGCATGCCTGCATCAACGAACAATGTGACCAACCTAATGGAATCTTGTTGGATCTTAACCCTCTAGTAGGGTAGGCACAATTGGGGGTTAACAGATCCAAGCATCTATTTTGGATAAGGACGTTTTGATCATGAAACACATCCATATATTTGAGATCTATCATCACTTAAACTAAAACTTATATATTTTAGTTCTTCTAGGTACATACAAAACACCAATATGCTCAAGGATATCACCTGATGTTATTTGGAGTGAGATAAATCCCACTCCTAGAATTGAATATGTGGCATAATCACTAAGTTTCACATGCATACTTACCTCTTGTAACCAAGAACTCCAAATGTACAACCAGTAAGTTCTTAACACAAGCTCTTTGGTATATTCATCACTGCCATATCAACAGATTATAATGAGTTACACTGACAAGCAAACTAAAATGATAAACTAATCTTCAGTAACATGTAATAAAATAAACATATATATCATATAAAAAAAAGAGAGATATGTTGAAGATACCAACCTGGGTGTGAAACCATTCTTGTAGAAATACTTAGAAGTGTTACTTTCAAAAAAGACTGATTATGCCTCGGAGAGTCCAGTCTTCTCTAGGAACCAACTGACCCTACAAGAGGGTGTGTACAAACCAGAGAGAGAGAAATGACTGGAGTTGATTAGGTCAATTACATTCAAGCATAGTACATAACTCAACATAAATAAAGTCACAAAAATTATAAACTTCAACCAAGTCTAAGCACAAGAGAAGTGATTATCAGCACACCACAACTGATCACATATGATTAATGTCAAGTACTCTATACGACCAAAAATTGAACAAGGTGGTATAAAAAAAATGAAGAAGGGTAAATGAACACATTAACCACAAGTCAAAGACAAGGTACCAAAAGTCCAATAATAAATCAATCAAGGTGGGGAAGGTACAACAAGTATTTAATAACTCAATCAATAACATGTAATAAAATAAACATATTGATCATATAACAATAAGAGAGGTATAGTTGAAGATATCCACGTCAACATTAAACCAAAAATCAGATCTGAAGTGTGGGTAGAAATATAAACAATGGTCATAAAATAAGAAAATATAAGCACTGGTCATAACATAGGTGTGGGTAGTACAAGACCCATGACCCATAGAACCAAGGGTATGCTCCAAATGTGGCCAAACAACCATAGTACTCTATAAGACCAAAAATTCAACAAGGTGGTTTTAAAAAAGTTACTCAAGGAGGGTAAATGACCCCATTAAACACAAGTGAAAGATAAGGTACCACAAGACCAATCATAGCTCAATCAAGGTGGGGAAGGTACAACCAGTCATATCTCTCTCAAATGTACAGACGTTCCATATAACCTGAAAGTTCATCATCACAGTATAAGGAAGGGTGGTGGGATGCCAAATAAAAATATCCCTCATTTCTCTCTATGCAATCCTGATAGCATAACAGATAAGTACCTTGTACTATAGAAAATAAAAGCCACCTATGTTATCTTTCAATTTAGGAATATGGTCTACAAAATCAAAATTTCATCACAATTACCATCCAAATTTATGACTAGTGCTAAAGCAACAGTAAAAGATTTTATAACATAATTTTGAGCTCTATCAACTTCAGCACTCCTCTGTGGTCCCTGTGTTGAAGTTGGTCCTTGAGATGTAATGGGTAGTAATCAAATTATAACATATGCAGCAGCAGTAAATAAGCAATGAAAAAAGCGAATAAAAATTGATTAGGCTTCCTTGTACTTAGAAAACATTTTGGTTCATATCTTATCCTTTCAAGGGACAAGTCACCAAGGGAACATGAAAGTACCTTGAGAGATAGGAAAAGTTAAGTACATACCTCAAACATGTTAACACAATCCACATACTACAAAAATTAAGCACACAGATGAAATAAAGATACAGTAACATAACAATTCTACAGCTACATGATAAAACCGTAGCAAGAATGACATGGATGGATTGGAGACAAGGGTGGACATGATGACATGGCTTGAAGGATGATGAAAACATTGGAGAATAGATGACAATCGAATAATTTTCATGATCTCCCTAATATTTGCCTCTAACATGTCTTTGAAAAGGGATTTGAAATTAATGTTTCCAGCCTCAACTTTGTCCATGATGGATATAACCTTAGTTAAGGCTTGTAAACATTGAGTAATTTTATCTCTCTCCTTATATCCTTTGCAAACAATTCAACCACGATACTCGAATTCATTAGAGAAGAATAACTAGTATCAAATTTGTGGTTCCAACCAATTACTAGGCCACTGGATAATCCATCAACATCTTATAAATAACATGAGCTCTAGTATTTTAATACAAGAATTAAAAAATCAACAACTTTGTGTCCTAGGAACATACTTTCTTGGGCATCTTTTGAGGGATAATTTTTTTGGGCACCCCCATTCCCGCATACAATCATTGCTTCACCTTTATCCAAATGTAAAACACCAACAACTTCCACAGACTCAACTCGTGAGTCTTTTTTAGATCAAAGAAGGTAATTTCAATTCTTGGGAGGGGAGATGACCTTTTCTTCCCTCTCAAATGAAGGCAATGTCTGAGCAATGGACAAGCTATCTCCCTTAATTTTATTCTCTGATGATTGGACACAAAATTCAATGATGCAAATGGTGAACCTGATACTAGTGTAGAAAGTATGCCCTGTATGACAAAATGTTATCCATACCAACCTATAGGAACTAATGTCACTGGAAAGGATGACATTAGTAGTGAGAAGGTTGTAAATGAAAGCTTACTTTTGCAGATAGAATGTACACCTATTGAAGATCATGAAGTTACATATGATGGGTTGAAATTGCATTCTGCCAATGAATTACCTATTGATATTGGACCTACTTCTACTTACAATCTGACTTTGGGTGCCTTAACTACTAGAAGTGAAAAGAGTGTGTCTGTAGACATTGATAGTGACAAGAGAGCATATATGTATATTGATGGTGACATGAGTGATCTTGCACTTGAAGTTCACAAAGTTCCATCTTATAATTTAGAGTTTTCATCTAATAATGGCTTGCCAGCTGATACTGGACCCACTTCAGTTTACAGTTTCCCTCTAGGTGATGAAATTACTACTAGAAGTAACAAGAGAGAATTTGTAGATGTTGATGGAGACAAGAATGTTGTAGATGCTAAGAATCAATTTCCATCATCGGAGTTGGAATTGCATGCTAATAATGAATTTCTTGTTGAAACTGGGGCTATGGTATCTTATAGCGTTCCTATGGGTGTTGAAACTACTATTAGAAATGAAGAATTATCATCTGTAGATGTTGATGTTGAGAAGAGTGCTTTCATAGATGTTCAGCTGGTTGATGTTGGGGATTATGATTACGTATAGACTAGTGGGGAGACTCTGGTCCAAGGCAATCAACCTACAATAATTGTTGACATATCAGACAGAGAAGCTGAAAGAATGTCTAGCGAAAATGGATCTGTTGTTATTGTCGAGAATTCTTCTATTGAGGCTGCAAACACAAGAAACCATTTAGGGTATACCAATAATAGCTCTATCGACAACATTGTTTTTGAGACAAATTTGAGTTCCATTACTGCAAATTTGGTGAATGAGAATCTACCTGGAATACTAAATTAATGTCCCAGGTGAAGACATCACCAATGTCTGAATGGTACTAGGAATGCTAATATTGCCCCTAAGAAGGGGACCTCTAATGGTGTCGACAGAGCTAAAAAATGGGAGAAATAACAGAAAAGGGGAAAAACTAGAAAAGACTTGGAACCTAATATACTCTAGTGCAAGGTAGGTTTCTTCTTTAAACATCTTCGTTCTTAAGCAATAAAGTGCTTTATATGCCTACCACTTACAAGAAAATCCTGCAGCTCTCCATCCAGATTTTCCAAATGAAAGGAACTAGGGTGCTTCCCACAGATGGTGTCAACCACATAAGGCCTAACCAGAGACTATAAAACATTCCATGTTTACCGGGGCCCTCATGCCTTTTGTCCCTGTGCCGATGATAATTTCTCCGACATTATAAAATAATATTTTTATTACTAAAGCCCTCCCCCTCGTACCTCAGGAGAGCGACTCTGCTCCAAGAATGCTTAAAAAATGATGAATTTGTGGAAATAAAACCATATATAAAATGATGAATTTGACTTGGACAAGTTGGCCTCAAATAATTAAAAAAAAATATGAATATCCAGAGATTCGAAATAAAATCAAAACCACATAATTAGCAAATGAAATCAAAACCACCTATTTCGCACCCAAAAATGCAGAGATTCAACTCAATAGAGGAGGGTTTCAACTTACGGTTGCCATTGAGGGTCTGCGGGGATATGCAGACACGGCCGGAGTGGGTGCCACAAAGAAACCAACTTCAATAACCCTCATAGCAAATCGAAATGAGGACAATGCCGAAGCGGGTGCAACCAAAAACTAGGTGGAACATGCACATTAAGGACTCGTAGCAGAGTGCAATGAGGACATTGCCAGACTGGGTGCCACCAAAATACCGGTGGAAGTTGCACAGTGAAGGAGGACACTACCCAAGAGCCGGTTGCATGCAGGGGGGTGCTGTCGAACCCAACAGAGCAACAGAGCATTTTGGCCAAGCTCGACGGGTATGTTTTAGTTATGTTTTGTTTGTTGTTTAAAAAATTATAATATATATTAATTGAATTATAATATATATTAATTAAATTATAATATATATTAATTAAATAATAATATATATAGTACTATGACCATTCCACCAAGTTGTAAAGCATTAAATCTCATTTGTAGTTTAAAATCTAGTGTTTGAACATACACTTTAGAACAAGTTGATGTCCCTATTATCTCTTAGTTGTATACAACCATAATTGGTATTTGGTGGGATATATTAAAAATATTAGTGTTTTAGTGACATTATAGAATTCCTTTAATCATTGCTAGTGAAAATCTCAAAATGTCATTTTTGCTTTTGTAATTTTCCTAAAAATTCTTACCTATTGTCTCTGCTTTGGTTGTGAGACCTATCAAGAAGGCATCATAGGTTAGGAGGAACAAATTTAAGATCTCCTTTTGTAGGTTTAAATGAAACCCCACTTTGATTGATGGCTACATTCTCAAATAATATTGCCTTACTACTAATTGTTGGATGTAAATTGCATCTTTGAACATTGGGTAGATTCTCCCTTTTTCACAACTATGTCAACTACCAAATTGTATTCACCTTCATCATTCAAGTCAATTATGAATAAACTAATCTTGCTAAATTGTTGTTGTCGGCATTATCTCCCTCACAATAGTACAGTTCATTGATTCTGCATTTATGGTAGGGTTCCCATTTTTCTTTGCACCCAAAATACTTATGTTCTCCCTTTTCCAACATAGAGTTGTGCATAGGGTTTGGAGGTGTATATTTAGGACATTGTGCATTTTATGAGATAAAAAATTTACGTTGGTTCATGACACAATGGAATTGTCTCCCTCGCAATTATATAGTTCTTTGGTTCTACACCTATGGTTGAGTGCGCATTTTTCTTTGCAACAAGGATACTTGGGTTCTCCCTTTTTGCATATAGCATTGCACAAATCTTAATCTAATAGTCATAATATTAATGTTTCCTCACAACACTTCGTTCATTTGGTTAAATTGTAGCTTGTCCTATTCTTGCAAAATTCCATTCTTTCTGCATAAAGGATACTTGGCAATGACCTACAAGATTCATTTTCACACATTTAGCCTTAGGTCTTGCCTTCTCAATGGAATTTATGTTATGAATCTTGATCACAATTCTATAGACCCAGTACATTAGTTGCAAGCACTTACCAATGACAGGTGTTCTATTGTCCCTTTCTATTTTAACCAAAAAAAATATGCAAAAATTTGCCTTTCCATACTCTAAATCATTTAAAAGAAGTCCTTGATTATGTCCCAACCTAATTCAAAATTAGAGTAGCTTGGTTTGTAATTATCCATTATATTCATTATATATCTTATCCATTATTTACTATGTTTCTCAATATGGTAGATTCATTAATAGGAAGTTGTATAAAGAGATAATTGCAAAGAATATTCAAGGGATAAGCATAGCCAAGGGGGTTAGAGGAATCAAGTATTCATAGTTTGTTGATTCCATGATTCTAGTTGGGGGTGCTTCCACCATTATTGTTGAGAGATTTCAAACAATCCTATAAAAATTCTTATGTGCAACAGGAGAGAAAGTTAACAACAAGAAGAGTCAAATATATGCTTGGAAATTAAAACCTTAGCTCCTTCACTCTATAGCCATGGATAAGTTACCTTGAAGTGTAAAATGAAGAACATGGCCATTTAATATAATTTGACCTTGCATGGTCTAAGGGATATCATAGATATGATTGATGATGCATCTAAATGGTGGGTGTTGTGAAGTCATATAGAGTTTGTGTAGAGTTGAGTCATATTTAAAGGGATGTCCTAGAAATTGGAGAGGTACTTTTTGTGAACTTGGATTGAAGTTGATTATCTTGTGTTAATGTACTATCCTAGCATGTTGAGGAGGACAAGAGATAGTGAGCTAAGTGACATTGATTTGGGATAGAGCTATGTTTCAACATAGATGGAACATGGGACAAGGGAACCTCCATGAAAAATATTGAAAAGTTTTGTTTTGTCACTCAACATAGATTAAAAAATAGCACGTCCAGAAGTCTTTTCAAAGGAGAAAATACTTATTAAAGCAACAATTTATCTCAAGAGATCTAGTGTTAATAAAATTAATACAAAGATCAGAAGAAATAATTGAAGGCATGGTTGGATAAATCTCATCAAAAGCATAACAAGATGAATGCTCATCATATAGTGTCTCATCAATTTAACTCTATAGAAGGCATGGTTTGGATAAATATCAACAAGAAGTGACTAGAAGGCATAAGAAAAATGTTTAAAATCATTTTATATAAATGTTGCCATGTCACAATACTATATTATAAGTGATTGAAGTTTTAAAGGGGTGATATCCTATGATCTCTTAGTCAAATCAATGGTGACATCACATAAAGTTCAAACATAAAAGTTTCAAACACATGTGATGAAATCCCTAAAGGTGGCCTTCCAAACCTTATATTCTAAGGTGATTGGAATCCATCACAAGGCTTACTATTTACAAGCTTAAATCTACCAAATTTAGATATTATGTGATAAGTAAAATTTATAGACTAGTTTTAGAGATTAGTGGTATAACTCAAGTCAAAAGTCGAACTATAACAAAATTTACTCTCGTAGCATAAATTTAAAAGGAACACAACGAAATGTCATTCGAAAAGTTACGTTCTCAACATAGATTAAAAGATAGCACGCCCAAAAGTATTTTCAAAGGAAAAAAGACTTATTAAAGCAACAATTTATCTCAAGAAAAAATACTTGATTGATTAAATTTAAAAATATTAAAAGAATAACATATAAAAAAACTGCACTTGAACTCAAACCAAGATGGCTCAGAGGGTCATTAACAATGAATATATTAGTAAAAATCATGTTTGAGTCTAGAAACCCTCCCATACCGTCACTACATGTGTCTAGTATAACCATGCAAAATTCCAGTCCATACAACCACCCATTGAAAAAAAATCAACTTTGGCCACATTGGGTACATTAATTATTCTATACATTGTACAAAATTACGAAAAAAAATACTTTTCTTTACATTATACAAATCCACTAATTAGTAATTGAAATAACCCAGAAATTAACACATAAATCTTATAACTTCATTTTGTATCTTGCTCAATCGACACATGTTCGATTCAAACCATTACCACTACAACCTCTAGGAACACCCACACTACTGCACATGTAGAACATAAGATTAGAAAACTAATTTTCAAATATAACCAAGTTAATCAACAAAATGAACATATGGTGAGTGCATTTACTTTAACCTATAAACATTGCGTACCTCTACTTTTCAACAATTAAATATCATTCATCTTCTTCTTCATCCAACTCAACATTTGTATCAGGATCTGGTTCTGTATAGATGTTGATGAAAGGATCATTCACATCGTCATCATCATCAAAGTCATCTTCACTAATATAGTCATCCATATCGTCAATGAGATCATCGTCTGCTACATTTGCATGGTCAACCTCTTCAACTTCTTCATTTAACACATCGATTGCAGCCTGATCTGAATCATCATCATCTTCTTCTTCTTCGCGATTATCTTCATCATCAAGTACATGATTATACTTTATTGGTCTTCCTCTTGGATTGTATCAAACAACGTATGACCAACCTACTTTACCTGGTACCTCAGAGTAGTACACTTGCTCACATTGACTTGGAAGAACATAAGGCTCTGTACTCGGTTCAAATGCCCTTGTATTAACCATGGTAAATCCATTAGCATGCTCAATAACAGTTCTTTCAGGATCACGTTCATGCATCCGTAGCCTGTACCACTTCACCTCAAACAAAAATATTTTAAAGGAATTAAAATCACACTCAATAATGTCCTCCAAATGCCCATAGTACCTATTCTTGGTTTATTCTGGATGTCTATCACTTCTAGAGGAAACATTGGTGACCTTAAACACTGCAGTTATCCCACAATCCGAGGTTTTCCTGTTATCATCCAACTTTTTGATACGAAATTTACGACCATTAGACCACATAGCCTTGCGATGTTTCAACTACAACATTGACAACATGTTAAAAATACATTGTGCATTAATAAACATCATATAGGACTTAGTAAAAATAATTGAAAACTTAAACAAACGAAATGTAATTGGAAAAATGGATTGAAGTAACTAGAAAAAATGTGGGTAAACATTTTACTTGCCTTTTTATCTTTTAAGCCATAGGCTAAATCAACTTCCCTTTGCGACGTAAGTTCAGTAAATTGATGTCGAATACGATGAGCACTTTTAATCATGTTACTGACCCCTTCCCATGATAACCTACCCTATAATTCTTCACAATCTTTTATCCAATGCTCCATCCAATCAAGGTTGTTTGCAATGTATAAATGTAAGGCATCCCACATTCGACCAACTATAGGAAAAAATAACAATTCAATATCATTCATTAGATATCATTAAAGGCACAGAGTTTAATATAGTTGAAAATGCATAATTATTAAAAACAGTTAAAAAACAATATGATAATATAAAATTGGAAAAAATACATGTGTAATATATTAATTCAACAACGTATAATAATTACCTTTCACAGTCCTCAATGTACCTATCCCCAATAGGACCTCCCCTTCAAATTTGTTGATGGAGTCGAGATGCCAAATGCGAGGCACATTCATATTTTCTTCTAATTTAGGTAGATATTCACTAATATACACTATGCATTGATATACCATATATCCTTCAACCATAGAACCCTAGGG
Organism: Larix kaempferi; assembly: GCA_027924585.1. Taxonomy (NCBI): domain Eukaryota; kingdom Viridiplantae; phylum Streptophyta; class Pinopsida; order Pinales; family Pinaceae; genus Larix; species Larix kaempferi. Next base: position 729,413 of record BSBM01001532.1, read on the forward strand.
ACGCGCTCTTTGTCTAACAAAATCCTTCAATGACTTCAACTGCCTCTCCACCATCCACATCAGCCTTGTGTGTACTGGTCCACATAATTCAATCTCCTCAACTTGGTGTATGAGGTAGTGTTCTTGTGAATTGAAAAATGCTGGAGGTAGATACTGTTGCATTTCACACATTAGTCGAGGAATTTCTCTCTTCCAATTCCTTATATCTTCTTTATGGATTTCTTTTGATGAAAGCCACCTACAAATGATGCAATAAAATAATATCAAGGCATATATAATATTTGCGGTAAAAACATAATATGTCAATAAGTTCCGCTACAAACCACATACCAAGTATATTTTCCATGTAAAACATTGCTTACCTCATGTATTTTCCAAGAACATAAATAATATGTTTTATGTTGTTGTCAAAGTCATCTGGGAGAGATAAAGGTAGAACATACTGTATCCAAAAACACATAATTATTAATATTTATTTCAAAATAAGAGAATAAAATTAATAAAATAGTGCATACCGATAATGAAATATATTATAGACTCATAATTACCTTAATGAATGTATGCCAATCATGTGTTTAAACCCCAGCAAAATCACCTTTTTTCGTCAAGATATTCTTTATGTTTGATGCAAAACCCGTTGGAAACCTGATTTTTTTTATGACCTCTTTAACAATATTTCTCTGTTGCTCCGTCAAGCATCAAGGAAGACTAATATTCTGTTGACGGCCATCGCCATTAGAATTAACTATCACACTTTGCAATGCATGATTAGCTTCTTGGATGTCACTACAAATCTTTCCAATTTTTTCTTTGTCAGTCCTTCCATCTAATATTCTCCATAGCATTTCTATTATGTTCTTCCCAATATGCATTGTATCAAACAAATGAACTATTTGCAGGTGCTCGTATTATGGCAACCTACTGAATTGAATCAGGTAAATTTTCATTCCTCGTAGAAGCCCATTCGTGCCTTAACGACATTCATGAAACATCAACAAAATCAAATTAACACTAATTAATCATTAATATAGGTATAACATATCGCGCTGAACATAATTTAGTAAAAAAAAATTTGGCATACCTTGACAGTTTCTATTATATTCCAACTTCCATAGGTGAGGTGTCATTCTTCGTGGCTTTTTTCCATTCTCTTCTTTACCATTCAATGTTTCTTTGTTTGTAGTTCGATAACTATGGTTCTTAGGCAGAAAGTGCCTATACTCATCGAACACTTCCTTTGCTAAACTCCTTGAATGACGAGATTTTATCCTGGGACCACAAACTGGACATGCAAATTTACCCTTTGTTTGAAGACCTATAAGATATATGAATTGGTGTAGCAAATTATAACTACAATTTAAAATAATGCATGATATTTTCAACATATATATAAAATATTAAGGAACAAAAGAAAGTAACAATATACCACAAAAATGTGTTAACCCAGGAGCATCATGAATTGTAAATGCAAGTATTCCATGGAATTGAAATTGTCTTTGCCCTATTGGTCTAGAGATGTCATACATAGTGACACCAACCCATAACTTCAACAATTCATCGATAAGAGGCTCAATATATACGTTCATATCTTTAACTTGGTACTTTCCTAATTGGTCCAACATACATGATTAATTATATTTAGCACCTCTATGTCGTTATATATAAAAGAAATAATTATCATGCACGAAACAAATCAATGAAATATTTAATGATCAGAATTTCAAGTAAAAAATTACATATTAATTAAATACCTGGAACAATCATTGCCAACATTGTGTACTCTCTCTTGATCGACATCCAAGGAGGAAGGTTATTGTTTATAACAAAAATAGGCCACACTAAGTAGGTAGAATGAAGCTTTCCAAATGGATTGACACCATCAGATGCCAACGAAAGTTTAACATTACGAGGTTCTTCTTTAAAAATTGGCCACTTTTCATCGATGTACGTCAATGCAGAACCATCTGCAGGCATTCGAAGAACATCGTCGCGACTTTTGTTCTTTGCATGGAAATCCATAAAATGTGCTATACTTTGACACCTGAACAACCGCTGTAAACATGGAATTATCAGAATATAACGAAGAACTTTTTGAGGCACCTTTTTTGACACTTTATCGGTTCGATACCTACTTGTTTGACATTGTCGGCATTCATTTTCTAATGCATATTGTCCATAGTATATGATATGATCATTAGGACATGCATCAATAGCTTGATACTCCAGTCCAAATGCTTTCATAATGACATATATCTCTCGATATGTGTGTGGTAAAATATTTGAAGTTGGTAATAGAAATTCACCTGACAATCTACAAAATTCAAAAGAATAAATCAATGAAAACAATATTAATCATCAATATCGCATCCAAAGTTTACAAATTAGATAACAATAGCAATAATATAGGAAAAAATTCAACCCTTTCTATAGATGTGAACATGCAGACAAAAATAATTAACAAATTACATACCTTAGTATCCGTGTCAGACAGGTGTTTGGTAAACCATTCAAAACCTTCAAGTTCAATAACAACAATATAGCAGATAGAAGATTTGTTTTTGAGCCTTCATAAAGAGGTTTACGTGACTTCTCAAGTAGAGGATCAACATCATGACTATCATCTTGGTTGTCCTCATCCATTGGAGCAAATGTGTCTTGGATCAATCTATGTATCTCATCTTCCTGATTTGTATCACTAATGTTAGCTACATCCATATCATCAGAAATAACTACTTGATCATCTTCAATATTCTGATGTAGAAGTTCGTCAAGCTACATATGAGTATTTTTGCTAGTACTTGGCAAATAACTCTGTAGAGGGCGACATTTTGGGGGCATTGTCTATAAATTTACAAACAACGTAGAAAACATAGTGTGTATAGAACATATAGTAAAAAAATAAGACATTTCATTGAAATTCATGAGATGATGAATATTACAGTGAATATATTAAAAATTGAATAACGACCTCTTACCAGGGGATGATATTCATAACCCCCTTCAGTGTGCCCCTTCTCCCTACATTGTCTTTCAGCCGTTGTTATTAAAAGTCTTCTTTTTTGCAAGCCCCTGCAATTAGAGCAAGGACAATAACATTTTCCATCTCCTCTTGCCTCTAATGCAGCTCTAAACTAACCAAGCTTCCTTGCATTTTCATTCATAGTGACAAATCCTTGTATTGGTACAAGTAATTGTCTTACCTACACCATACCAAACAATAACTTCTCAATTACATTATATATTATAAGTATATTTCTGAATACAGTATATTATAAACCTATTTCTATATTTATAAAGAAAAACATGAAGACTAAAGTAATTTTCATTGATGCCAACAAGTGTTGTGCAATGGACTTTGATTTACTCAAAAGGAGACCTTGATAGTTCGTGCATTAACACCAGCCTTTTTTGGTATAGATTAATTAAACCAATTGTAGCTTGGAGGTTACTTAATAGACATTGTGTGTTTTCTTAAATCGTAATGATGATAATATATACTTCGAATGTACCATCTTCTTGTGATAGTTTATTAATATGTAATCATTACAAAACTCGTGAGTCAATTCTAAACCCATTGCAATTTGAATTAAGTTTAGCATCCATAATTGATTACATTTAAAAGGTTGTTCATACTTTATCATTGATCTAACTTTATAAAATAAAAATGAAAAGCAACATCAATCTTATGAAACATGTGCCATTCATAAAATAAAATACCAAAAAGGGTTTATAAACGCATGGCATTTTTAGTGTGACAAGTTAAGGGTACAATAAGAACAATATATTGGACCCTGTATACATATATATAGCTTTCTATACTTGTTATTTTTTATGTTTTTAAATTAAACATACCATGGCAATAAATACCTATATCAAAGAAAACAACCTTGTAACCTTACATGTGTCATGATGTCTTCAAGGGAATAGTGGATAAGGGTTAAAATGTACTAAGCATTAGTTTGTTTATAGTAAAAAATGTGTTAAGGGAATATTGTGTTGTGGTTCATAGGGACTTGGGATCATAGTGGTTAGGTTCTGAGTGTTATCGAAGTCAAATCTTACTTGGTTAATGATTTTGATAGGGGTGATAACGGTTATGGGTCATATATAATACTAAATAGGGACTAAGGTGTGCTAGTGGGTTAGGTTGTTAGGAATCATAATGTGTTCACAATAAAAATGGATAGGGTTTATAGTGTATTAAGGTGTTAGTGTGTTTCAGGTTAAAGTTTGTTAAGAGACATTAATTATGTCAAGGGTCATCCTATTTCTATAGTCATAATGGTTAATGTTGAAAGTGGGTACTCAAGGCTAAACTAATCTAGGATTAAAAGTATTTCCATAACCTTATAATTCAAAACAAGAGAATAATCTTGTTATATGTAATATGGGTGACCTAATTCTGATCTATTATATCATATTTCTCTACAATTATTATAAATACATTCATAGATACATTTAATAAATGGAAAAACAAAATTAGCCTAACCCTAATAGATGTATCATTTAACAATATTAGCCTCACCCATTTAGATGTATCATGGAAAAAAATTAGCCTAACTGTAACATCCCGAAAAATTTAAAATTTTCATTGTAACATTAAATGTTGTACTCTCTATGCGGAATTAAAATATTTGTTGATTCTTTTAACTAATAAATATTAATGATAACAATACTTCATATATTTTGAAACATAATATAACGATATTATTGCTTATGCTAAACTTTGGAACTAAGTGATGTATTTAAGTTTACTTGCGAACCGGTTTCTTGATAAGATCAGACAGTTTTCCTTTGAATGATGATGAAGGGGTCCTATAGAGTACCTTGGGGCTTACTTAGCTACGTAGCTAAAGCATTTGAACCGTTTCTTTTTGCAAATTCGCAAGTAAGAGTGACACAACAGTATTTTTAAGAAGATTTAAATGTACTTTCGGTTAGCAGTCAATGCTTGTGATAATTCTAAGTACTGAATGGTGAGAGCTATCAATGGTAAGAACGTTTTTTTTACTTTCTATAAGTGATAAAATGAGTTATGATTACCATCACAAAAGTCGTAACTTTCACTAGCTACTCTAGGTTCTTAAAGAATTGCCATAAGGGAGATAATTATACTATAAGATTTCCATTTGCATCCTAGGATAAATGGCTTAAATGTTTATCATGATTTTAGCTTCTAGTTCAATGTTGTGTAATTATAAAATCTAGGTATTTGAGAAGGGTTCTGATCTTAGAATATAATACCAAAATGTTTCCTTTTTTAATAGGTATTTTCTATTGGAATCTTTTGCGTGTTAATACTTTATTTTGAGGTTGAACATAAGCTTATTATTCCAAAATATAAGAGTAAGACCTAAGGTTATATTAAGGAAGTAGCTTTGTTAAAAGTCATAGTTGTAAACTATGTTATTACTACTCTCCTACATTCGATATTATATTGTGGTTTGAATAATGTAGCAAGGTGTTGGTATTAAGTGATAATACATTTATTTGTAAAAAATTATAATGAGCATTTGTGAAAACAAATCTATATGCACAGATCATGTTTTTCTATGGTATGCGAACTATCTAAATCTATCAAATATGAGACTTTACTAAATATGAATATCATTATCTAAAACTAAATCCTAAGACGATGCTTGTCACATGAATTGTAAACTATGGATTACGATGATAATATGATACAATGTAGCCAAACCTTTGAACTGAAAAATCGATAAGGATAGGGTATTAATGAGATAGTGAGTTACCAACTAGCAGGCATTCGCATCGAGGTTTTAAATTCACCAGCTACTGAATTCAAGGGAGGTCTCGGTGGCTGACACCATGGCGAATTTCACGTGAACATAATGTAAGGATGGTGCTACCATTATCGAGATGAGCAAGTCTTACCCTAGTGTCTTGCTGAGTTGGCTTTCGTAGGGATATGGTGAGTTAAGTGCAATAAATGCAGTTGGTGCTTCGTAAATTGGTTTGCCTCATTGGAAAGATCTCTCCCATTGATCTTGATGTGTCTCGGGTTTGGGACTTAAACCCTAGTCTCCTGTTATGCCTTTGTCGTGTTTGTTCTTTTGGGAATCATTTTTCGTTTTGAAAACTTGGGTGGAGAGGCCAACCGGCCTACGGAAATGTAGGGTTCCTTAGTAGTTTTCTGAGGATGCCTTCCTCAGATTCGATACCTTGACCTATAGGGGAAGCTTAATAGTTCCACGGTTTTCAGAGCCGAGCCACAATGCAGCATTTGATGGTGTTTTAGGAATAATTTTTAGGGTTTTTTTGTTAGTCTTTGAGAGTAAAGTTTGCTAGATGGCTCTGTCTTCTCAATAGCTAAAGGCATCTCTAGTCTTGGAGCTACGTTACAAAGATACTGTTTCAATCTTGAAGTTTTATCGTTATCTGTAGTATTCATATTTAACTCTGCATTTCCTCATTTAACCTCTTAAGGTTTTTGTGGCATGTACTTATTCGTTGAAAGGTTACTTTGTTTGAAGCTCGGTGGAAAAATACTGCTCAACCACCCGGTAAGCCTCGGTGGTCTTCCCTCTAGGTATTATTGGCAATTGTTGGCCGACGTTTGAGTGTTTAGCTGAAGCTATGGTTTTAGGAGGTACTTGCTGGAGGTGTTAGCTGACGTTGTATGCTTTAGGAGCCACATGATGAGCGTAGCGAGGATGGAATCCTTGATCTATTTGTGGCATTTCAATGCATAGTTAAAATGTTTTAAATGTATTATCTACTAATGGGTATAACCCTCGGTTGTTTTAATAAAAAGAGGGTTCTGTAAAATTGATATTGTTTGTATTAATCATGGTCGAGGGAACTACTCCAAGACCTGTGTTGATACTTTCTAATGTTTAAATTATGAGATGTTTGTTCTTGTGAAAGGCCGAGAGCCACAGGCCATGCCTTGTTTTGTGCGCTCAAACCCAAAACTTTGTTCATTTTGTTGAAGAATTTCTTTGACAGGTGGAAGGGGTCGATCTACGTGATGATAATATATTTCGTTCCTCCATAGTTTTGTTGAAATGGTGCTTTTATTAAGAAGTTGTTGTTGTTGATTGTTTGAAATGTATTCTTCGTCGAAATGGCTTTGTTTAAAGAGAAATCAGGACTATGTTAAATGAATGTTGAGTAATGGAAGGAAATTAGTGTTTAGATGGTTCTAGGGTTTCGCCAAACAGTTGGACATTCATCGAACACAACCTTATTATATGTTAAAAAGGACTTATGGTAAGAAGATAAAATGTTGATTAGTTCAGGTTACTACAACTGTATTAATAGTTGTTCTTAGACGTGAAAGTTTATTACTTGTTTGAGACTGAATATTATAGTGCAGAATGGAATATAAGTCTTTTAAACAAAGGTTTAGAAAAGCATAGAAGGAGTAAAACCCTAGGTTATTCTTTTGTGCAAAAGTGGAAATATAAAAGATTTGTTGATGTGAATACTACTATGTTTATTTTGGAAGTATTAAAGTTTCAAACATACATATCAAGGAAAGGAATGTATTAAAGTAAAAGATAATATGATAAAGATGTAAATAAACCTAGATTGATACAGAAACCTAGAACTGTATGTATTTCTGATATTTCTTCTAAATAAATAAAGAAAACAATTCTATAGTCTGCACAGTAATTGTGTAACTAGAAATATCTATGACTGATATTATACGATATTGTTAATTTAATGTAACAGAGAAAGGAAAAACTTGACATACTTAGTTTACATAAAAATAAAGAAAGGAAACTTAGTAGAGTTAACCTATTCATTCATCTTGCTCACTGTTAAATTTTCAGTATTAAATCACAATACTATAGGATCTTTGCTGAGAGAATAACATCTACAGTATATCAATGCATGACAATCATAATATGACAAGCATCACAAGCATCATAAGAATCAAAAGCATAGAGACAAGAGACACAGAGTTTCCGTGGGGAAAACCCTAAGGTGAAAAACCCCACAACTTCCTCAGAGATAGAGAGAGCAATGGCTCAACCAAAATACAACCAAATAATACAGAGATAGTCTCCTAGCAGATGATCCTCCTCCTCCTCACTAGTGCGCCACTTTCCAGAGAGAGAGATAGATACTTTTCCGAGTGAGTAAAATAGAGATCTCCTATCTCTATTTATACTCACCTTTTTGCCCAGTGACCTACTGGGGCCGACTTGTCTACTTGAGTACATCCACATTATATTATACATATTAATTAGGGCCGACCCCATAAGGTGGTCTAATAACCCATCGGCAAGTACACACACTTGCGACACTTGTCAATCCACATGACGACACTTCCTTATAGAGGAATAACACATCTCTTATAAGGGTACAATAAATATACATATAATATACTGATGAAATACATTCCGAAGTTACATATACATCAACACTCCCTCTTAACAAGGAAGGTATTTCTCGACACAGATCTGCTAGACAAGTCTTCTTCTCTGGATCATCGTCATCGATGCATCGTCATCATCATCGTCACTGCTGCTACTATCTCATCCAATCTCTGTCTCTACTCGTCATAGGAAGTTCTACAGAGCCAGTCCTTTTTCATACTGGATGTAGGCCCACCACCTGCAGGTCTTCGTCATCACTGGCCATACTGTGGAATCCTCAGGACTTTTACGTGCGTCACAAAACCTCGAAAGAGCATTTGCCAGATGTCCCAGGGCACAGATTACATGCCATAGGCAAAACCTCGAAAGACCATCTGCAAATCTCCCAGGGCACAAATTATATGTGACCTCACCACAAAACCTCGAAAGAGCATCTGCCAGATATCCCAGGGCACAAATTACATGCCATAGGCAAAACCTCGAAAGACTATCTGCAGATCTCCCAGGGCACAAATTATATGTGGTCACCACAAAACCTCGCAAGAGCATCCCAGGACTGATTACGAGCACACAGCTCAACCTATCGGATCTCCCAGGGCACAAATTACATGTGGTCATGGCAAAACCTCGCAAGAGCATCCCAGGACTGATTACGAGCACACAGCTCAACCTATCGGATCTCCCAGGGCACAAATTACATGCCATAGGACAAAACCTCGAAAGAGCATCTGCCAGATATCCCAGGGCACAAATTACATGCCATAGGCAAAACCTCGAAAGACTATCTGCAGATCTCCCAGGGCACAAATTATATGTCCTCCCAAGCAAAACCTCGAAAGAGCATTTGCCAGATGTCCCAGGGCACAAATTACATGCCATAGGCAAAACCTCGCAAGACCATCTGCAAATCTCCCAGGGCACAAATTACATGCTTATCTGCACAACCTGATCCACGGCCACAGAGTATCATCCTGATACTCATCATACATCATCCTGATGTATCCATGATCATCCTGATCATCATCACTGCAACGTCCTGCTGCATGTCATCTGGAGCAACATCCTGAAGCTCGTCATCTATGATCATCCTGATCATCACTGCAACATCCTGCTGCATGTCATCTGGAGCAACATCCTGAAGCTCGTCATCTATGATCATCCTGATCATCAATGCAACATCCTGCTGCATGTCATCTGGAGCAACATCCTGAAGCTCGTCATCTATGATCATCCTGATCATCAATGCATCTACCTGATGCATACCAAGTATCTACATATCATCATACATGATCCTCCTGATCATCAATGTATCCACCTGATACAAATACAGATACATGGTCCAAGCATCCAACATGATGCATAAACAATACATAAAATGATCCAACTGATCATATCCAGCATCCAACATGATGCATACATACATACATAAAATGATCCAACTGATCATATCCAGCATCCAACATGATGCATACATACATACATAAAATGATCCAACTGATCATATCCAGCATCCAACATGATGCATACATACATACATAAAATGATCCAACTGATCATATCCAGCAGAAACTAGAACATCATCCTGATGCTCATCATCCAGCGCTTACATCCACAGCCATGTGAAGGATCCTCCTTCCAACATGCTTGGAATGGCTTCAGCAAATGTGTCCATCACTTCTTCCTCGAAGTGTCCTCGATCTGAAGAACGCCAAGCCTCTCTCTGAAGTACTCGAACTTCACCCTGGCTAGTGGCTTTGTCAACACATCTGCAATCTGCTCGTCCGTCGCAACATACAGGAGCTTCACAGCTCCTCTCTGCACCATATCCCTGATATAGTGATATTTGATCTCTATGTGTTTCGACCTGTCATGAAACACTGGGTTCTCGGACAGCTTCACACAACTCTGGTTATCACAGAAGATAACAGTAGCCTCCAACGGGAGATCAAATAACTCAGACAGTAGCTTCCGTAGCCATACTGCCTCACAACTAGCTGAACAGGATGCAACATACTCTGCCTCAGCTGTACTCAGTGCTACGCAGGACTGCTTCCTGCTAAACCAAGAGATCACACCTGATCCCATACTGAAGCAACACCCTGATGTGCTCTTCCTATCTGCAGCACTGCCAGCCCAATCTGAATCAACATAACCCTGCAGGTTAAACTTTTGATTCACCTCATATCTGAGCCCATAATCCACTGTACCCTTCAGGTACCTCAGAACATGCTTTTCAGCAACCAGGTGATCACTCCTCGGATCCGTCAGGAACTGGATCAATGTGTTCACAGCAAAGCAAATATCTGGTCTCGTGTTCGTCAGGTACATCAAGGACCCAATAATCTGACGATACATAGAAACATCAACTGGCTCAGATGAAGCATCACAAAGAAGCTTCAGATTCGATGCCATAGGTGTGGCCATGGCTTTGCAATCCATCATCCCGAACCTCTTCAGGATCTCTACTGCAGACTTCCCTTGTCCAAGGAAGATTCCATCACTCTGCCACACCTCCATGCCAAAAAACAAATAGTGCATCATCCCCAAGTTCCTCAACTCGAACTCGGCAGCAAGCTTCCGCTGTGTGTCGGCAATCAATCTATCCTTTCCTGATACAAACAGGTCATCCAAATAGTAGTATCGCTGGATTGCCTTCCTCAACCTTGTAGAAAAGGTTGGAGTCCGCTTTATTCTTGGTAAAGCCCAAACTGGATAGAAAGCTGTCTATCCTACCATACCAAGTTCTGCACACATATCTGACTACACCATGCTGTCTTGAAATCCATCTGGTGTATCTACTATTTCATCACTTTTATATTTCTTAATGCTGTCATCTGCAACATGCTTGATCTGGAAGTCATAACAAACTTCCCTTCAGGTCTTGGGACTACATCCCAAAGATCATGGCATTCCATTTCTTCATCCCAGATCCTAGGAACTTCAATATCTTCAATAGATATCTTTGTTGCTGGAACAAATGTTGTAGTTCTTTTTGTAGGTGAAGATATACGGTCTTTCCTACAAAACAGGTTAAATTGCATGATTAGAAACATCTCATAATTTTCAGAACAAATTCTTACACATAAAGAAATATGTCATACAGTCATGCAATTATCTTAGCCAATGCTTCAATACAACATTTATCCATATCCCGTAACTTTCTAGATGCCTTCCAATCTCTACCAGAACATTGTTAAGAGTGTGCACAACTCCCAACATGTCAGCAAAGAGGTTTCATTCTAGATAAGTAGCAATGGAATGTTGTACAGTGCCATAGGACACTTACCCATGTATATTAGTAGTATATTGTTCATTAATGCAACTATCTTAATATGCACAATACATATCCTAAGTCTAGGAACATGAACATATACATCATTGAACAATTTTACTTAAACAAACAAATATGCAAGAAATGATAATTAAAATACTTATCTTTATTTGTTCGTTGGGTGGACTCCCTCTGAGTCTTTGCTTCCTTGCAGGAGCTGCTGGAGTCCGAATCTGAAGTAGCTTTTTCCACACCTTTCTAATGTGGAAAGATGGTCAACTCCCTCTGAACATCTGCATCCTTGCATAAACCACTGGAGTGTACTCCTTTTCTTTCTTGCAGGAACAACTGGAGTATGCTCCTTTGCTTTCTTGCAGGAGCAACTGGAGTGTGCTCCCTCTTGATCTTTGCTTCCTGAATTACTTGTTCTTGAATTCATATTCATCCTTGGTCCCTATGCATGCTTATTAGTATCATGATTGTGTTATCCTTGTGAACTCATATAAAATCATACATTCATTAGTATACTATTAAAACACAATAATCTCAAGCATGTATAGTCATGATCATTTCAAACAAAAATAATAAGCATTAGCATTCAAGGATTCTTATGGTTAGTCAAATCATAAGAAACATAACATGTCTAAACCTGTAATTACTCAAGCCTATGACTCTTCAGGTTAGTTGAATCATCAAACAAGATAAGAGATATAAAATGCATAAAACCTGTGATTATTCAAACCTATACCATCATGATTCTTCTGGTTAGTCATATCATCAATTATGGTAAGAAACATAATATGCATATTCAAACCTATGCCATCATGATTCTTCTGGTTAGTCATATCATCAATTATGGTAAGAAACATAATATGCATATTCAAACCTATGCCATCATGATTCTTCTGGTTAGTCATATCATCAATTATGGTAAGAAACATAATATGCATACAATCATGATTATTCAAACCTATGACTTCATGAATAATCATTATCAACAACGTGATAGTATAAGATCCTAACCCAAGGTAGGAATCTAGCTTGATATAGGAAAAACATACCTGGATTAGCATGCTAGCTAGTTTATGTCTAACATACCCGCATAATGTCTTTTGTTTCTCTTCAGTGACTTGTGCTAGTAACCTGCATGTCTCATATGTTATCCATTACAAAACCAAGTTATACATACCTCGTAAATGGATCTTCTATGAGATCCATGACAATGGATGAATCTTTGTCCTCATGTTATCATGACCATATGTTCTTGGACCAGAACATGATTTGTCTTTCTTGGTGTACCTTTCATGTTAGTAGACAACATAAACCTCATACAACATCATAATGTATTAGTACAATCATAAGTGTCAACACCCTAACCAATGAATATCTTCTATTATGCATTCATAATTTTATTAAGGTGATATGACAAGTCTAAAATCAAGATTGTACTAACCATGAAGACAAACATACCATAAACTTAATCATGAACAAATATCGAAACATACCTCGATTAGTCATACCTGTCGGGATCGCTTGTAATATTCTTATGTAAGGCCTTAGCCTCATTCTTTGGAGGTTCATCATCTTCGGCAGCATGAGCATGAAACCTTCTTTTGCTGCCCTTCTTCTTCTTACTGGAGTTGTTGTTATTATCCCTTTTGTTCTTAGGACAATCTGAAGCAAAGTGACCCTTCTCATTGCATGTGAAGCATCTTAGGTCTTTCCTGTTCTTCTTTTGATAGGACCTATTGAGTCGAGAGGAATCCTTCTTGATTTTGCTTCTTTTGGAGTGAGCTGCAAGAGCTTGATCTTCTCCTCCCATCTTTTCCTCACGAGCTATAAGTCTAGCTTCTTCTTGAGAGCATTCTTCTCGAAGTCTACTGAAGGAGATCAACTTCTTCCTTGCACAAATTCCTTGAATAAAGGAATGCCATGACCTGGGTAGGCCATTTAGAGTGGTCATCACCACTTCACCATTCTCCACCATTTCATCTACTGCTTCTAATTGTTCCTTGATCTGAGAGACCCTTGAAAAGTAGGATTGAATGGTTTCTCCATTCTGAAACTTTACTGCTTTCAATTGGTTCCGCAGGGTCATCTTCCGATTTATGTTCTTTCCTTCAAATAGCTTGGTCAAAGATTCAAACATCTCTTTGGGTGTCTTGAGAGAAGACACATGGGGTATGAGATGGTCTTTGATAGAATCAGCAATGATTCTCTTTGCCTTGACCAAGTTCTTCTTTTGCAATACCTTGGCCTCTTCATCCTCTGGGATAGGGATGTCTTCTTTCACATATGAGTCCAATTCATTCTCTTCCAGGATTAGCCCAATCCTATACTTCCAGGCTCGGAAGTTATCAGCCCCTTCAAGCTTATCCTCAAGCTTGGTGTGAAGAGACATCTTTAAGAGTACTTCAAATGGAAATAGAAAAGATTTAGAACTTACCACTTGAAGTGCTGAAAACTGGATCTGGTCCCGGATTAGGGTTTGTCAGAGAAACCCTAAAAATTCAAAAAGTGAATTTCAAAATTCCGAAAGGATAGAAAGATGCGCCTTGGAGAGCTGATCAGCCTAGTACATTCAGAATTTGAGATCAACAAAGTCTTGTCCTTCAAAATTGCCTTTTTGTCCTCCCGGGTTCACTGGGGAGAGCCCTGAATTAGGGTTTGAGTTTCTTGGAGATCTACCCAGCCAAAAATCTCGATCCAAAGCTCAAACCTTCGATTTTTGCAAGGAGCTTCCAGCTGTACCTTCAGTTTCCAGAAATTCCTATTTTTGTGGAAACCCTAATTTTTAGGGCCAAAACTGAAAATGCTCGGAACTGAAATCTGATTGGACAGAAAGATGCGCCTTGATGAGTAGATCCAATCTACTATACTGAATTTCAAAAATCTGTGGAGAGAAACCCAATAAAGAAGCAATACAAGCTTCCGTCACTGCAAAATGTCTTCTTCTCAGTTAAGCTCTGATACCATGTTAAATTTTCAGTATTAAATCACAATACTATAGGATCTTTGCTGAGAGAATAACATCTACAGTATATCAATGCATGACAATCATAATATGACAAGCATCACAAGCATCATAAGAATCAAAAGCATAGAGACAAGAGACACAGAGTTTCCGTGGGGAAAACCCTAAGGTGAAAAACCCCACAACTTCCTCAGAGATAGAGAGAGCAATGGCTCAACCAAAATACAACCAAATAATACAGAGATAGTCTCCTAGCAGATGATCCTCCTCCTCCTCACTAGTGCGCCACTTTCCAGAGAGAGAGATAGATACTTTTCCGAGTGAGTAAAATAGAGATCTCCTATCTCTATTTATACTCACCTTTTTGCCCAGTGACCTACTGGGGCCGACTTGTCTACTTGAGTACATCCACATTATATTATACATATTAATTAGGGCCGACCCCATAAGGTGGTCTAATAACCCATCGGCAAGTACACACACTTGCGACACTTGTCAATCCACATGACGACACTTCCTTATAGAGGAATAACACATCTCTTATAAGGGTACAATAAATATACATATAATATACTGATGAAATACATTCCGAAGTTACATATACATCAACACTCACTACTTCACCATTCATCTATTCATAATCCTCCTTCTTTGTACTGGAGTACGATACAGAAAACAGTATGGGGAAAAATACAGAGAGGGAATTTATTCTATCAATTTATAAATCTAATCAGTAGTCTACAAAATCCTAAACAGATAAAAAATAACACTTATACTTCTGTATTTTCATTAGTTAGCTAAAGAGTACTAAATCAACAATTTACAGAAATCATTTAACTACTTAGAGGCTGAAATAACAAATAGAACCTATAACTATAGATAGGGTGGAAAAACACCCAAGGAGGCCTGTTCCTCCCAACCTTCTCCAGAAGAAGCAGCCAATCTACTTTCCTCCTTTAAACCCGTGAGCCCGTTCAATGAACCACTAGGTAGAAGAGTCTGTGTAGAAGCAAGGCACTCAGAAATTGTATAAACGACAATCTATAAAGTCTTGCTCCTCATCTTTTAGGACTTTGCACTTAGAAGTATAACTCTGCACTCGGTAGTATAACAAGAAGACTTACACCATGATCAAAAACTAGTTTTTCCCCTCATCGAATCTCTTGGGTGCATACAGCATAACCCCAAGGTAAATTTCCTCATCAGGGAAAGTGAGGAACCTCAGTCCACAATTCGATGGCTGTTAAAAAGATTGCCTAAATATTTAGTGGCCAATTTTCAATAAATGAGTCTCAAGCTCTAGTCCCATCTTTCAGGGCACTATGACCACATTTCAAGGGAATTGTCCCATACCAACAGCTAGTTACTTGCCTCATGATGATGCCAATTGTCCAATGCCTTCTACCCCAGATTCCATTCCACCTAGTGGGTCAGTAAACACTCTTTCAACAGTCTCCTTAGGTGTTTGTCTCCTATTTAATTTATTTAAATAATAAAACATTGTGCAAATTACAATCATCCTTGGACACTTGTCCAATATAAAACTTTACAATAAAAGTTAAGATAATGTTTCCAACATAAAATGTTTTTTAGCAAAAAGTGTTATGTTACACTAACCCATTTAGATGTATCATGGGAAAAAAAATTAGCCTAAGCCTCATTACTAAACAATATAAAATTCTAACCCTTATATGAATATAGACAAAAAAATATAAAATAGTAACCTTGCAAGCTCAAAATCAGAGCTATATAGAATATCCAAGCTCAAACAATCACCTCGCAAGTTCAAAATCTGCGCTCAATGTGTAGCAACTATAGAAAATGCGTAAATAATGGTTAGAGTATGTAGTATATATAGCTCAACCTTCGTGTATATTGCAATGAAAATTGTAACATAGAAATTTCGTCGATATAGGGATGAAAGTTCGTGGCAAATTAAACATCATCGATATTGCCACAGTTTTTTCGCCATGTGAATTTTATTTTAAATTTTTTTATAAAAATTCATTTCATTAACCCGCGAATGTTGAAAACGTGGAAATATTGCGTGTAAAAATCCACCCATATGTAATAGTGTAGTTAATAAAGTTCGTTTATACTCTGTTATGTGTGATTTGCTTTCAAGGTATTAAGAGAGATTTTCTCTAGGTTCTAACATAAAAGATCTGTTACCAAATGTTTACCTTGTAGGGTTTTGCAGCATGATAAATGATAAATTATTACTTTGCAGTTTTTTTTTATAGATTATAGTATATAGACATGAGTTTTCATGTACTCCAACTTTATAATACCAATTTTTTATGCCATATTTGCTTTGTTGTCAACATTTTAACAAAGATATATTCTCTAAATTTTAACAAAGCTCATTGGTGTCAGGAAATTTAAGAATGTCAACTGCTGACATTGATATATTGAATGTTTACCTTATGGGTCATTAATGATTATAATATTCATGACTCATTGCATTTATGATTTTATCGATAGATGTTGGTCTTCAAAATTGAGAAAGCTGATAGCACAATATTTACAATGTCTGGTAAAAATGATGTTTACTACATAGCTAGCAATAATGATCCACCCAAATATGAATATTTTAATTGTAACCCTAGGAAATTGGTAAAAAAGATCACCCTCCACCATTTTTGTACCTCTATAAGTAGATAATACAATGAAGAGTGTATCATATGTGCACATGTGTCAATCTCCTCTCTCTACTCGAATGCTTGATCTCTTAGGTTTCTATCCTTGTTTATGAGTATTTGCATCACTGTTGTGTTATCATCACTTATCCAATCTTAGGATTGGTGTTAATGATTTCTTTTAGGAGTAGAACGTTATGAAGTAATTGTTGGGATTTTTATGTTTGATTCCTCAAGGAGATTTAGCCTCACAACTCAATTTTCCAGCATTGCATTCTTAAGGTGGCAATTGGAAGCATAAGGCACACAACATGAACCTTAGGGGCTGAAATTTAGAAATCTATCTAGATTGATATTTGTTAACCTTTATGTTAATTGACAAGTTCATTTGAATTGAACTCTAATGTCATCTTGGAGCTTAAGGACTAACCAGTTGTGAATCAGGACTGTTTTATGATTGAGGACATTTTGTAAAAAATGCTTCCTTAATATTTTTGATGTACATATATGGTTTTTTTACAAAGAAAATTGGGCCAAGTGTGTTTCCACCACAAGCTAGAGTAAACCAACATTTAAAAGCCATTAAAGTTGTTAAATTGTTCTAGATCATTTGTCAAAGATATACTACCACTTGACCATACAGAAACATTCACCATGGGTGTCCACAGAAAGCCACTTGATCATACAACATAAAGACTAAATGTTTCCAAAATGATTGCCATTAAGGCACAAAAAAGAATGATTACAAACATTAAGAAGATTAATTTAAGTTGTCACTGGGATTAGAGCCACATTTGGGGCAACAAAGACAACATATATATTTCTTTATTGAATTTAGAAATAGTTACCCGTGTAAAGAAGAGGCCTTTTCGTTCACGTTTGGCTTGCCTCTCTCAATGGAAATTGGATACTAGGTTGGTTTGCTTGGGATTGTCCGGAGGGAAAATAGAATCTTCCTTTCTTGTTCCCGACATGTTATTACATATGTAATAGTATTCTATTTGACAGCCCCACTGAATAAATTACATATGTGCAACTCTTGTGGCTTTACAGAATTAGGGTAAGCATCAACAACAACAACAATGTGTATATAACCATGCATTTACCATGTTATTGTATAAATTCTGAAACAAAGGTGCATGTGTTCAGTAGCAACAGTATAGTAAATGGAATATTAGTATGGCATTAGAAATTGTAATAGCAGTAATCATTCACGTTCTTGTAACATGCATTCGAATATCAATCTAAATAGTATTAGCCATTTTGATGTACAGTGAACTCAAGGCAGTTACATAATGGTGTGTTTGGGTATTAATTGCAGACTATGTGTAAAGGTAGCAACATGCACAACCAATTACTTAAATCATGTCTGAAAATGGATCATTAGGTCATCATCTAAAGTATGGCAGTATGACAATGAATTCAGAGATATATTGGTTATGTATTAATGATTATCTACCAAACATTGCATAAGCAGCGACCATATGCACATCCAAACCGTTAGCATAAATAACAACAGTAGCAATACCAAACGTTTATGCACCAATCTTAGAATTTTTATGAAAGATATACCATGAAACATACAGCTGTTTATAAACCAGGATTGAAAACGATGTTTAGATAATCACCAGCGTCATTTCCACAAGCTTTCAGAGTTCAAGCAATGTTATCATACAAACAAGCATTATAAAGTGTAAATGAAATTGTTATCAGTCTTCTTTTATGTTGCAAATCAGACCAGCAGTGATTAACTTCTAACCAATAGTTTATTTGATTGTGTAGGCGAGAGAGAAGGCTTGCCAAGGAAAGATAACGACTTGCAATTTTATCGCAAATGCTATAGCATGTGATGCCACTTTAGGGAATCCCTAGTAGTTGACCTTGGACTAGGTGCTAAGGAAGGTAACGCAGCCAAGGTAAAGGATGATCCTATCTCTGATTATGAAACAATCCCTTTCAATATATTTGAGGATTTTGGTGTACACTGCAAGCATGTATGTTGTCAATAGATCTTCTTCTTTCTTAGGCCCTTTTGTCAAAGGAATATACAGAGAAACTGGCTTATTGTCTAGTAAGTTTAGGTTGTCTTTAAGGTATATTGTCATTATTGGCTATTAATAGATTGCACTAATTACACATTAGTTGATTTCTTACAGAAATGTGCTCCAGATATTACATACTTCAAATCATCCCTTGATTCTCACCTTTTGGACCTCTTGTGGAACAAATATTGGGTGAATACTCTTTCATCTTCTCCACTCCTAGGGAACCAAGACTATGTTGCAGGTCAAAATTCAGATCTTGGTGAGTTTGTTATTTATTTAATTTCTTTTACAAGAAACAAGACAACTGCTACACAATATGCTGGATATAGATATGAAAGTTCTTTTTTTTTATTCTTTCTTATATTTAACTCTACAAGTTTTATGGGTACCTATCATGAAGAGTAGAAATGACACCATTTTTTTCTTTTTGGGGCATAAATTAGCATAATTTGTATTAAAAGGGGTTGTGGAAAATCCAAGCAGCTCGAATATACATAGAATTCCAAAATTTAGACAAAATTGCTCAATTTGAGATAATGTTTAGATTGGTCTCTTTTCTACATCATGTCCAGATATTTACTAACTCGGTGAATGGGCGGGACTGATACCCATACTTGGCCTATTGTTCTATAGAGACTATTTCTCTATCTAGTCCTCCAAGGCGGGTTAGAGGTTGGTTTTCAAGGTTTTTTTAATCTTTTAGAGTTTGTGGGAATTCAGATGGGTCATCTCCCTCCATTATACATTTCTTGGATGCACTTGGCCACCTTCTACCTACCAGACACAAGTTGAATAGGGTCATCAGGCATGGCATTTTTAGGAAGCTCATCTAGATCACTTCGGTTATCCCTTAGGGTGGGTTGCGCCCAAGGATGGCCTTTCTACGCTGACCACTTCTTGAAGCCATATCTGCTATCCTGAACCAAAAAATGCTTCCACTCACTAACAATGAAGGTTGTCCTAAAATCACTTAAACGTGTAGGGAAATTATTTTGTTCTCTAATACCCTTTTGTAGACCACTTTAATAGATTGTATAATTGTTTTGAATACTCTGCTGCCTTATTATGGTAGATTTTTGTGCTTATTAGTGTGTTTTGAAAAATAAATTGGATTTTAAGCATGATTGTCTTTGGATATTATTGTCTTTTCTTAGAATTACAAATGATGCAATTTGGGTGTTTATATTGCTCATCTCCCCAGTTCTTAAAGGGTTCTAGCTCAATGGAAGAGTGCCTGCCTTACAAGCAGGAGATTGGTGGTTCGATTCCTCCGTGCCCTATTGATATTGCAATATTGGTATTTTTAATAAAATATATTTATTATGATTTATTATGGCTATAAGGGGGGTTTCAAACCGCCCCCATAGGCAACTATGAGGGGGGTTTAGAACAACCCCCATAGGCACCTATGAGGGGGATTTAGAACCACCCAAAAGGTTTGCAAGATGAAATTTTAGGGGGGGGTTTAGAACCGCCCCCAAAGGTTTGTAACATGAAGTTTTAGGGGGGTTTCTAACCGCCCCCAAAGGTTTGTAATAAGGACTTTTAGGGGGGTTTGGAACCGTCCCCATAGGTGTCTACGAGGGGGGTTTAGAACCGCCCCCCAAAATTCATTTTTAGGGGGGTTTAGTATCGCCCTTGAAGGTGCCTATGGGGGGGTTTGAAACCGCCCCCGTAGGTACCTATGAGGGGGGTTTGTAACTACCTCTGTAGGTACCTATGAGGGGGGTTTGTGACTGCCCCCATATTTTTGTAATAAGGACTTTTAGGGGGGGTTGGAACCGCCTCCATAGGTTTCTATGAGGGGGGTTTAGAACTTCCCTTAAAAGTCACTTTTTTGGGGGGGTTTAGAACCGCCCCCAAAAGTCAGTTTTAGGGGCAGTTTTGATTTCTTCCAAAACCGCCCCTAAAAGTCCAAACTTTTAGCGTTGATGCTATTAGGGGCAGTTTTGTAAAGACCTCTGCCAAAGCCAAAATCGCCCCCAAAAGTGACTTTTGGAGGTAGATGACAGCCACCCCTTAAAGTCAAAAAATGACTTTTGGGGTGGGGGTTTCGAACTGCCCCCAAAAGTCCAAAAGTAACTTTTTGGGGGGGTTTAGAACCGCCCCCAAAAGTGAATTTGGGGGGGGGGGTTTAGAACCACCACCAAAAGTCACTTTTGGGGGGGGTTTAGAACCGCCCCCAAAGGTCACTTTTGGGGGGGGTTTAGAACCGCCTCCAAAAGTCACTTTTAGGGGCGGTTTTGATCTCTTCCAGAACCGCCCCTAAAAGTCAAAACTTTTAGCGTCGGTGCTATTTAGGGACGGTTTTGGAAAGACCACCTCCAAAGCCAAAACCGCCCCCAAAAGTCACTTTTGGAGGTGGAAGAAAACCACCCCTAAATGTCAAATTTGTTGTATTGCGGGTTTGGATAAGTCAGCTGCACAACATCACAGATGCTGCGCAAGGAGGAAAACCACGCACAAGTCGGAAATTATATTATTTTATGTATTTTTGGGTCATTTGGGTCTGCATTGTGCGGATTAGGGTCATTCTTTTGTAGATATTGTTAAGAAGCAGTTAGGAAGTTGTCTAAGTGGACCATGAATGTAAAGGCGCAAGCCTATAAATAGATGTAGAATTGCAAGTGTTAGGGATATAGAAGAATACGGTGTGAATGGTATCAGATATCGACCTTGGTTTGGGTATGCGACAAAAGAACTATGTTGATGTATCTGTATTTTGTTGCGTAGGTTAATATGACATAACGGAGCTTGAGAAGAATCATTGTGTCTTTTCCTGTATTCCTGTTATGAATGTGATATGTATCTTCGATATGAATCTGTGAATGATGCGATGTTTCCCTGCTCCAATTGATGTTATACTGTTAGATCTATTTGCACATTGATGGTTTTGTTGATAATGAGATATGTTGAATGATGATGCGATTTTGTTTGATGCCTAAGCTGAATAGTTAGATCTGTTAAATAATGCTGTGCTAAGTCGATAAGTAGATGCACATGGTCCTCCTTCATTCGGCGGAAACATGGTTCTGTCAGCTCTCCCTCGAACATCTCGGGTGAGATTTCATCTGCTCTAGAGGTGTTGCTGGGTGGGATAAAACTTGTTTGGTCCGGTGCTCAAGGAGATCGTGGTGGTTTGGGTGTCAACAGAGTGAGGAACCCCTGTCGACTGGGTTTGTGTCAACAAATGGTTTCGTTTCCGGGACCCTAGTGTGAAGAGGAGGGAGGACATGTTGTGGCATTCGACGAGACCGAAAATTCAAGATTGGTTCGACCAAACGTTACGAGAGTTTTTTGAGAAAGAGAATCAGAACCCTGGACTAATGACGGATAGGTGGCTGGAAAGGTACATACACGACGGTCCACACGAGTACTTTTTCTCTGAATTCCCGATCATCTTGTATGAGTGGTTGACGCAATTGACTTATCGCAAGACAAATTTTCAAGGCGGTGAGCCAACATCCTGGACCGCAGAATTGATCCAAGAGTTGCAAGAGGTAGACAATAGAGCATCACGGGATGTTGAAGTCTGGCTTGACAGTATATTGGAGGGATATATCACCGAGTTTGCGGTTGATACAATGAAATCTTATAGTGAAGATGAAAGAGAATTTTTCAACGGACCAAGAGGTAGGTTCCTGTTGTCTTTGCAATTATCCATTAATATGCTCATCTGTGAAAAGGGCATACTGAAGATGAACCTCGAGTAGTAGAGCCCTGGTGTGTTGAGGCTGTGGATACCATGAAGATAGGGGGGGAAAATGGAATGACACAGGGTAGATGGGTGTAAGTTACGACGAGGCTGTGAAGGAAGTCGAGGAAGAGAGTGGTATTACGAGGTGAGGAGCAAGGTTTCGACAAGAGAAGAGGCAGAGGACAGGGGAAGGTCCTGCTGTGATCGAAATGCAAGGCCACGAAGGAAGACCACGTGGGATGAAGTGAACCCATGGTGCCGACAAGGATGACCAGGCTATGCCCGAAGAAGAGGCATGACCAACCCCCAGCATTAGCGTACACACACTTCCGTGCACTACATTGAAACCAAGAAGAAATACAAGTTTGACACCACCGTGTCCGGCGTGTCAAAAACACTCAAATAGTAGTGGATCAACAACTGTAAGAAGAAGGCCCAGGATGGCGGGAGACGATGTGAAGTTACCCTTGTTCCATGGAAATGGAACTGAGGATCCAGAGCAATATTGGTTCTTACGTGACGCTGTGTGGACTGTTAAACAAACTACGGATGATGATGTCAAGAAAGGTCAATTGGCGACGACTCTTTGGGGTCACGCACTGGATTGGTACATGAAATTTATACAAGTTCCTGCGGGAAGTCCAGAGAAGACATTGGATGAAGTTAGAAAATGATTAATTGAAGAGTTCGGGAAACCAAAGTCTGAAGCGCAATACATTAAGGAACTGAAGGAGATCAAGCAATATCCAAATGAAACTGTTTGGTATTTTGACCAAAGGTTTAAAACGCTAATGGAAAGAGTCATCTTTGAGATGAGCGACATTTAGCATAAGGAATGGTTCATCGCAGCATTACTAACTCATATCAGATTTCCATTGATGCAACAGAAAATTTTGACACAGAGCGAGGATCTGGAGATTGCGATGAAGTTAGAAGCTTCACCTGTTGGTGAGAATGCAGTCGGCATGTCTCAGATCCAGATGCAGCTAGCGAATCTGACAATTCAGTTGCAAGTTCTCAAGAAGGGTAAAGAGAACTGCGAAGAATTTTGGTGTACTCGATGTCGTGCAAAGGGACATACCAAGGACAACTCCCCATATTTTCGCAACTACCTATTATCAGGAGTGCCGAACCCATAGATTGGTGGAGGTATGCCATGGTGCCGCATTTGTCAAGTTTATGGGAATCGACATGAAGAGTGTGGATACATGGAGAAGATGGTCATGAAGTCGATGAATTTATATTATACATTATGTCGGTCTGTTGGGCATGCAGATAAGGATTGTTGCGCATATGACCTACTCCAGGAAAGAACGTACGACTCATACTATGTAAAGGGAGACAACCATCGCGCAGTATAGCAACCGCAACTGCCACCTCAACCACATATGCAATTTGTACCGTAGCCGCAACCGCAACAATAGTTTGTGCCACAACCACAGTATAATCAGATGCAGATTGCTTCACAACAACCACAGTATGTTCAACAACAACCGAATCCCCCGCAACAACAATTTAATCAACCACAATATCAACAACAAGGAGGATTTCGTGGAGGATTCCGAGGAGGACGAGGTGGAGACTTTGGTCAAGGAGGAGGACAGGGTCGCAGACCTGTGCAATGTTATAATTGAGGAGTATTGGGACACTATTAGAGAGATTGCCCGCAGTTGCAAGCATAGTGTACAATTGTATTGCTATTGAACACACTGTTGAAACTGTCCACAGCTGATCACGAGATGGTAGGAAAGAAATGTTCCGCAGTTGCAGAACCAGAACCATAACCTATTGCAGAACCAGTTTCAGAATCAAAATCAATTATAGAATCAGAACCGATTGCCTAATTAGAATCCGTTGAAGAACCAGATTCAGCGTCAGAATCCAAATCAGAACGCAAATCAAAACGTGACTCAACCGTTGAACTAGAATAGGGACCAACTATCGCGATGATTTCAGCAGAACCGAGAATACAAGATGTCGATGTTGCTGTTATCACTCGTGGAGGTGTGATGACAGGAGAAGATGGTCCATGTCCACTAATCCAACTGGCTGGAAAGAAGAAGGTTCAGTTTTATATTGATGCTGAGAGAGACAAATTCTTTGAAGCACGTGATGCGATAGGAATAAATCTTGGTAAGTCAACTACTTATCACATATCCACTACTTTTGACTCAACTTCGGGAGCAGGACCATCGCGAAAGTATGGTACTTTGCATAACTTCTTTGAAAGTTGCTTATTGCTGGAAAGAGATCCCGATGCTCTTGCCGATATTGAGATTCTGTTGCATCGACCGGCCAAGGGATGGAAAGAGTCTGCAGTGAACTCTTTATAGAGGAAGAAGATAGGAAAAGAGATGTGCATGAATATCCAGATTGGGGACTACGAGGTAGATTTAGTCATTCTGGATCTCGGCTCAGATGTTAATATTCTAACAAGCCAGAAATGGAAAACAATGGGGATCCCAATGCTGAGCTTATATCCCATGCAGCTGCGACTGGCTAATCAGTCCAAAGTAACACCAATTGGGAGAGTTCCACACTTTGTTGTGGAAATTAAGGGGATGAAAACCTATGTTGATTTTGATGTTATTGAAGTTGTCGATGGTGGAGGCTCCTATCTCACATTGCTGGGGATTGGATGGGATAATGAAAGTATGGTAGTAATTAATTTCAAGAAGCGGGTGATGACCTTTGAAAATAAATACCTCAGAGTCATAGCTTCATTGGATCCGACTGAAGGGCAAAGATATGTTGAACCAGTAAAGGATGAAGTTGTAAGAGGATGGAATCACATATATAACATTTCAGAAGACTATATCCAAATGACTGTTGACAACAAACTTGGTTGGCGTAGATCTAGCTCTGTGTCTTCCAACTCTGATGATGCTTTAGAGAACCGACAGAATCGCATGCATGAGGTGTCGTTTAGAAAGTGTGGTTTGATCAGGAAGTCATTGTACCATGTCGCGACTAAGACTGTTGAATTACCAGTATACAAAGGAATTCCCGAGTTGGTTGAATTTATAGTGGCATTTGAAGATAAGGTGTAAGAACCACAGTGGTTGTTGGCGCTGGAGGAGCCGCTGAAGGCTGCTCCAACACATTGGTTGGTGACCCATAAGAAGTTGTTTACTGGATGTTCGCAGTGTTGAAGACTGATGACAGTTCGCTTTGGCGATGCATAAATATACCACACTGGAAGGTATGATGGGAGGAATGACCCTGGTGGTCATCTGATTGAATTTCAAACTTTGTGGGCTTCACGACCAAAGGATGAATGGGTCCATGCCTTTGTCCACACTTTGGATGAAATGTTGCGATCTTGGTATATGCCACAACTAAGTTGCACAGAGAGATTACCACTTGGGAAGAGTTGACGGTTTGCTTCACTCACACCTTCAGTTTCGCGGATGCCAATCCAGATGTTCATAATGCACTGCAGATCATCCACGATGTTGTTCTGAAAGTGGTTCCAGTTGCATACCCTATGGATCCGCATGCACATTGTTAGATGTCGTCGATGATGGAATGCTATAATATTACTGGAGGGCCGGAGGATGGTGATGACCCGTGGAATATCAATATTCTGGAAACAAAAGGGAGTCGGGATGTCGCGGCACCTAACGTACCGACACATCCAATAAATTAGCCGTTGAAGTTGAGGAAGGTCAACATTGGGATGGAGGTGAACCCAAAGTTTGCGAATGTTGGGGACTACTGGGATGAAGAAATGATGGCAAAGATCATAGACCTATTGCATGAATTCCAATATTTATTCCCTACGAAGTTTTCCGAGATGAACGGAATATTGGGGGATTTTAGGAGAGATGAAGATTCCGTTGAATCCAGATGCGAAACCAGTAAGGAAGTGACATATCGACTAAATCCAAGACAAAAGGAAAGGGTCAAAACTGAACTTGACAGAATGTTGAATTCTAGAATAATTGAGTCGGTTGAAGAATCAAAATGGATTAGTCCCATGGTGGTTCAAGATAAGAAGACAGGTGACGTTCGGATTTGTGTCGACCTAAGGAATTTGAATGATGCGTGTATGCATGATCCATTTCCGATGCCCTTCACTGATGAGGTATTAGAAGGAGTGGGCGGTCAAGAAATGTATTCCTTCATGGATGGCTTTTCTGGCTATCACCAGATCAAGATCGCAAAAGAGGATTTCCCCAAGACAATGTTTGTGACTGAATGGGGTTGTTTCCAGTATACTGTGATGCCATTTGGGCTAAAGAACACAACTACGATATTCTCCCGGGATGTTGTCGCTGCATTCAAATATTTTATTCAGAAGTTTCTGCAAGTCTATATGGATGACTGGACAGTTTATGGATTGATCAGGGACCATCTGACAAACCTGAGACTGCTGCTGGAGTGATGTAGACAGCATCAAATCGCGTTGAACTTTAAAAAGTTTATTTTATGTGCACCGTTTGGGATGTTGTTGGGTCACATTGTTTGCAAGCAAGGATTGTTGGCTGACCCAACAAAGATTGTGCTGATTTTGAGCTTGCCACTGCCTGCAAATATAAAGCAGTTAAGAGTGACGTTGGGGCACACGGGGTACTACCGCAAGTTTATTTGTGGTTATGCTACGATCACGGCTCCTATGGAGAGGTTGTTGAAGAAGGATGAATTATTCTTATGGAGTCTAGAATGTCAAGTAAGTTTCGAGATGCTGAAGGCTAAGATGGATTCTGCATCGATACTGGTATTTCTTGATTGGAGCAAGGAATTCCATGTCCATGTGGATGCATCGTCGATTGTGTTGGGCATGGTGCTTGCACAACCAGGAGAAGGAGATCTTGACCACCCGATTTCTTTTGCGAGTCCGAAGCTGTCATCTGCGGAGAAAATTATACGACTATAGAGAGGGAAGGTCTGGTGATGGTATACGTGCTACAGAAGTTTAGGCACTACCTGTTGGGGGGTCATTTCAAAATGTTCACAGACCATTCTGCTTTGAAATATTTGGTTAATAATCCTGTGTTGGGGGGGAATATATGTCACTGACTACTTCTCTTTCAGGAATTTGATTTTGAGGTAATTGTGAATCCAGGTCACTTGAATATGGGGCCAGATCATTTATCGCGAATTGAGGCAGGTGAGGAACCAACCAACATTGACGATGGGTTGCAAGATGCACAACTATTCAAAGTTGAGGTGGTTGACGACCACTATGAAGAAATAATTCAGTTTTTGGCGATGGGAACTGCACCAGAGGATTTTACCACAAGTCAAAAGAAGCAGTTGGTGGTTAAGGCCGCAAATTTCCAGTTGATCATCGGGCAGCTTTATAAACTAGGACCGGATGAGCTCTTAAGGCGATGTGCCCTACCTCATGATTAAGGGCAGATATTGGAAGAGGCACATGCGGGAGCTGCTGGTGGACATTATGGAGGTCGTGCTACTGATAGGAAGGTGCTTTGTGTAGGCCTTTGGTGGCCTACTCTTCACAATGATGCGATGGTTTATGCGCGGACTTGCGACGTCTATCAAAGAACTGGAAAACTCTCAAGAAGTGATGAGATGCCATTGGTACCTCAAATGACATTGCAACCATTTGATAAATGGGCTGTGGATTTCGTGGGACCAATCAACCTACCTGGAAAGAGAACTGGTGCACGGTACATAATTACAATGACAAATTATTTAACAAGGTGGGCGGAGGCCACACCTATTATAGATTGCACCACTGCGACAACAACACGATTCTTGTTTGATAATATTGTTACTTGGTTTGGATGCCCAAAGATATTGCTGAGTGACCAAGGGAGTCACTTCATCAATCACACAGTCAGCATGTTGACAGAAGAGCTTCAGATCCAGCATAAGAAGAGTACCCTATACCATTTGCAAGCAAATGGAACCATGGAGGCATTCAATAATGTGTTGGAGCATGCGCTTACAAAGGTTTGTAACGCGAACCGTGATGACTGGGATTTGAAGATTCCAACAGTCTTGTGGGCATATTGCACCACTTGTAGAAGATTGACAAGACAGACACCGTTCAAATTGGTGTATGGGAAAGAGGCAGCCATGCCCATGGAGTACATTGTTCTGAGTTTGTGCATAGCGACCACGACAGGCATAGATGATGAAGCAACATTAGAAGAACCACTGGTGCACTTGGTACAACTTGAGAAAGACCGTTTTGTCGCAGGCTTTCACCAGCGCATAGAAAAGGATCGCCAAAAAGCTTGGCACGATTGACACATTAAAAACAAACAATTTCAGCAAGGCGACTTGGTGTTGTTGTATGACAGCAAGTTCATGAAGCATCTAGGTAAGTTATAGATGCATTGGCTAGGTCCATATCTCATTAGTTTCATTACTTCAGGAGGCGCAGTACACCTGCAACAGCTAGACGGAGCAATGCTACCCAAGCTAGTGAATGGTAGCAAGTTGAATCCCTACAGGACGGGCCCGGATTCACGCGATGCTTAAGGCATTGCGCAAGGAAAAAAAATAGGATGCTAGGTAGAAGGATGGCGCACTAGCAGGGATAGGATGCGCAAGTAGGAGAGATGGTATCACAGTTAGGAAGCCATGTTGCGACGGCCGCAGGGCCGCGACATAGTCCAATCAGCAATAAATATAGATAGTTAAAAAAAGTTAACCAACGGTGCTCATTGATGTGACATGTATTTATGGCAGATATGACCATTAGATTGACAGGATCGATGGTGGATTCGGGCAATTAATGCATGATTTGGTCATGATGATCGGTGTGATTTGGTCATGATGGTGGAGGGACCGATTTGTCACTATAAGAATGAGCTGAAGATGGTCGGGAGCCACCATTGTACAAAGTGTGCATTGAGCAGAATAGTATGGAGTTTAATTGGGAAAGGATAAGTAGAATTGCAGAACGACATTACCTTGAGTTGCGCAAGTTTCCAAGTGAGGTGAGGTTGAGCACCCGTTCGGCGTTGAAGGGCATTGGTGTGGCATGCAGATTGAACCAAACATAGTTGAGATTTCGAGTGAAAGGGAATCACCAGTCGTCCCCGTAACCATTGAGGAGGAAGTTTCCAGTACGCCAGTTGGGTCATCGTCAATCCTGAAGAAGAAGAGGAGGGCCAGCGGCCTAACTCCTCGGCACCGCGGAAGAGGCAGAGTATATCATCCGCACAACTACCGATGGAGGTACCTGCGTCGACAAGTCCATCAAGCCCAGGAGTTGTGGAATCAGCAACTTGCATAGGGGTATCTACTGCGGATATCCGTGGGTATGTACCTCCCTTCCGACCCGGTGTGCATCCCTAGAAGCTTACCAAGAACCAAAGATACCAAGTGAGGATGTCGGCACTACCACAAGGCATGATATGCACCGCAGACATTGTGCTTATGCTGATGCATATGAAGTATGATGACCATGATCTGCTTGCGTTGAGGGATGTTATGATGGATCCATATGTGCCAACAGTAGCGGTTGGATGCGGACCGAAACCATGCATTCCACAAGATTGGGTGTGTGGATTGGATCAGGTAGGATTGTTGGGATTGATCAACATGCCGCATATTGGGCAGTTGACTGAGGCAAATGCCTACGTACAGCAGCTTTTGGCTTGATTCCATGGAAAGATTTTATGGCTGGACAGACCGGTCGCAATCATGGTCGATCTTATTTCAGAGATCACGGGGTTTCCTAAGGATGGGCCAGACCCCTCGTAGTATTTCTTAGGGAAAGAGAATGATAAGAAGCTCATGACAAAGTTGAGGACGTGCTATGATTTACAGCATGAAGGACGGGCATACCACATTGACAACATCAATGATCAGGCGGTGCGCATCAGGGCAAGGATTTTGGCTACTAAACTAGTTAGGAATAACCGACCCAACCAAGGTAACTCAGGGGTCATTGCATGCACTGAACTGTGTGCGTAAGGGGTCCACATGAATTGGTCGCTCTTTTTACTAAACTAGTTGACAGAGGATGCAGTGGCAGTCCAGGCGGGAAAGCGGCCCTTCACATATAGTTGGTTGTTGATCTTAATCGCGCTCGTAGCTTGGATGGAGCCAGATGACTATAAAGGTATGGAAGTGGACACGGTAAAGGTTTGTAAGGGCACACACTACCAGAACCTTTGGTGGGTGCAAGAAGCTGAGTGGCTTAAGGACTGCGTAGTGTATTTTTGGGCCTACTGGGAGGCGCTGCAGGCTATAGCTGCGCGAGTTCCATGATTGTCTCAAGTAGCTGTAACGAAATATCAACAGATTGCTCGATTTGTGATTGGCCCACACGCCATTCATGTGCAAGCATGACGCGACCCGAAGAAGCGATGGTTGCCGACACCATACAAGTTTTCTGACGAAGAGTTGGAGACGATTGTTGATGATTGGCCCACTGAATGGAGAGAACCGGTTAGTTTGGAAGAATAACTGACTGGCCCACCAGCGGATGCACCAGATGATAAAAAACCCACGATGGAATAGCAGAGTAACTATGAATTGGACCAAGATTTGTCTCGGACACCAAATGATGAGGAAGCAGAGCGCACATTTGAGGAGGCTATAATGAAGATGCGACACGAGCAGGGTACGACAAGTGGTGCATCCCCAGGGATGGAAGCGCAACTAAACCGACTTATTGAGGCCATCACAAACACCACGGATGCGGCAGCTGAAGTAATGAAGAAGTAGGTGGCAGAAGGTTTCAGCGGGGTAACAACTCGACTTTATTCTTTATTTGATGTTGTTTTGAAGAAATCCCTGGAGGTAGCGACTGTGCAAGACTTTAGCTCAATCAGCACAGGGACGCGGGTTCAGAATGTACAAATCCCACCGACTGTGATTGCGATCGACAATGAGGATCTCCATGCCTCCCTGCATCAATCACAATTTTTTTCCATCAACATCAACGTACTATCCATGCCAACGTTGGTGCATATGCAGAAGGTCGCCACTCAGGAATTGACAGACATGGAACAAAATATCAGCTGTCAGTTCTTGCAATCGCAGAAGAAAGAGGCCGAAGCATAGAAATACATGGAAGAATTGAAGAAGTAGCAAGAGACGCTGCTTGTAGATAATGCTAGAGCAATCAAGGAGCTAAAGAATAACAAGACCGCTTAACGGTGGAGAGAGCAAACCTCTGGGACAACAGAGTGCGATTGGAAGAGGAAATTTTTTACGCTTGTCAATATGTATTGGAACCCACCGCGGATTTGGATGCGGTCAAACGAGCACAATGACTTGGGGCTATAATTTCCCAGTTGCAGTGCGACAATGTCGACTTACTGGCTTTGGCACAACCAGGCACACCGCCGAAGCAAGTAGAAGAAAGGAAAAGCGCCATGGAGGAGTTACCGACCCAGCTAGGAGAGTTGAGCAAGAAGCAACAAAAGTAACTAAAGCGACTACACAATTTTAGGGAAGCGTAGTCCAGGATGACGAATTCGAGCAACATACCAAGATATTGCAGGAGGCAGAAGGACAACTAGCAACAATGAAGACTTCACTGCGAGCGTTGCAGCTGGTTGTTCAGATCACCAAGTCTGCGGAGCTGAAAGAGTTGCAACAACATGTGGAGAGGGCATAAGAGTGTCAGCGAAAGCGCAATACACAGTTAGATGAGTTCCAAGATATTGGAGCTCAAATTTCTATTAAGGAATTTTTGGCGCTGCAGGTCATGCAGGAACGTAAGAAGGAAGTTGTTGATAAGCTGGTTGAGCACCCATTAGCACAGGACTTAACAGAGAGTTAGGAGATCGCTGTGACGGTCAAGGAGCAAGTCAGGGAGATCAGTCAGCAGTATGAAGATTTCAGGCTAAATATCAATGGATACACCATGTCCAGCTAACATGGCTCGAGGGCGAGCCACAAGATTGTGTTGGGGGCCTATTAGAAGGCGGGTTTGGATAAGTCAGTTGTGCAGCATCCCGGATGTTGTGCAAGGTCAAAGATGTCGCGTAAGGAGGAAACCCACGCACAAGTCAGAAATTATATTATTTTATGTATTTTTGGGTCATTTTGGTCTGCATTGTGCGGATTAGGGTCATTCTTTTGTAGATCTTGTTAAGAAGCAGTTAGGCAGTTGTCTAAGTGGACCATGAATGTAAAGGTGCAAGCCTATAAATAGATGTAGAATTGCAAGTGTTAGGGATATAGAAGAATATGGTGTGAATGGTATCGGCTATCAACTTTGGCCTGGGTATGCGACAAAAGAACTGTGTTGATGTATCTGTATTTTGTTGCGAAGGTTAATATGACATGATGGAGCTTGAGTAGAATCATTGTGTCTTTTCCTTTTTTCATGTTATGAATGTGATATGTATCTGCGATATGAATCTGTGAATGATGTGATGTTTCCCTTCTCAAATTGATGTTATACTGTTAGATCTATTTGCGCTTTGATGGTTTTGTTGATAATGAGATATGTTGAATGATGATGCGATTTTGTTTGATGCCTAAGTTGAAGAGTTAGATCTGTTAAATAATGCTGCGCTAAGTCGATAAGTAGATGCACATGGTCCTCCTTCATTCAGCGGAAACGTGGTTCCGTCAGGTCTCCCTCGAACATCTCGAGTGAGACTTCATCTGCTCTACAGGTGTTTTCGAGCGGGATTAAACCTATCTGGGCTAGTGCTTAGGGAGATTGTGGTGGTTTGGGTGTCGACAGAGTGAGGAACCCTTGTCGACTGGGTTTGTGTCAAGAGTCACCCAAAATTATATAAAATAATCCCACGGGGGGTTCACTAGTGAGGCAATATCATATCACGTCCATTCATATTGGGGGGTTGAATACTCTTAAAAACCTCAAAAATATATTGCCCCGTATTAAGGGGTCAAGGGGTGTTTTTAATTTGACATAGTAATATAAATATTGGGGGTTATTTTATTTGGGAGTGCTGAGGAATAACCTCCAAATCATCGGATTGATTCATACGTCCAAATGCTAACCTAGATAAATGATAAATACTTCCTCATGTATTATAGATTGGTTAACTAAATGCTGACGACTTTGTTGTATGTTTTCTGAAGGGGTTTCTATTGGTTTCCCTTGGGTTTACTTAGCTTGACAGCTAAAGCATTGGAACTGTTTCTTTCTTTCGCAGATCTGCAGGTAAGGGTTAAAATATTTCCAATCATTCAAGAACTATGTGTGCTTCAGATAGTCGTCTTTATAAATAAAAATGATTGTGTACTGCCATGCATGAAGTTGATGCCGGTAAGAAACTTCCAGTTTTGTTTTCCAACACTCAGGTATTTATATTCTGCTATATGAAATAAGGATAAAGCTACTTGGTACTAACCTTTATTTGTAAAAGAAATGAAAATGTAAGAGCATTGCTATCTCTACAAAATAGTGATTTGAATGAAATAAGAAAATATGAGGTCCTCTCGACCTGCACAAGTTAGGGGTTGTCGTATTTATGGAAACTATTACTTACAAAAGTTTGCAATTACTATACCATACTTAAAGGATGTATTATTACCCGAGTATGAAAATGTAATTTTAACAACATGATAAACAATCATTTTACACTATATTATTTACTAGATGAAAATACATATTGTTTATAAATATGTAACCTATCTACTATATAAAAGTATTATCAACCTTTTGAATTTCCATGGCATGGATATGTTACCATATAAACAAAATCATGTAATATAATGAGCATGCAAAATATAAATCTTATATAAATGGAACAACACTTATATAACCTAACTACTAAGCGCTAAGTGTCGAGGCTTTGGAGAATATATGAAATAATTTAACCATTTAACTGAGATCATATTAATATGCTAAACATTGGGTTATAACATTACGATATGCAAATACACATAAAATTTTAACGTGGCCTCGATGATGACTTAGAAACTAGGAAATGTTTTAACATCCCGGCGTGAACATAACTGATTACGAAACTTTGAAGTATATCACATTCTATTTGTATGCTAATTTATGTTACTACGTAAAAACATTACAATAAAATGCAAATACAATTTAATGTGACTATACTATGTAATGTTGCGATAGCCCTGGGCATACAATATGGGAATGCAACATTTAAGGGTTGGATGGAATTAATAAATGCAATACTAACGTTGCCTTAAATGTTTTTGCAGGCGTCGTCCGGCGAGGTCATACGGGATCCTTTTGCATTAAAACGGGACTGCAACTCCTACGGATTTGTTGCGTTGGCACGTACAGAAATGGCTCCATGTGATAGCCATTGGTGAAACGATAAGCTCCTACCGAGCTATAACTTGGCCCTGGTCGACGTGGCCTCCCACAAGTTTGTAGGGTTGAATGTGTAATTAATAAAGTGGTTGAATGTACCCCCATCTTTGATTGTTGCATTGTTGTGTTGGCACCATCTCCTCCGTCGATCTGGTTGATGAGAGCTAACCTTAAGGGTTTGACTACACTATCGCTTGTCTTTTGCATTGTGTTCATTTGGAGCCTGGTTCTCCGGGGAGAGAGGCCGACAGGCCGCTGAAATGAAGGGTTAAGCCTGTAACTGTCCTCTGGTGTCTCTGTGCTTCGACACCTTTGTTTTAATGGTGTGAAACTAGTTGTAAGTGTAGCAGGGTACGTCGTTGAAAGGTATTACTACTCTATGTGTTGATAGTTATTCGAATTGAGCGTTGGAGGTGAACAAAGATTGGAGGTATTACTACTCTGTGTATTACTACTATAAGCATTATATTGAAATCCCTCCTGCCTTGTGCTAGAACAAACATGATAAACTTCAAAGGAAAGAATTCATGGTCTTTCTTGGTTATATGTACTATTGTTGTGTTGTTCATATTTTCTGTTAATATACACACTTGCAGCAACTTAGAAGATGAGTGGTGGTCGACTCCATACTGCAACAAGACATCTGATAATTACTATACAAACAACAGTGTGTTTGTGAGCAATGTGAAGACATCGTTGAATAGCCTTCGTGTGGATGTTCAAGACACATCCCAAAAAAGGTTTAATACTTTTGTGTATGGCCAGAATCCTAACCAAATATATGCCCTCCTTCAATGCAGGGGAGACGCAATTGTTGAAGAATGCTACAATTGTTCACAAGCAGCAAAGGTTGCCGTTCTGCAATATTGTCAGAATAGAGTTGGCAGTAGAGTTTATCAAAAATTCTGCTTCTTACGATATAATGGAAACTATAACTTTATTGGAAAACTAGATCTGGGTATATATGATAATTGGACTAATAATGCTACCTCCACTGACCCTGCTGCCTATGCCGCGGCTGCACAGAATATTTTGTCCGATTTGTCATCTGATATTACATCTGGATCTGCAACAAATCGATACGCTTCCCGTTCAACAACGGATCCCTCGATTCCCCAAGTCTTTGCTTTGGCCCAGTGCTGGGGAGATATATCCCTTGGCCACTGCAAGACATGTTTGTCAACAACGATCAGCAAATTGTTCAAAGATAACGCTGGGAGTCTTGGAGCTTGGGGCTTAGCGAGTAGTTGCATTGTTCAATATGAAAATAAAGTCTTCTTTAATCTGTTTTCTCCAACACCAACACCACCGCAAAAGTCTTCAAGCAAAATACCCATAATTTTAGGTGTTCTTGGGGGTTTGTTACTCCTGTTTGTGATCGTATTCGTATTTGGAACTCGGAAAAAAATCGAAGTATCTATTATTTGCAAGGCGTGGGAGAGGTATGCAGAGCATTAGTTTTCTTAATGTTTTCCCTTGCGCTGTAATTTAGCATTAGAGTCCGTTGAATTACACATCATTCTATATTTTTTGCTCATTTGCTATTGTGGCTGCCAATTTTCATTTTTGTAGGTCACAATATGGGGGTCGAATCACAAATCAGAGACGACCTCCCCAATGTTTTCACAGTATTTCAGATTGAAACATTGGTAGCTGCAGCAGAAAATTTCCATGATAAGAACAAACTTGGAGAGGGAGGATTTGGCGTTGTATACAAGGTAACATACCTTATCCCTATTCTGGACGTTTACAAATTCTTAGAAAAGCCCGCGATATACAGATTTATTTATGTAGGAAAGGTAAAGTTTACAAATTCTCAGAAGAGCCCGCGATATACAGATTTATTTATGTAGGAAAGGTAATTTCAAGATGTATAAATGTTAGGTGTATTGTAAAGTAATGTTAGAGCAACACCAAATGAAAACAATTACAAAATTCAATTATATGTTCGAAGAAAGTTAATTCACAATTCACAAATTCTTCGTACTAATTGTATGTTTCTCACAACCTCTCAATTCACAAATTCTTCGTACTAATTGTCTATCTCTCACACTACTACACAATGGGGTAATATAAGACATTTCTTTAAGACGAAACGATATTTTTGTCTCAAACCATATTTTTGTCTCAAACTTCGGCTTCTTTATTTTTCAATTATTAATTATTTAATTTGTTTTTTCATTTCTCGAGGGTAAAAAAATAGGGTTTTCGCGGGCCGCGCGCCGAGGGTAAAAAAATAGGGTTTTCGCGGGCTGTGCGCTGAGTATGAATGAAAAAAGAAATAGGCATGATGTGAGATCATGAAAGAATGGGAAGGAAGAGGAATACGCAAGGTTGCAGATTTCCTTTCCAACACTCGAATGCTCTTCGGAGTATGGGTCCATGATTTGTTTCTTCATATTATTTTTGCAGAGAATACTTTACTACATTCTGCATAGCGGCCATCATATCCATCAGCCAGGATGAAGAAGCCAGAGAGGGGAAGGGGACTGAGGGTTTCTGAAGTACGGTTTCTTCCCCAAATCACCATTTTCCCTAAAGAGCTATGTTTTTTGTTGGTACAGAGTAAACAAGGGTACTTGGCCACTTCGAGGTCGTGGTCACGAGCAACATCAAGGGAAACGAAGTAGAGCTTTTCCTTCACATTGTCCATCATATTAACAGTCGGTAGGAAACAAGCTCCTTGAAATAATCCTCTGAGGTCGATTCTTTTAACCCAGTAGTTAATAGTGAAGTTCTGGTACACAGGAGCCGCGTGCATGAAGGAGAACCCGTAACCCACCACAAGGCTGCACTTTATGAGAGCTAAAAGGCTGATAGGAAACCTGCTTGCCTCGTATAAATGAGCCAATGAAGGGGAATCTTCGATGTAAAGGGATTGAAATCCTAGATCTTCGAAGACCAGCTCATCCGTGGCCCTCTAAATGGAGTTTAAATTGAAGAGAGGCTCCACCAAGAGTAAGCCTGAAGAGTCTGAGGGGCGAATTTTGAGGAGGTGTTTGAAGATTCGATCCCAAATCTCTTTGTATAGGTGGGGATTTATGAGGTAACCTCTGTCAAAGGGGAGTCGCAGGGTAATATCTGCTATGTCATCACACTACTAGAGCTAGTCTGCTATCACCCATTTCTTCTTTATTTAGTGGGAAAATGAAATCAACCAAGAGATGGTGATATCTTCAACGCTTAGGGTTTTTGTGGGAAGTTAAGTCTGAAAGAAACAAGAAAGCTCTGAGATAAGGAAGGAATGGGAGGGAAGAAGAATATGCCACTGTGGCAGATGTCATTTTCAAACCCTATGAAGAAGACAACTAGGGTAAGGGGGCTTAGGGTCTCTGTGAAATATATTTTCTTCTCCAAATCCCCATTTCCCCCAAAGACCTAGATGTTTGGATGGTAGAGTAAGAGGAGGTACTCGCATCCTTATTCAATGGGCAGAAGGTTTGAAATGATGGGAAAATAAATCTTGCAACACTTTGGGATGACATCAGGAGGATCCATGCGGCCTCAAAGAAATAGGTACGATTTTAATGTGTTTTCCAAATATTTTGAGTATTTTTAAATTTTCATTGCAAGTAAAGTTTAGCTAAAAGAAAATCAATGTTTGCTTAAATTTTAAAAGAAAAACATACATTGTTTAAAATTTTGCTCATTTTTCCTATTTTTCCCTAAATTGTTGCTCATTTTTCCTTTTTTCTCTAAATTGTCACACTGAATTCTGAACTTTTTTTTTCCTTGAAAAATACAACTCGACTGAATTAGATACCTTTTTCTATATGTCAATAACACCTTTCAGTGTCTTCCAATATTTAAAGAAGCCAAAAAGCTAAACCGGCATTTAGTATTCCTCCCATATATCTGTTACACTTGAATTTGTGTATACTGTTCAAAACTGCAAATAAAACTCCAATTTATGTTCTAGTAGATTTGATTACCTTAAAAGTTATTATTATACAGTGAATAAATTTTCATAATGTAATCACATATACATCCTAAAACCTATTCTTTATGGTCCTTGCAATGTGCAGTGAGGGTATTTAACGACCTGTTATAACATTGAAACTGTTCTAGACTGAATTATAGTATTATAAGGAGAATCGTTTTCTGAATAAATGATACAGTTATAAAATTCAGGTACATTACAGGTTACTTAACAGCATGTCTCTGTTTGATGTTTGCAATCAAAAGTGCCCTCTTGATGCTTCTACATATTCACCACAGAAATATATCTTTTGCACCCTGTAAATCACACATTTTTGGTGTTGTTTGGTGCTATCGCCTCTCCTTGTTGCTAGACATATGCCCACGGTTATCTCTATTAGGGTGAGCATGGCTTGACCTTTTTCTCTTTAATGCTTTCCAGGTAATGGCATCTTCTTGATAGACAGAAGCACTAAGTTCAGTTTCCTGCTCTGCATGTTCTCCATCCTGTTCTCCATAATAAGTACCTTTTCTATTGTGTGGGTTTGTTGTTTTTTATTTTACCGACTTTAGCTTCTTTGGCACTTTTCTGAAGAAGTCCTGGTTAGCAATTGCATAATCATGCAAGTCATTTCCATCAGAACTATTAAGCGTTCTCTTCTTGGAATGGTTGACTTCCAATCCTTCTTCCTCAGGTGCATCAATTCTATAACTTCCACTGTCAGCACAAACATAGAATTGATCTGCATTTTCATTTGATTTTGAGTCCAATGTATCCGGCAGTTGCTGCTTTTTCTTGGTTCTTTTTTCCAGTTGTGATTTAGCTATTTCAGTCACATCTCCCCCACCTTCAATGGCCTTCATCCACTGTGTCTCACTCAAAATATCCGTGTACACTACCTCCTTTCTGCGCCGTTTACCCAAACCCTGGTCAAGACCAAGATTGGAATCTAGATTTTCACCACCCTTAGGGACTGAAAAGACCCAGTATGGAACTTCATGCTCCTCCATTAACCTCGATCGATAAACCTCCTGCTGCCGCCTTTCCTCGTCCATTTTCTCAAAAAGCCAAAATTCTTCATCATTACGAGCAGCAAGGCGATTTATTTCTCTTTCACTAGGCACATCTGTTCCTAAAGAATTAGTACCCCTGCGCATGATCTCCTCTAGCATCTCTCGTCTATCTTGAGCTGTGGAGGTGTTGTTGAAAAGTCCAGCCTGGATAACCTTAGCATCGATCCCTCTTTTCTGTTTTGCACGTTCAAGGATTTCTTCCTCAATAGAACCAACACTAACCAAAACAAAAACACGAACCTCCTTCTTTTGGCCAATTCGATGGGCACGATCCTCTGCCTGCTGATCCATTTGAGGATTCCAATCACTATCAAATAATATCACAGTATCAGCAGTTTGTAAGTTGAGACCAAGCCCACCATCTCGGGTGCTCAAAAGAAACATGAAGTATGGCGAATCTGGCTCATTAAACTTCTGAAGTAAAACCCCTCGTTCTTCCATTTTGGTAGTTCCATCTAACCTCATAAACTTAAATCCATATAAATTCAAGTAAATTTCTAGGATATCCATTAGACGAGTCATTTGAGAAAAAAGCAGCACCCTATGCCCTTCCCTTTGCAGCTTGGGTAGCAAGCGATCAAGCAATTCGAATTTCCCTGATGCCCGGACAATCTCTTCTTTTCTACGCATATCATACTCCCCAAAAAAGAAGTATGGATGATTACAACATTTCCTGAGTTACATAGATAAATTCAATAGACTCTTGGATTTACCAGAACCGAATTCTAATCCAACTCTCCCACTCTCGGTGACCTGTTGATAGTACACTTTCTGCCATGCTGACAAATCGCATTTCAAGGTGACTTGAATTTTACTAGGCAAGAATTTCTCCACCTCATTTTTTTTCCTTCTTAGTAGAAATGGCCTTATAACATGATGCAGGCAACGGATAACAAGGGGTTACTCCTCTTCTGTAAGAGAAACATCGCAACGGTCTGCAAATGGTGCATTGAACCATTCCTCAAAATTTTGGACTGAGTTAAATATGCTTGGAAGCAAGAAGTTGAGTAGGGCCCATAGTTCCTGAAGACTGTTTTGAATTGGGGGTACCAGTCAGCAAGAGCCTCCGGCGAATACGATACCCAGTTACTAAAGTCCGTGAAAGAGCACACTCATGGTTCTTTAGGCGGTGCCCCTCATCAACAATCATGTAATGCCAGTGTATTTTTTTTAAATATGCTTTATCCTGCATGATGAGATCATAATGAGTAATCAGCACATTAAATTTCCCATCCTGTCCAGATTCTTCTC
This sequence comes from Larix kaempferi, assembly GCA_027924585.1. Lineage (NCBI taxonomy): Eukaryota > Viridiplantae > Streptophyta > Pinopsida > Pinales > Pinaceae > Larix > Larix kaempferi. Next base: position 770,829 of record BSBM01001532.1, read on the forward strand.
TCATGGCCTTGCGTTCATCCGGACGACCATCATAGAGAATAACAGGAATGCTTGGAGCCCAGGTTGAAAATTCATGAGCCCAATTTGGCAATACAGCTTTTGGTGCAATAATCATGTGTGGGCCAGATACACCCTTATTCTCCATCAAGTAGGCAATCAGTGCTATTGTCTGAGTCGTCTTTCCCAATCCCATTTCATCAGCAAGAATCCCATTCAAATTGTTGTTGAATAAAGAAAGCATCCACTGAAGACCTTCTAGCTGGTAAGGACGAAGTTCACCACCTACAAGCATTGTAGGTTGTTCAGTTACCTTTTCCTGAATTGAATGTATAACAGAGTTATACTGTCGCTGCCCTTCTAACAGATCAGTTTTCTTTCGTGCATGATCACCATCCATATCAGCAAGCACTTCCTCATCTTCCTCTATAGTAGGTTCAACAACATCTTGTTCTGTTGTCTTACTGCCGTCCGCATGTTCTGCATCCTTTTGCCTTTGGACAGCAGCACCAAGGCGTACAAGAAGTTGATTGGTCTTTTCAAGCAAAGTTGTCAAGCGCTCATTCTTGCTCTCCTCCACCATTCACATGTAAGCTTCTTGGTTGTCAACTTTCAGTGCTTGAAACCTCAACTTTTCTGCACGTGTAGCCCGCTGTCTTTGCCTGGCATGCCATGCCTGGACACCATCATTGCGTTTTTTTCGACGTTTTAAGGAAGCCTGCCCTTGCAACTGAAACTCACGAGCTGCATTTAACAATTCATTGAAAAACTTCCTCTTCTTTGTCTCGACACGATTTCTTTCTTCCTCTTCCAGCCTTGTTTGCCTCTCTGCATCCCTCCTCCTGCGCTGACGCTCATCAGCTTCATTTGTTGAGGCATCTCCCATGCCAAACAGAGGGAGGGTTCGACGCAAATGCATAAGACCCCAGTCAAAGAGCTGTTTTCCTGGATTTGCACATTCTTCATGTAGATCATACTCGGCGCTGATTTCAGAACGTACCTTTTCTTGTAAATCTACCAACTTAAGACCATGCAGCTCAAGCAAACTCTTTGTTTGCAAGTCATCTCCCCTCTTTGATGGTAATTCTTGAAGCTCAGACAGATGATGTGTCAAATTGCTTTTGAAGCGAGATTCTTTTGTTTTCCTCAATGTCGCACTTGACATAAAATTCATCCGCTGCTTTGCAATTGCATCCTCAAAGTTTATCATCAAGCCTCCTACAAGAGATACTCCGTTTCCCGTCTCTTGAATTCCAGTATGATGGCTGCCCTCTCTGAGTTTGGTATTTCCAAGAAATGTACAACCTTTTTGTAAAGAAGCATCTTCAGTTCCATTTGCCTCGGGATCAGCATTGCAACTCTGGTTTTCGAGATGGACAACACTATCTTCCAAACTGCAAAGATGGCCATCCTCGGCGAGCGGTCCAGGAGGAGAAGCATGATATAAAGTGGTGACATCCTCGAGAAACTGCTGGGGAAGGGGAAGGCTTCGAGAAATGAGACTCAGAGAGGAGACGAGCGCCTTAATCGTTTGAATCTGTTCGGCGGAAACACCCCCCTCCTCTTCCTCGTTATTATTGTCGTTGATGTTGTCGTGGTTAATATAGTGGGAGGAGGAGGAGTCCATCATGTGGTGACAATGTTGTTCAAACTGCGCCATGCCCTCTTCTTCTACTTCTTCACTGCGGGGAGCAACCATGACCATTAGCCCGCCCTCCCCCAAACTTCACCTCTCCCGAATTCTGAACTTATAGTTTATAGTACATAAATTTAAATATAATATAGAGTAAGATCTGAACTATTTTTCACAATAAAAAATTAGATGAAACTAGATTTCGTAAACTAATTAAGCTCTGCAAAGTGTAAAGAATATAAAATTAAGATTTTCTTTTGCCTGAACAGTCTAAATATAAAATGAAGATTCTTTTTCTTGAGCAGTCTAAATATAAAATTAATACTTCCTTTTTCCTGAGCAGTCTAAACCCTAGAGTCTATATTAATAAAAGGTCTATTAATATTTCCTTTTGCCTAAGCAGTCTAAACCCTAGAGTCTATATTAATAAAAGGTCTATGTCTGACTGAACTTCATGCTCCTTTAGAACCGATTGACTGATAGAAAACAATGGTCCTCCCTACCTCTGCATAAATAATATTAGAAATTTGATCAAGCATTTGCCATGTATCTTAAAGGCATAACACTCATAGAAACGTGATATAAAGAAAAAATATAAACCAAGAGTAAATTTTATCTAGATTTTCTATGCCGAGTGTTTGACAAAAGCTGTACATTTCAGTACAACCTGTGAATTGCAGCAAAACAGATCAAAATGAGTGGCTTAACAAATTATTCCCTTTTTTTCTTTACCAACAAAAATATCTAACTCGTCTATTAAACAAATTCGCAGTACATAAAAAGCCAAAAACAATGGAAGGTGGAGAAGGGTTCTTTCTGATCTCTGCTTTTCTGTTCATTTTATCTATTTTTTCTTTTAAAAGTCTACCGTACCCATCACGCATAAATCTCAAATAAACATGATGTAAAGAAAAATATATGAACTGAATAAAGTTGATTAGTCTATTCTGCATCCTCTGTTTGACAGAAGATGGATATTTGAGTACAAGTTGAAAAGAGATCAAAGTGGGAACTGAACAGGTGATGGAGGAGGTTGCTCCATAGTTTAATTAATTCTTCCTTTTCTTTACCAAGAAAAATATCTACTAATTGTCTGAACAATAGGGGTACATTTAGTAATTCATAATTCGTGTGCATAGACCTTACATAAGTTCAAGTATTTAGCATGCAAACTCCTATGTAATATCTCTACTTCATCTTTTTGTTCATACATTTTGAGAATGAACTAATAGATGCTTTATGGTCTATTTTCTTAGCAATACATTTTGAGATTGAAATAATAGATGCTAGATATTATATTTTTCGAGCAATACATTTTGACTAACAATATAGAATAATAACAGTTCTCTTAAAGGAAATAAAAACATAATTTAACTAAAATTTCATATAAAAATAGAAGACATATCTGAACAATTTTGAGACACAACAGCTTGAGGAGAATGCTCCTCCCAACGATTGATAGGAGCAGCTTCAGTCTTCTACTTCAATCACCGCCAAGTATAAGTTGTGACACTATAGAGATGAACTAGTTCCGCTTTGCTTCCAGAACCTTTATCTTTGTTACATAAGTTATTCATACATTATTACCATCAGTTATTCATAGCTTATTACATCAGCTAGTCATAGTTATTACCAGCCGCTCATGATTTTAATTCGGTTAATCCTTGCATACATTTTCAGCCGATTTGTGTCTGAATCCAAAATAGGGTCTCATCAAGAGAAGCATTTTACAGCCAGCAATGAGGGAACACCATTGAGAGTAGTTCCTAAATTGCCTAAGGCGTTTTAATTATTGTTGGGAGAGTTACCAAATGCTAGAGGATGTGATTCCTCTTATTGGGAATTTTTATACATTGATGTGCAAATTCCTTATTGGGTGAATTAACAAGGCCACAATTCCTTCTAACAACTAGTTATTTCCGTTCATTGGATGCTCACTTAGTCTAAAAGATCAATGACTCATGTTATAGAGTTGTTGCAATTAATGAGGAAGTTTCTAAATTGGTCTCTTTGGTGAATTTTTTCTCATTGATAGCGTTCTCCCATTGCCAAGCATTTAATTCCTGAAGTAAATTTGTCTTCTCTCTTTGCTGGATGGTATCTCATCTCCTCCGAATTAAATACTTGCTGGGAAAATTCCAGCTGAACCTTAAGCTATCCAAGGTCTGAATTCCCCCTCTGAATCAAATTCCAATCTCTACAATTTCCCATGCATCTGTACGTAGTTGTACTATTCGATACATTGTTGTGGGAGGGAGTTTGTCTGTTGGGAGAGGCACATTGAATTGCTTCTTCTCTACATTGATTGTTTATCTTTTCCCTGGAGATCATTTGCTATGAGAGGATTTTAAAGATGATTCATTTGCTTCTTCTCTACATTGATTGTTTATCTTTGGGTGTTCCGCTATCCAATGCTACAAATTGATCAGTCGCCCTTGGAATCCTAGTGGGATCATTATTAGTATTATACTATTATTTTATTTAGCATCTTGTTTGCTTATACTAAGATGTGTTAGGGATCCTATTTGTTACAAACTTGGTAATATGATATAAAGGGGGTGTTAAAAATGGGTTGATAAAATTGGATACCTACAATATCTGGTGAAACTAGGGGTTTTCTTAATTAGAAAGGCATATTGGGAGGGGGGTTCAATAATACAATTTTAGGATGCATTTTCCAATATTTAGTGAAAATAGGGGTATTCTTTAATATCATGCGAACGATCGTGCTATGTAACAAGTTCACTGAGTGAAGCCCCCGTGAAGAATCCAAGCAACTCCTTTTCACAACTTTTGATCAATAATGATTTGAATTGAGTGCAATTTTTCCTCATTGACCTGGGAGATGTGCCCCTAGTCCTAGATGGGAGATGTGCCCCATGATTCTACTGAAAGGATGATGAAATCCAGTCTTCATCACTGAGTCTATTGTAGGTCCTTAAGTTTGATCCATTGGTTGGTTTTCTCATTGTGTGGTTCAACTCCTTCATTTAGTAGGAACATTGTTGGAGGGACGAAATGGAGGTTTTGGTTTCGACCTTTATGAGCCTTTCTGGACATTTATACCTGTTCCATTGCATCCATAACATCGTTTCCAGTAGGAATCACTTTTTTCTCATAAAAAATGGTGTCCGGATGAGCAAGTTATGGCCATTTTACTAAATCTGTGGATTTGAGCTGTGAAGAATGCGCCTGCTTCCTATGAGAGGATGATGGAATTTAGTAATTAGAGGATGATGGTGTTCATCCATTTTCACTAAGTTTATTTGCATTTCCTGTAGCTTATCAAGTTGAATTTGAAGTTTAGGATAAGTCTCATTCAGTCTATGGTTTGAATATCCATGCTTCTTTTGGATTTCTAGAGCTAGATTGTTGTGTAGGAGAGGAGGAATGTTTATCCAATGATATGAGAGGCCTCATGGCTCTGATATGATTTAATAACAATAAATATTACTCTCTGATATCATTCAATACATTTCAATTTGCAGAAGTCTGATATTTTCTTCATTTTCTACACCCTCTCTAGATTTGCCTAGATTTTGACTAGTTTTCAGACTAACTTGTTTTAATGATGAAGTATAGATCCAAATTAGTTGCTTCCTATTATAGGACTTTATTAATATGTTATATTAAATCATCCATGTCTGATATTGATAATTCATGAGCTTTATCTACCTGTTTGTGAGCTCCTGAATTTTACTAGTCAAGCAATCCCGAGAGACCATTTTTCTTATATCTTTGCCAAAATTTCTTAGATATTTATTAAACTTGTTGGTTCAACCCCTGACTGTGTTTTGAATTATATTTAATATTATTTATCCTCTCTGAGTCAGAAACACTCACCCCCAACCTCCATTCAAATTTTACACCAATACTAGTTTATATATGTTGAGGGGCCCATGAGCAATGGAGTAGAGTTCAGTCGAGATGACCTTGAAACATAAATGGTCTCAGTAATTTGTGATAGGTATCAGCAAATATCATAGCTTTCCTTCCACCCAAATCTTTTGATCTTGCCCACCCTCAGTCAATCTAGCTTCCACACAAATTGTTTTAATTCCTTCTGTGAAGTAGAGAGTTTTGTATCACTAATCATAGTTGGTACATTACACTTTCTCTATGTTGGGATAAATTACTGTTGAATATAGTGCTGGATATTGTTTCTTTTAAAATGAGTCGTTTTTATTGGTAGTGTGCTTGTAATCTGTTTGTCCATGAGCCATGAAGGATTAGCCAAAGCAATATTGATTGGGCAACAGTGTTTACGAGGAGCGGATCTTCATAGAGAAATATCATGTAAGCTTGCAAGAGAAGGTTTGATTTCATCCTTGAGACTCTAATAAAATTTTATTCAACTGGTAGGACTTGCGTGAGTAACATCACCTTCATAGATCGGTGCTAAAAACAGTAGCTGGGATAATTCACAACCTGAGTTTTGAGCTAGATCCACCATATCATGTGCAATTTATCACTCAAAGGATATGTGTTTGAAATTCATTGTTTGTGCAATTTCTTCATGTGTCTAGGTGTGTTGGTTTTATATTTTATGGTGAGTTATTTCTATTGCAGTGTGCAAGTTTGTAAAAATCATATGATGCAGAACCACAAAGAACAGACCAATAAAGTTTGTTATATGTTGAAGTGACCTGTCGTGCTCCGGGAGCATTAGTTACAGGTTGTTCTTAATAAGGTCAAGCTGATGTGACTCGATGTGCTCCGAGAGTGTTAATTACAGGTTTTTTTTTAATGTAAATTCAAGTTGTATTATTGACTGCTGAAGATATTCCGTATTCAAAATGCTATCCTATATAACTGGTGAATATCGCGGAGGGCTGTGTATTCACGGATGGTGGCAATTCCATAGAATGATTCAGTATCGAGATTGTCCTTCCGGAGGTCAAGAAGCATCAATTCTGCAAAGTATGTCAATGATGGTCAGAAGCGGTTATATTTAAATGAATCTAGTGGGAAGCTCGAAAGTGTGGTGAAGAAAAGAGTAGAAACTGTGAGATTTCAGAGTGGGTGTAATTGCTAGTGAAGACCATATTAGACAATTGTGACATGAGACAAAGTTGTATGTGTTTTAATGTTTGTTATTTGTAATGTAAGCATTAAGGGAGGGTGTTAGAGATATTGCTTACAATAGAATTGGTTAGCTATTGGTTTGGATTTGTTGGAGGTTATTGAGAGATTCTCTCAACCTCTAATCCCATGTTTAGAATAAGTTGGATGTGAGACCAACTATATAAATGTATTGTATGCGAGTGTAATTGTGTAATAGAAGTATTATTTGAGTTTATTTTTTATTTTTTTACAGAAACGGTTAAGTAGCTTTGATTATATATAAAAATGGAAATTACATATAAGAGAAGTAAGTTTGCTCCCATAGAAGGGTAGCATCCATCACTCCTTTTTCATCTTCTTCAAGCTTATAGATAATATGAAACTTCCCAGATCTGTGAAAATTGTAACACCTTACAAACTGTCTAAGTAGGAGAATGTAGAAATAAAACATAGCTATAGTATTGTCTTATACAAAAAACTAGAAGTTGGAACTTTCCAAGAGAGTGTTAAACATACATAGAATTTCCAACCTGTAGTTTCCAAAAAACAGCATAGAGACCATAGAAACAGAGGTATAAGCATAACGAAACCAAAACAAAAAGAAGCTAACCATTGAGTTGCTAAGGGTGGAGACCAAGGTCCATGACTTCTCCTTCAGACTCTGCAATCCCGTTCTTTTAATTGTTGAGATCGACATGGTTTCCAGAGTGTGCCATAAAATTTTCAATCTTGTCCATCTTCCTGCCAAGTTCTTCAATTTTACTGCTCATAACATTAGAATTTGAATTCTTACGTACCTTGTGTGGATAACAGAGACCCAAAGTTTCTTCCATATGCTCCAGCTTCTCAGCAAACTTACTATTTTGGAGTTTGACCTCCGTGAGGGTTACTTGTGCCAGGGAGAATAGTCAAGTTAGGGCCCTTTTGAATTCCAAGTTCTTGTTTCTAGCCAAGCAAATTTGAACTTCCAGATCCTGGATGTGTTTCATTATTTCCCCTGCATCTTGATTTTTTCCATGCCTCTGTTCATTCTCATGAGACCGTCCAGATCCGGCATGTCCGCGACAAAGACCAAGCACAAGGGAGTTGACCTACTCATCGTCCATTTGAATGCAAGCGCTGAGAGAGCTTCTGATGGGTTTGTTGCAGCGCAAAATTTTTGCATAAAATTCAAAGCCATCCTGTGGAGATGACCCAGAGAAATGGTGTTCCGTGGTTATGCAATAACCCCCGCACCAGACAGATTGGGCACGAGAGCAAGAAAATCCAACATAGAGAGGTCTAGAGCGAACAGAGCAGGGGCTGATGCAAATAATGGCCAACCCATCCAGTATTAAACTAATGTCTAGACTTCGCATGCTGGCCAATTGGCGAGCTGTCTGACTGCAATAAATGGAGGAGTGTGTGACGATCCCGTGCGAATCCTGATGACATTCAATAGGCAAGGTTATAATACCAAAAAGAATTTGTGCATGCCAACTATAGTTTGATGAATCCATAGAAAGGTGGAGAGCCCTTGTTCTAAGATGAGAACTAAGGCTAGGGGATCCAAGTGTTATAAAAAATGACATGGTCACATTTAAGAGATCCATAGGTGAGCCCAAATCCTCTGTTGGCCATGCAATCCGCTTGCCAATTTAGGCCTCTCAGGATATGGAGATAACTTACATCTTTGAATTCCTTTCTAATGTTGTTTAAGAGATAGTGCATCTTAGTGGAAGGGCTCTTCCGATTGTTGACTATATTTCTAGCTTCTCTAATGACAATTAGTGAGTCCCCCATAACCGCCAAATTCTCAATTCCCAGGTCTCTAGCATTCTCCAGAGCTTTGATAAGACCGAGCCATTCCACTCCATTGTTAGTCTTTTTCCAATGCCCCGAGTAAACTTTCTCTGTTTGTTCCCCTTGGAGTCAAAGATTACTCCTCCCGCACATGCCATCCCTGGGTTTCCTTTCGAGGCACCATCAAAGAAAAGAGAGCTGCATCCAAGCTTAGTCCACCACCTCTGAAAATATTCCCTACTCATCCGCAACTGTCAGGCCAAGGGTCTCGGTTCCTTTGGGGGTTTTATCCATAATAGGGAGGGGGGTGGCACTATAAATTCGTCCATCCAAGTTCTTTCCTCAATAGTCAGAGGTTCCTTGTGAATGCTTAACATACCTCGCGAGGATAAAGCTTCCACCCAAAGGGCCTTAGCCGAGGAGAAGATCATGCAAGAGCTCCAGGAAATACCTTCAAATATTTCTTTATTTCTTGCCGTCCATATTTTCCACCATATGTACCTAGGAAGAGCTTTCCAAGCTCTAGTAAAATCCAGTTTTTGAGATAAGGAGCCTTGATAGTAGTCCTTCCAACCCTTGAATAGATCATTCCAGTTTGTTGGCATTACAATGTTGACATTCAGACTTTGAAAAGCGTAGCTCTAGACCTCCAAAGAGAATTTACATTCAAGAAAGATGTGCTCCATGGTTTCTTCTTACTCCTTGCAAAGGATGCAACAAAGAGGTCCTTCAATTCCATGCTTTCTCAGATTCTCTGCAGTTAAGGTTTTTCGATGGGAAAGGACCCAGAAGAAGACATTCACCTTAGGTAAACCATCTTTGCACCAGATCTTAGTCCATTTTACATCTTTGTTGTTTCTGATCTTGCTTTTGTAAACATGGTGATAGCCTTCCTTCACCGTATAAGAACCCGTCTTTCCCATTATTTGAGTGTAAAATTTGTGCAATGTCTTCTCTCCATATTTTTTATTCTAATTCTAGAAACATTTTTAACTATACCAATGCTATTGTGTCGAATCATACAAATAATAGCCAAGAACGATAAAAACACAATATGCAAGGCAGTAAGAATAGCCCTAGTCATGAATCGTTTTCCATTTTGTTAACTATGCCTTGAATACAAAGACAATTGTCTTTATTTCCAATTCCTTTTTAAACTGATATACCCTGCACCAAGTTTTTTTTTCCTTTTTCAATCAATTCACTTATACTATGCATTTGTTTTTTCCGCAACTTCTGCTTGGGTGTTTAACATGATTGCCTCAGCTAATTAGAGAGCAGGTTCTATTTGACAAATCTGTACCCAGCGTTCAACAATAAATTTTTCCATCATTTCATTTTTTTTAAATTGCGTGCTTTCTTTTTTGCTCCATCTGCTTGCAACTCCAAAGAATTACGTTCTTGCTTCTGGTTTCTAATAGATCCCTTGGGGCTTTCCACCTTTTTCTCCTCTATGTAACCTAATCGCACTGAAGCACACAATTTGTTGTTTTCCACTGTTGCACCCTATATTCTCTTTTCTTGTTTCAAGGTTCTTCCTCAGGAAATAATTATAATCACCAAGTACATAATCCCGCAACCTTCCATCTTTCACCTCCACCACTCTATCGACTATTTGTCTCACAAGGTACTACAATAACTGTTCCATGGTACTCTCTTATCGCCTCTTGAGCAACTCCTTTGATCGTAGGATTCACCATGAGTTTACAGAATGCAAGCCGTGCCTTGATTGGATGACCGAATTGGTGAGCGATCCTATTTCTTTGTTACACCTTTAATCCCACATGCAAAAAGTGTATTAATATTTGAAGTCTTTATATATGGCATTGTCTGCAATTAATAAATAGTGGCTCCGAGCATTCATACGAGGGCTGTCTTGAATTGATTACGTGCTTGGTTAAAGCATTTTTATTAAATTACTTCAAACATAAATAAGTTACATAGATTAATTCAATAGGACAAATGAAGTATTTCTTATTTTCAAAATGGCTTTTTTTCTCATAATGGAGGGTTAATGAAGGGGATGGCCATACTGGCTTTAATTTTCTGGGTGTGGATGGCCATGCCTTTGTATTCTTTAGTGTGTAGGAGTTTTGTTGAAGGTGGGAAATGTGGTTTAGGCTCTCTCTACTTGTAAACTGTTCGACTTCAAACTCTTTAGCTATGGTATTTTTGTTGTTCTCAGCTTGCAATATCCCTGGTTCGCGTTGTCGGTGTTCTGTTGTCTGTTTGTTGCATATTTCAAAAGAAGTTGTCGATTGGGGAGCGACCTGTGTTCTGCTCAGCCAGGTGGCATTCCCGTTTAAGGTATGCCATTCGAATTTCTTGTTCAGGTAAGCCATTCGACTTTCTTGTTCGAGATTCAATTTCTCTTCTTCTGCTTAGGGTTTCCTGCAATTTTACAATGAAAAATTCATTTTCCTTCATTCACGTTCTTCTATGCCTACGTTCTGTGTGTTGTTGTTGAGGAAAATTCATTTTCCTGAGAATTTTTTTTATAGAGATTCAATTTCTATTCTGTTGTGTGTGTTGTTGCATGTTGTTGCAATTTTACAGAGAAAAATTCATTTGCCTGAGAATTTATTTTTTTACAGAGATTCAATTTCTATTCTGCTGTGTGTTGTTGCAATTGGTAAAATAATTGTTAAAATAAAATAAAAAAGGGGCAAGGAATTGAATACAAGACCTTATTGTGCATGAGAATGGCACACCAGTCTCCAGTACTCGGGGCCGAGGCCGACCGAAGACGAAACAATTGCATGATTCTCATCGATAATTTCTTTCCCTTGGACCTGTCTTCCTCGTTCTTGTCCTTCTAGGATTTCAACTGCTCTTGGTTGGAGACGAACTCCTTCTCGATGCTCAGAAGATAATCTGGAATTGAACACGAGACCTTGTTGTGCATGAGAATGGCACACCAGTCTCCAGTACTAAGGGCCGACCGAAGATGAAACAATCGCATGATTCTCATCGATAATTTCTTCCCCTTGGACCTGTCTTCCTCGTTCTTGTCCTTCTGGGATTTCAGCCGCTATTGGTTGGAGACGAACTCCTTCTCGATGAGAAGATAATCTTTGATTCTTTCAAGCTTCAAGAGTCGTAGCTTACATTTGGTCAGGGTTGTCACCATGGGAAGCGGGGCGGCCGCCTTGGGACCCTTGTGCTTCCTTTGTTTACAGCGAATGCGAGTTGGGGGTGCAGCGGGTTCGAATTTATTCTGCTTCTTGACATTCTGCTTGCGGTTGTCCCGGGAGCCCTTGCGATTCAAGCTACCGACTTGAGCTTGCCCTATGGCCTTGGAAAGATTCGAACTCCCAACAGATCTTCATCTGTGAAATGGAAAACCTAGGAGCAAGTTTCAGAGGCGTAGCGCCAAGTTAAAATTGCAATATCCCTTTTGCTTATATAGCATTAGTCCCCGAGAATAGTGGGTACTACCCCAAATGACTGCATCAGATCAAAAGAAGAATTAAAAAGTATATATGAACAGAAAACTTGATACGTTGCTTAAAATAAAATAAAAATATCGAAAATGAATAGAATTGTTCTCACATTGAGAGCCAGATATTGGGGTTGCTTGTGAGCCCTGGTAGGGAGATCGACAAGAACGAGTTCGTATTGGACTTTTTCCTCATTTAAACAGCAGAGCACCATAACAGAGGCTGTCGAAGCGTGATAACCATGCACCTTGATTACCACCATTGAATCTCTGTTTTTCTCTCAAAGACTCCAAAACTCTTCAACACGGATTGACAGATTGATAGGCGAGTCATGCAAGATGTTCGAGTACATAGGGTACTACCAAAGGATCGAACATGGTATCAGATCTTTTATGAAGTGCCGCTTCCGGTTATGATCTAGATCTTGAACTGCTGTTGCCGAAACTCGAAAGGGTTTTTAGTTCTGGTATTTTTGTGCATTTTTGGGCTGTGGGAGGTGTTCCATTGCGTCCGGAGCGTCGTTTCCATTGGGAAATAGTTTTCGTTTGATCGAAAACGGTTCCCGGTTGCTTCAGAAACGCGTATTTCATCAGATCTGAAGGTATAATGTTACAGTGACGCATTTTTTATTTCGTTTTTTGAAAAGAAAAAAATCTCATATTTCATTTTTTTACTGTTAGATTTTTTTTGTTCGGATTGTTGCTTTCTCGTCTGCGTATGCTCTTTGCCGTGCACCTTGAGCGATCTCGGCAAATCAGAAACAGAAAGGGAAATGGTTTTTCTCGGCTGCGTATGCTCTTTGCCGTGCACCTTGCGCGATCTCGGCAAATAAAAAATAGAGAGAAAACGTAGACTTTCCAGGCAAGCTAACAAGATTTAACTTCACAAATGTGGAATTTTTTTTTTGTTTCGATTTGTGGTTTGTTTTGCAGGAAAAAGGGCAAGCACGCAAACCGAGCAAGAAGAGTATAAAAAAAAAAAAGCCCCCTTCCTCATTCCCATATTTTACATACTTTTTAAACTAGCTCACTTGGTTCAAAGTTGCTTTATTTCTTAATAGGTCTTGAGTTCAAGTCTTAGGAAGTTACTTTTAAGCTGCACTATTTAAAAGTAATATCATTGTAAAAGTGAAATCACTTATTTTACAAAAGTGGTTCACTTAAAGCACCTTTCTTGTAAAGTGATTGTCAAAAGGTTCATCTTGGGAAGAGGGGGGTTCTTTTTTTCGCTGGACATTCTCTAGCTGCCACGTCACTATTGGGGACATCTTCAACAGTTTCTTTGTTCAAGCATAACTTCATCATACAGAGTCCATTTTCAGTGCCGTTTTTTTTTAAACCAACTATTTTTTCGAGCTCTTCACATCCAGATTATTGGTTTCTACTTTTACAGCCATTAATTTACAAATATGGCCGCCCTTTGTGATATTCTACTTAACAGTTCCAACTATTTCTCATGGAAATCTCGTATGGAGGATGTTCTACGAAGTAGGGGACTTTTCAGAATTACAACAGGGAAAGAAAAAGAACCCACTAATGATGATAAGAAAATAAAATGGGCAAATAGATGTGATGAAGCTCGTGGATTGATTGGGATGTCAATCTCTATTGATTTGCGATTCCACATATCTGGAATTGATGAACCTAATGCTGCTTGGGACAAGTTGGAATCTGTGTTTGGTAAACACAATGAAATTCGAGGTCACCAACTTGAAAATGAGTTGATTTCTTTAAATCCAAGTGACTTTTCATGCATTCAAGATTATTTATCTAAGTACAAAACTCTTAAACTCTTATGTGCAGAATGTAAGATTGAGAGGGAAGACAAACAATGCATTTATCATATTCTTTCCAAACTTCGACTTGCATATTTTGTTTTTGTATCTACATTTTACTCCATGAAAGCATCCTTGAATGCAGCTAGCTATCAAGAGCCTAGTCTTGAATCCTTTTGTGATTCCTTGATTAGAGAACAAGATAAACTCATTCATCTTGGAATAATCAACAATGCAGATACATCTGGGAAAGCCTTATTGTCCCAACAGAAAGAAAAGTCCAAGCCTCCCAAGAAACAAAATTTTTGCAATAATAAGTCAAACAAGGGTCCAAAACCCTCTCAGTCAGCTCCTTCTTTAAAAAATGACAAAGGATCCAAGCCAAAAAGCAAGAAGACTGAGCGTCATTACTGTTGGTTGTGGAGCCAGATCTTCTAGTCTCATAGATGATATTGTATTAGCCGTGTTTGTACCCCAGTTCTGTATGATGTGTAGGTGGACTGTACACTCACCCCAGCGGGGGGGTGTGGGGGGGCATCGCCCCCCCACGGGGTTCCAGGGGGGCCCATCCCCCCTGGTTGGGGGGTCCGGGGGAAACACCCCCGAAGAAAATTTTTGGGGCTGTTTTCGCCAGCTGTTTTGCGGGCTCATGGTTTTGGATATCCCGTGGTATTTTCCCATTGTATTTCCTTTATAAAAGAAAGACATTGTAATACGGCTAGGGTTTTTGATGTATTAGGTTTTATGCATTGTAAAGATCTTTGAGATCTGGAGAGAGACTGTGAAAAACAGAGAAGAGCAAGTGCAGCGGTTGTGCTGCAGGTTGTATCCCTTCGACTTGCTGGACGGTAATAATAATAAGGACTGGCAAATTCAGTGTGGACGTAGCCCAAGTTGGGTGAACCACGATATATCTGTGTCTCTCTTGTAATGTGTATGTGTGATTATATTTGCATTTCTGTTTATTGTTATTGCTCTGCGATCCTGTTTTTCTAACAATTGGTATCAGAACCAAAGGTCTATTTGGCAGTTAAACCCGCAGGAAGCTAGGGTTTCTGGTTCGAGTGGGAGCAATGGCAGAAGAAGGAAAGTTTAAGGTCGAGAAGTTTAACGGCCAAAACTTCGGGTTATGGAAGATGCAAATGGAGGACTATCTGTACCAGAAGGATCTATTCCTACCGTTGGGAGGAAAAGCAAAGCAGCCGACGACTATGAATGACAAAGAATGGGTGGTTCTTGACAGAAAGGCTCTGGGAACAATACGGTTGAGCCTGGCTTCGTCGGTGGCTTTCAATATCTCAAAAGAAACGACAACAGAGGGTTTGATGAAAGCATTGGGTAAGCTGTATGAAAAACCCTCGGCTTCCAACAAGGTATTTCTAATGAAGCGTTTATTTAATATGAAGATGTCTGAAGGTGGATCTGTTACTGATCATTTAAATGAGTTTAATACGGTTACAAATCAGCTAAGTTCTGTAAGTGTGAACTTTGATGATGAGGTTAGGGCTCTTCTAATCTTGTGTTCATTGCCAGAAAGCTGGAATAGCTTGGTCATGGATGTAAGTAACTCTGTCTCTGGTTTAAACACCTTGAAATTTGATGATGTTATTGGTGTTATTCTTAGCGAGAAAATGCGAAGAAAAAGAACAGGTGAGACATCAGGTAATGCGTTGACCATGGAGAGCAGAGGAAGACAAAAGGAGAGAGGAAAGAGCCAAGGTAATCGTGGAAAGTCTAAAACGGGCAGATCCAAGTCCAGACTGGGAAAGATAGAGTGCTGGAACTGTGGAAAGAAAGGACATCTGAAGAAAGACTGCAAATCTCTAAAGAAGAAAGGAGATGCACAGAAGGAAACTACCCAGGAAGCAAATGTAGCAGGTGATGTGTTACAAGATGATTTGATTCTTGCATTAGATAATACTAGTGATTATTGGGTAGCAGATTCAGGAGCTTCATGTCATGCTACACCCCATAGGAAATACTTTCATGAGTATGTTCCTGGCGACTTTGGACATGTTTTATTGGGTGATGATGAGCCATGTAAAATTGTTGGAATGGGTAAGGTATGGATAAAAGTTAAGAATGGAACTGATTGGTTGTTGAAAGATGTTAGGCATATTCCTGCTATAAAAAGAAATCTGATCTCAATAGGGCAGTTGGGAGATGGCGGCTGTCTATCTACGTTCGGAGAAAAGTGGTGGAAGATCACTAAAGGATCAATGGTGATAGCAAAAGGAGACAGAGTAGGTACGTTGTATTTATGTCCTCATAATACTGACCATTCTATCTCTTTAGCTTCCACAGGAACAGATACAGCATTGTGGCATCATAGGCTTGGCCACATGAGTGAGAAGGGGATGCAGATTCTCCACTCAAGGAAGTTGCTGCCGGATTTGAAGCAGGTAAGTTTGGAATTCTATGAAAACTGTGTTTATGGAAAACAGAAGAGAGTCAGATTTCTCAGGGTTGGGAAACAGAAGAAGAATGAAAAATTAGAGCTTGTGCATACAGATGTATGGGGACCGGCTCAGGTACAATCTCTTGGTGGCTCTCATTATTATGTTACATTTATTGATGATGCAACTAGAAAAACTTGGGTTTATTGCATTAGACATAAATCTGATGTGTTTGCTACTTTTAAGAAGTGGAAAGCTTTGGTTGAGAATGAGACAAAAAAAAGATTGAAGTGTCTCAGATCTGATAATGGAGGTGAGTACTGCGGCAAGGAGTTTGATAGTTACTGTTCATACCATGGGATTCGTAGAGAGAAGACAGTCCCAGGAACACCACAGGAAAATGGTGTGTAAGAAAGGATGAACAGAACGATCATGGAGCGTGCAAGGTGTATGCGACTGCATGCAGGGTTGCCCTTACAGTTTTGGGCGGATGCTGTAAATACTGCTGTTTATTTAATAAACAGAGGACCTTCAAGTGCTTTGGATGGTGGTATTCCAGAGGAAGCATGGACAGATAAAAAGGTAAACTACTCATTTCTGAGAACGTTTGGTTGTGAAGCATTTGTCCATATTGATAAAGAAAATAGAACAAAGCTTGAAGCTAAATCCAAGAAATGTACCTTTATTGGATATGGGGTTGATGAATTTGGTTATCGTTTATGGGATTATGAAAATAAAAAAATCATCAGGAGTAGAGATGTGATATTCAATGAAAAGGTCATGTATAAAGATCAGTTGCAAGGAAAGAAACAGGAAAAGGAAAGCACAGAGTACATAGTGCTTGATGAAGTTAAAGAAAATGAAGTTCCGAAGGTGCCAGAAAATCAAGAGCAGCAGCAAGTACCTGAAACTCCTGCAACTGTAAGAAGATCTACCATGTTAAGTAGACTCCCTGAACGATACTCTCCTTCAATGTATTATTTATTGATGACTGATTCTGGTGAACCAGAATGTTATGAAGAAGCAATGCAGGTGGAAACTAGAAAGACGTGGGAGCAAGGCATGAATGAGGAGATGGACTCATTGGTAGGAAACCAGACTTGGGATTTGGTTAAGTTGCCTGCTGGTAAAAGAGCATTGCAAAACAAATGGATTTACAGGTTGAAGGAAGAAGAAGGAGGTAAGAAGCGGTACAAAGCCAGACTTGTTGTAAAGGGGTTTGCACAGAAGAAAGGTATAGATTTTGATGAAATATTTTCTCCTGTTGTTAAGATGAATTCAATTAGGACTATCTTAAGTCTAGTGGCGGTAGAAGATTTGCATCTTGAACAGTTAGATGTAAAAACAGCCTTCCTCCATGGGGATTTGGAGGAAGAAATATATATGCAGCAGCCACAAGGGTATGAGGTCAAAGGTAAGGAGGATCTGGTATGCAGGTTGAAAAAGAGCTTGTATGGTTTGAAGCAAGCTCCAAGGCAGTGGTATCTAAAGTTTGATAGGTTTATGACAGAACAAGGTTATAGTAGATGTCATTCTGACCACTGTGTTTATTTCAAGAAGCTAGACAATGGAAGATATATTATCTTGTTATTGTATGTGGATGACATGCTTGTTGCAGGGTCTGACATGTAGGATATAAATGTACTCAAAAGGAAGCTAGCTAATTCATTTGCAATGAAGGATTTGGGTGCTGCAAAGCAAATCCTTGGTATGAGAATAATGAGAGACAGGAAAAATCGCAAATTGACATTGTCTCAAAGTGAGTACATACAAAAGGTGTTGGAGAGGTTCAGAATGCAGAATGCAAAACCTGTAAGTACACCTTTGGCTAGCCATTTCAGTCTAAGTAAGGAAATGTGTCACAAGACACAAGAAGAGATAGATTACATGTCCAAGGTTCCCTATCAATCAGCTGTTGGCAGCTTGATGTATGCCATGGTGTGCACAAGACCAGATATTGCACATGCAGTGGGAGTTGTGAGCAGATATATGAACAATCCAGGTAAAGAACATTGGAAGGCAGTACAGTGGATTCTCAGGTATTTGAGAGGTACTACCACTGAGGCATTATGTTTTGGAGGTTCAGACACTGTTCTACAGGGATATGTTGATGCAGATATGGCAGGTGACAAGGATAGCAGGAGGAGTACCACAGGGTATGTGTTTACTGTAGGTGGAACAGCAGTAAGTTGGATTTCAAAACTACAGAAGGTTGTTTCACTTTCAACAACAGAAGCAGAGCATGTTGCCATTACAGAGGCTAGTAAAGAGATGATTTGGTTGCAGAGGTTTATGGAGGAAGTGGGTAAGAAGCAGAAGGATAGCAGACTGTATAGTGACAGCCAGAGTGCCATTCATCTTGCAAAGAACTCAGCATTCCATTCCAGGACTAAACATATACAGCTCAAGTACCATTTCATACGCTCTGTTCTGGAAGATGAACTGTTAAAGTTGGAAAAGATACATACTAGCCAGAATCCTACAGACATGTTCACAAAGGTAGTGACCAGAGAGAAACTGAGTTCGTGCTCGGTTTCAGTTGGCCTTCTAGCATGAAGGTGAAGAGGAGAAATTTGCCAAGTCCAAGTCCAACAAGTGCAGCAGCGGTGGAGTTGTTGTGATCAGTCTCCAAGTGGGAGATTGTTGGTTGTGGAGCCAGATCTTCTAGTCTCATAGATGATATTGTATTAGCCGTGTTTGTACCCCAGTTCTATATGATGTGTAGGTGGAATGTACACTCACCCCAGCGGGGGGTTGTGGGGGGGCATCGCCCCCCCACGGGGTTCCAGGGGGGCCCATCCCCCCTGGTTGGGGGGTCCGGGGGCAACGCCCCCGAAGAAAATTTTTGGGGCTGTTTTCGCCAGCTGTTTTGCGGGCTCATGGTTTTGGGTATCCCGTGGTATTTTCCCATTGTATTTCCTTTATAAAAGAAAGACATTGTAATACGGCTAGGGTTGTTGATGTATTAGGTTTTATGCATTGTAAATATCTTTGAGATCTGGAGAGAGACTGTGAAAAACAGAGAAGAGGAAGTGCAGCGGTTGTGCTGCAGGTTGTATCCCTTCGACTTGTTGGACAGTAATAATAATAAGGACTGAAAAATTCAGTGTGGACGTAGCCCAAGTTGGGTGAACCACGATATATCTGTGTCTCTCTTGTAATGTGTATGTGTGATTATATTTGCATTTATGTTTATTGTTATTGCTCTGCGATCCTGTTTTTCTAACAATTACAACTATTGCGGGAAAGATAATCATGATGAATCTAAGTGTTTCAAGAAGATGGCAGCCTTAGAAGCAGCAATGAAGAAGCACCACATCAGTCTAGATTCGCCTTCAGAATCTTCCTCTCATGGACATGCACTTTGTGATTCTAGTTATTCTTATAATGCATCTTCTTCTTCTACTTCAAATGAATGGCTCATTGATTCTGGAGCATCTTATCATATGGCTAAGGATCAAGCCATCTTTTCTACTACGCATGAATGTAACACCAAACAAATATTTGTTGGTGATGATAGATCTCTAAGTGTTGTAGGAGTTGGAACAGTTCTAGTAGATAATGGTCATTTTAGTGATGTATTATGTGTTCCAAGAATTTCCTGCAATTTGTTATCAGTCTATCAGATCACTCATTCTGGTGAAGGTAAAACTGTGACCTTTACACCTCACCAAGTTGTAATCAAGGATTTTAAAGATCCTCAACAGGTCCTAACAACCGGAATTGTTGATGATATTACCAGGTTGTACAAGTTTAACAACTTTGGGTCATCACCTTTACCTTCAGTTTTTGTTGCTCATAGTGATAACTTGAGCAAACTTTGGCATGAGCGATTTGGACACTTAAATTATCGCTCATTGCAACAACTATGTAAAGAAAATATGGTGACAGGTCTTCCGATGGTATCTTGCAGAGATGGTGTTTGTTCCGGTTGTGTACTCGAAAAACATCATCGGGATATTTTTGACAAACGTGCCTCTTGGCACGCCTCGGTTCCCTTGGAGCTTGTGCATAGTGACTTGTGTGGTCCTCTTCCATCTGCTTCCTTTTCTAGTTTCAAATATTTCTTAACTTTCATTGATGATTACACCAGACGCACTTGGGTTTATTTCCTAAAACTTAAGAGCAGAGTATTTAACATGTTCTTGGCCTACAAGGACCTTGTTGAAAAACAATCTGGTCATCAAATTATTAAGTTAAGATCTGACAATGGAGGAGAATATGTTAACAAACAGTTCACTACTTTCTGCACTGAACAAGGCATCCAACAACAGCACACTGTTCCATATACACCACAACAAAATGGTGTAGCTGAGCGGAAGAACCGCACTTTAAAAGAAATGGCTAATTGTATGATCCAATCTAAGGGACTAAGTCTTCAATTTTGGGCTGAAGCCATAAATTGTGCAAATTACATAGTTAATCGCACCCCCACAAAAGCATTACAAGGTATAACACCGGAAGAAGAATGGAGTAAAATTAAACCTGATGTAAGTCACTTTCGTGTGTTTGGTAGTGAAGCATGGGCTCACATTCCGGATAAAAAACGGAAAGCATTGCAGCCCAAAAGTGAAAAGTGCATATTTGTTGGATATTCTGAAGATGTAAAAGGTTATAGACTTCTTCAACCACATTCTCATGCTATAATCATTAGAAGAGATGTTAAATTTGATGAAAATATCTTGGCCTGCGAGCCTAACTCGACGATTGTTCCATCCTTGGCCTGCAAGCCTGATTCGGCGTTTGTGCCTCCTTCTTCTTCTTCCAACTTCCTTGACAGGTTTCCAACTCCAGTTTTTGATGATGACGATGAGGATGAAAATCCACCTCCATCTGCTCATGTTCCTCCAGTTGCACCAGCAAAAGTGCTTCCTCGATGGGTCCGTTCAACATGTGAAGCAGCTGGTGATCTTGCTGGTGATCCTAGAGATCAACGTCGAACATGTTCTCAGTTTTAGCGAGCCTCTTCTCTTTTGGCTCAAGTTTCTGAGAATCATGATCCAGAAACTTTTGCAGAAGCTTCAGGGAATCCATATTGGGATGCAGCCATGGATGAAGAATATCGTTCCTTAATGGCAAACGATACTTGGGATCTTGTACCTCTTCCAAAAGGAAGAAAAATTGTCAGATGTAAATGGGTCTACAGAACTAAGTATGCATCAGATGGAAGTGTTGAAAGACTTAAGACAATGTTAGTTGCCAAAGGTTTTTCCCAAGTTGAAGGGATTGACTACAATGAAACCTTTTCTCCTGTCACAAAAATGAACTCCATCCACCTTGTTCTTTCCCTTGCAGCCTTACACAACTGGGAAGTCCATCAAATGGATGTCAAGTCTGCCTTCTTACATGGTGATTTACAGGAGGAAATTTACATGGAACAACCTCCTGGCTATGTTCAGAATAACTCTAGCCTTGTCTGCCGCCTTAATAAATCCTTATATGGCCTTAAGCAAGCTCCTAGAGCTTGGTATGCCAAAATGGATAACTTTCTCCTTAACACTGGTTTTTCTAGATGCCATTCTGACCCCAATGTCTATACCAAGAAAGTAGGAAACCATCTCATCATACTTGTTCTATATGTTGATGACCTTATTCTTACTGGTAGTGACCATAAGCTTATAACCCATGTGAAATCCAATCTTAAACAAAATTTTGAAATGTCAGACTTAGGACATTTGCATTATTTTCTTGGTCTCCAAGTCCTGCAAACCAAAGAAGGAATCTTTCTTTCTCAATCTAAGTATGCTTGTGACCTTCTTCGTTGCTTTCACATGGAAGATTGTGCACCAGCCCCTTCTCCCTTCCAATTTGGAGTCAAACTTTCTGCCACTTGTACTTCACCTGAAGTCGATGCCACCTTGTATCGTCAGCTTGTTGGTAGTCTCTTATACTTGACTCATTCCCATCCTAACCTGTCCTTTGCCGTTGGTCGAGTTGCCCATTATATGAAGACACCTCATGAAAGTCACTGGAAAGCAGCTAAAAGAATACTTCGATATATTCGAGGTACAGTTTAGTTTGGGATTCATTACAGTACAGGGGGGAAACCTTTGTTGGTTGGTTTCACTGATTCAGATTGGGCCGGCGATCCTGATGATCGAAAGTCTACTGTAGGTTATGTTTTCAGTCTGGGATCTGGACCTATTACTTGGGCTTGTAAGAAACAACAAGCTCTTGCTCTTTCTTTAGCAGAGGCAGAATATCGAGCAGCAGTTAATGCCAGTCAGGAAGCTTTATGGCTTCGACAGATCCTTTCAGAGTTTGGATTCGAGCAGCAACAGCCTACTCCACTTTGGTGCGACAATCAAAGTGCCATCAATCTTGCCAAAGATCCAGTTCTACATCAACGCAGCAAACACATTGAGCTACATATGCACTTCATCATAAATCTTGTTCATGATCGGGTTCTTGAAGTGCTCTTTTGCCCTACAGATGATCAAGTTGCAGACATCTTCACCAAGTCTCTTACAGAAGCGAAGTTTTCTAAACTTCAATCTATGTTAGGAGTTCAGGAACTTGTCATTAAGGGGGGATAGGCTCTAATGTCTCCTTCCTTCTCCTAATAGTGTCACTTTTGTAAATCCTTCAATCCTATCCCAAGTTGTTCTTAAGGGGGGATGTTAGGATATTTAGACACTTAGGAGTTAGTTAAGATCAACTTGTGTACTATATCCGTTAGGGATAGTGTGTTTCTTTAGTATGCATTAGTATGCATTTGTAAATACTTAATCCGACGGTCACAATATGTTTCCGACATAGAGTGATCCGAGGGCTCAACTTCTCTTAGATCAAACCTAACCTTGATCCGTGGCTTAACACCCGATTGGTCCATGATCTCTATTTAAAGAGCATGGAGGGTCATTGTTTAGTTGATCGATTATGAGAAGCTCATTTGTAACTTTCTTTCTTTGCATAATAAATTGTCCCGTAGAAGCTATTTGGCCGAGGCCATGGAGTGTTTCCCTCAAGAGGGTTTAAACCACGTCAAAACATCGGTGTGTTGATCTGTGATCTGTTTATGTGAAGTGGTTTCTCTTGGTGTTCGGTCCTTTGGTAGTACCCTGTGTACCCGAACACAAGAACCCTGAAAACTGATCAGAGACGAAACTATCTTGAATTGCAATTGTAGTGTGTACGCAGCAAATATGGTTAGAGGTGGCCCAATGGAAATAAGTGTCAGGTAAATTGCTAAGATTCCATGCTTTTAGAAAAGCTTTTGTAAATAGCGTTACCTAGGGTTATTTCCCATCTAACTGGCTTCTAGATCTTTCTGGCTTTGTCTAGAATAGGTGTACCGTGGACGGAATTCGATAGAATCACAAATCTTATTTCAGAATGCAGTTAAAAGTTGAAAATTTTAATTGCTTTTTTAATTTTTATAAAAGTGGGATAAAACTCAAAGTTATAAAGGATTCAAAGGAATCAGGAAAAATTTGTTTTAAATAATTGAAATTAAAATGTTTGATATATTTTTAAATATTAAAATTAATTTTATAAATAATCTAAATGGCAACAAAGGAAGCCATCCCAATCCACTTTCATTGACCCTTTAAATGACGAGTCTGCAATACAGTTTTTGTTACCTGTTTTAAATGACGAGTTTGCAATATCGTTTTTGTTACTTGTTATTGAGGCAAAGATACAGGTGACTGACCACAACCTTTTTTTTTTTTCCTTTTCCAAATACTCACAAAAAAAAGGCTGCTTACAATGACAATGAAAAAATGATTTGCAATTTTTTTCACTTTTCTTTTCTTGGTTTCAAATTGCATAGATAAATACCATACTACCATTATTTTACATCTATAGACAAATGCAATGCACATGTATACATGCTTGTACATATTGCTACTTTTATATTGATAACATGTGCACTCTTGTCTGTGACATTGACTCTTCCCAAAAAAACCTTGTAAAAATTGCTCAAACTCTTCTGCCCAGCAAAACTTGCCCACAGTTCATGACAACAACAATAACAACAAAAAGTAAAAGGACAAGAACCAAACTGATCTTCCTTTTTTCCTCTTTTGCAGCCAGCTTGAATTGCCATTGACGATGGTCAATGCCAATCTACTTTCCTCATTCATAGTTATATTTATAGTTGTTTTTTTTTCCCTCTCTTGTTTATGTCTTTAATATTCTTCAATTGTTTTAGGTCTATGGAACGCTTAAAGTAAGAAATGTGTTCGCACCACCGTTCCAATGCATTTGCTGTGAATGCAAATTGCCCATGATACTTAATACTCACATATGTGCATTTTTCAATCTTCAAACAAAAAAAATTTACGAACACAATTTGCTATGCAAGTTGGATACTGATGATGGAATTATCGAATGCACATTGGGAGGCCTGCAACTGCAAGCCTAATTTGCCCGTTCATTGCTGCTGTCACATATGAACAATACTCCAAGACCGTTTCATCAACAGTCTCCAATCTTCACAGGCTTTGTTTACAAGGACTATATACTTTGGCCATGAACAACAAGATATTCGATGTCAAAAGAATCTGAAAATGGCAGGTGCATAAACATTTCTTCTCTTTTTCTTCCCAACTTTTCTTTTCTGTTGAGGATATCCTTAAGTCTTTTTTTCTTACCATCTTGTTTCTTGTGCTTCCTCTTAGATTCATTTTCAGCTCCAAAGATGTTCAATGACATGTTGCAATGTTTTATTCATTCTCCTGTACTACATACATGTACTGCTTTTTCTTAAACATATAAAAACAAAAAAAAATAAAACATGGAAAAGCACTTTACAGATAGCTACCTTAAATAGGAAAATAAACTTACCAAGTGCATTTGATCAAATGTATTCACTACTTTATATAGGTAAGCAGCTATATTGAGAAAAAATGAAAACACAGCCATCAACAAATGAAAAGAGCAATTCCATCTGCATACTATCAATCCATGTGTGAGGCTCTCCTATTGTGCCCAATCCATGCACAGGAAAATAACCCAAAACAAATTCCTCGTTCTATATACTTGTGCCTGTGCAATAAATTTGTCTCTACCATTTCTTTTTCCTTTTTTCTTTGCACTTTCTTCATTGCATTGTTGATCTTTTTTTTCAATTGTAAAAAAATTGCAAGGTGAACATGGCCACCAGCACAACATTAACAATTAGTTATAACCAAGTTGCTCATCTTCACGTAACCTTTGACTACATTGTATTGCAATGCTTCTATTGAACAACACCTTTTTTTCTTTTTCCTGCTATTTGCACTATGTTCCAAACCCATCTGTTATCTCATGCATTGAACACATACTTCTATGCCCAGCCACAACAAAAACCTTTCTTCTCTGCTCATTTCCTATAATTTAGACTTAAACTATAGTTTTTTCTGCATCTTGGCTTCCCCTTGGATCTGCCAATGCATTCATCTCAGAAAGCATCCTCGTAAAATACTTTCAAACTCAATAAGAATAGCATGTCATCTAGCAGATGTCAAAAAAATACTTGCAATTTCAATAACAACACCCTCTCATCTAGCAGATGTCTTCGAACATGTTACATGGATATAGAATAGATACCTATATAATCTACGATTATTCCTCCTACGAAACATTTATAAACATAGAAACAATATTTTCTAGAGACTCCAAACAATGCTTTCTCATTGAATGAAAATATGCATTCTCAAAAAAAACTTTTGTTTTCTAGGAGTTTTACAGCCATATAGCATCTCTAATTTTCCAGAATAGTTGCTATAATTTTTCTTCTATCTAATCTTGGTTCATTTCTAAAAAAATCTTGAATTTCTTGCTTTATTTTAATTACAACAAACACTTCTTAACATGAAATAAATTTTAAACTGATCCTTTCGTTGATACCGATTTATAACTTATTGTTTCATTTCATTTCATTTAAGCAAATTGGTTAAATGGTTCAGTTTTAAATTCTGTCAATCCACTTGTGAAAGTTTAATTTGTGCAACATCTTTCTTTATCAGAAGTTCATGGGATCTATTTTATTTCATGAATCATGGATGTATGAGACACTGTTAAATTTATAAGCTCAATTGAAGTGTTGGCACATTAACACTTGACCTCCACTCTTGCAATTCGCAATTGAATCTTTCAATATTTGTATTAAAAATCCTAAAAGGATTTACATCAATGATTATTGTCAATAATAATTTGCTCTCGAAATTCATGTGGCAGAATCCTATACTTGCTTCTGTGAATGAAAGAGTGGAGGCACATGCAAACAATCTCTGTTCTAAAGTAGTTGTAGCTTTCAACTAGATTTTTTTATCTAATCAACTCATTAACAAAATGTAATCGAAGCAGAATATATTTTATGCTTAATATTTTTTTTATATTGTTTCCAATTTCTATGCTCCATGAAATACCATTTGCACCACATAGGCGCTTTGTTTCTGTCCACACTTGAATTCTCAAACTCGTAAAAAAAACAAAAAAAACCCTTAAAATCAGGTTGCATAGTGCTACATAGAAACCCTTTCATTTTCATGTTCAAACACAAAACATGATTAAGTAAAAAAAAAAAAAAAAAAACCCTTGAAATCAGCTTGCATAGTGCTACAAAGAAACCCTTTCATTTTCATGTTCAAACACAAAACATGATTAAGTAAACTGCATACAGACTATTAGAGAAATTTTGAGGTCAAAAAATGGCCTCAAAACAAAGAAAATGTACTATAAAAAACAATCAATCACATTCTAGTAGATGACATCATCCACCTTAATTGAGGTGGCACTGCATGAGTTAAGAATGCGTATTTGTCAAATTTTATATGGTGGATGAAAACACATAGTTAACCAAGGTAGTGGTGTAAGTACTTTTAAGTCATAAAGTAAAGTACTCATAATGATAGTCTTTTCATAAAATAATATTATTGTCATTTTCAAGTAAAGCACTCATAATGAATGTCTTTTCACACTTTCTCATAAAATAATATTATTGTCATTTTCAAGTGAAGTACTCTTAATTCATAAAGAAAGTCGTTTCACATTTTTTTATAAAATAATATATTATCATTTTTATGTTTTTAATTTTAAATTATATATTCACTCCATTCTATTTAATAACATAATGTCAAACTGATAAAGAATAATAATAGATTTAATTAATAATAATAATAATGCAATGTGGATTATAATAATATTATTAACATTTTACATGTAAATAAATTCTCAATTAAATTACATTATATTAAATTCATGAGAAAAGTACTAAATATAAAAAATCAACATAAAATTAAAAAAATAGCTCTTAAAAATGTTTTTTATTATTTAATTTCATTTGCAAGTTCAAGACAAATAAATGCTAAAAGACAATAAATTTTTGGGAATTTACAATGAATCTTAGTCACATCAATGTAGACTTATTTTATTAATTTTATTTCTAGTGAATTTTGAAAAGTAACTCAACCATGGTTATTTATATTGTGCATAGAAAATAGTGTGGGAGGTGACTTGTCATATATACCTACCCCATCAAACCCTCAATTCATAATATTTTAATATATCTCATATTTTTGTAGTACATCTCTTAGGAGGTCATTTTTTGACCTCAAAATCTCTCTAATAGTTAGCTTCTATAACTGATTACTATATCAGCCAAAATTGCATATTTGTTTAAATAACATGTCAATTTTCATGCATTCTTTCCTTTTTTCATGTGCACAAAGTTTTTCACAATCTTTTTGCAATTTGCAGGTAACAAATTTTGAAAATTCTGGAACAACAACGATTTTGCCATTCTGAAGTGCAATTTTGAATATGCCTGGCATTTTTGAGTGGCCGTAAAAAACACAACTCCTCTTTTTTGCGCTTTTCTGCATGGAGTCTTTTGCACTTTGACCGTTGCATTATATAGCACATCATCCATTGACATTGTTAACATCATTTTTTGACATAGTCTGCATCTTGTTATTTTATTTTCCTTTCACAACAAAACAATTTGAACTAAATTATGTTGTTCTTATGTCTTTTTTTATGACATCTTTCTTAAATTACTTCAAATACTAAAGCTATACCAGCCTAGCTTCTGTAAATGCTATTTCAAAACATGGGACATGGTTTTGTTAATATATACAGACTTTCAAGTTGCAGTTCCAGTTACAAATTTTTTTTTTTTTCTTACATGTCCAATTATTTTTTTCCTTTTTAAACCCTGAAATCAGCTTGCATAGTGCTACATAGACTACATAGAAACTCTTTCATTTTCATGTTCAAACAAAAAACATGATTAAGTAAACTACATATTAGCTTATATAACTAATTACTATATCAGTCAAAATTGCATATTTGTTTAAATAACATGTCAATTTTCATGCATTCTTTCCTTTTTTCATGTGCACAAAGTTTTTCACAATCTTTTTGCAATTTGCAGGTAACAAATTTTGAAAATTCT
The DNA here is from genome assembly GCA_027924585.1 of Larix kaempferi. Lineage (NCBI taxonomy): Eukaryota > Viridiplantae > Streptophyta > Pinopsida > Pinales > Pinaceae > Larix > Larix kaempferi. The sequence continues at coordinate 799,297 of BSBM01001532.1, forward strand.
GGAACAACAACGATTTTTCCATTCTGAAGTGCAATTTTGAAGATGCTTGGCATTTTTGAGTGCCCGTAAAAAACACAACTCCTCTTTTTTGCGCTTTTCTGCAAGGAGTCTTTTGCACTTTGACCATTGCATTATATGGCACATCATCCATTAACATTGTTAACATCATTTTTTGACATAGTATGCGTCTTGTTACTTTATTTTCCTTTCACAACAAAACAATTTGAACTAAATTATGTTGTTCTTATGTCTTTTTTCATGACATCTTTCTTAAATGACTTCAAATACTAAAGCTATACCAGCCTAGCTTTTGTAAATGCTATTTCAAAACATGGGACATGGTTTTGTTAATATATACAGACTTTCAAGTTGCAGTTCCAGTTACAAAAACTTGTTTTTCTTCTTACATGTCCAATTATTTTTTTCCTTTTTAAACCTTGAAATCAGCTTGCATAGTGCTACATAGACTACATAGAAACTCTTTCATTTTCATGTTCAAACACAAAACATGATTAAGTAAACTGCATATTAGCTTCTATAACCGATTACCATATCAGTCAAAATTGCATATTTGTTTAAATAACATGTCAATTTTCATGCATTCTTTCCTTTTTTCATGTGCACAAAGTTTTTCACAATCTTTTTGCAATTTGTAGGTAACAAATTTTGAAAATTCTAGAACAACAATGATTTTGCCATTCTGAAGTGCAATTTTGAAGATGCCTGGCATTTTTGAGTGGCCGTAAAAAACACAACTCCTCTTTTTTGCGCTTTTCTGCAAGGAGTCTTTTGCACTTTGACCGTTGCATTATATAGCACATCATCCATTGAAATTGTTAACATCATTTTTTGATATAGTCTGCGTCTTGTTACTTTATTTTCCTTTCACAAAAAAACAATTTGAACTAAATTATGTTGTTCTTATGTCTTTTTTTATGACATCTTTCTTAAATGACTTCAAATACTAAAGCTATACCAGCCTAGCTTTTGTAAATTCTATTTCAAAACATGGGACATGGTTTCGTTAATATATACAGACTTTCAAGTTGCAGTTCCAGTTACAAAAACCTTTTTTTTTTCTTACATGTTCAATTATTTTTTTCCTTTTTAAAGATATGATTCAATTTATCTTGAATCAAAATATATCCACTGAATGCATGCCAAAGGCTATATTTTTATGTTCTCGTATATGCTTCTTTAATATAATGCTGGAGTCTAATGTTCATGAATTGATGTTTTAAGCATTGTCAATTAATATAGGGAATTTAGCCATACATTGGCAATTTCAACTCTACTTTGAATATTATGATACTGAAGGTTGACTCTTAGAAATTTTTTGATCAATATATGTCCATATCCATCTATAGTTGCATATACAAAATTATTTTGAAACTGATTGCAATGAGAATTGGTAGTATACGATTTGAATCCATATCAAGAAATGATTTGGTTTTATCTATGAAAAGGAATATGCATGAGTCTATAGGGGTAGTTCAAAAGAAGCTACACACCATTAAAACAAAAATGATCCATATCTAGTTATCAAACTTGCTCCATCTAAATCCTATGGCACTATTGCTTGTATATGAGGATTGGGTTCTCATGTGCATTTGTAAATTAAGTCATGAATTGTGTTTCTTTTGTATCATTTTATTTGTTAGTTAATACGTCAGATTTGGTTTTCATTGTGCCTAAGGGTCCCAATAGAATTTTTTTGGGAAGCAGATAGATGCTAGAATTTCAGAAGTATAAAGATTGGTCACAATTTCTTCCTTTCTCACTTTCTTTTTGTCACTAATATCATGATCTTTTGTAATGGTAATTTCCAATATGCAATGAATTCATAGAGATTCTTAACCTTTATTATACATCCATTTATAGGTAATAAATATCCATGGGTCTTTGATTTCTTTATTTAGTGTAGGTGAGAATGAGAAATATTTTCTCTCTAAATTATTTCCCTTTTAGAGGTATGATGGGGATGGATTAAATCATTTGGGCTTCTATCTAAAACCAATTGCATGTTGTAGTAAGAATTGAAAATGTCTTACTACTGAAATGGAAAAAAAACTTGTATGTATGGTATAATCAATGCTTATCTCATGGTGGTACAATTGTTCTCATCAAAGCTATATTAGAGACTATATTTTTTTTATTGGATGCATTTTTGTTTTACTTCCAAAGGAGTTCTTGAAAATATTTCATAGATCAGTTTCATATTTCTTTGATTTGGGAAAATAGATAAGAGAGGTTTAGAGTGGGTGAACAATGATTAGGTTGTTTTCCAAAAATGGTCAAGGTGGATGAGGTATACAAAAATTTAATTTATTTATCATAATTATGCCTAGTAAAAAAAATACAGTTTTTTCCATTATATGGGCAGATATGACAATGGATTTTGCTTTAACTGAAAAGGGTTGCTTTAAAAGGTAGATAAAGGCACAAAAAAAGTGAGATTAAGATATGTTCCCGGCGTTGGATGAGGTAAAATCCTCATCTTATCAAAGAGTCTTATAGAGAACCTTCATAGAGAAGAACATTTCTCCTAATCCACATAACTCTTCCTAAAACAACTAACATTTGCTGCCATGATTGTAAATTTTCTATTATGTTGGAATTACTATTTGTATGTGCTATATATGACCTCAAATTTAAGATCTTCTTGGATTAAAAGATTATGTGGGAATGCATGATAAAATTTGAAAAGTGTAATTTTCTTATCTCAAATAAAATTATGAATTTTATTGCTAAGGGAAAAAACTAAAAGAAGAATTAGCATGTGCATATTTTCCACAATAGCATAATCACCAACAGGATAAACACAAAAAAATACATCAACTTTAATCTAAAAAACATAAGAGCATAAAATCCATGACAAAAAATTAACGGTTAATCAAAGAACAAAACTCTAGATCCATAGGACAACAACTTTTATTGACACAATGGAATCTTAAAGAGTTAGAGTAAATTACCCATATTTCTTGAAATTTAATTCAATAGATTTTATGAAGTCACATTAAATATTGATTCTCTAACTAATAGAAGATGAACAAATATGTGTTTCTTCTTGACTAACAATGTTCCAATATTTCCCAAAAAATAATATTTATTTCATAGAAAATGGGTTGACATGAGTTTATGTTAGTTTAATAGCGTTGCCAGGAAAGAAATATTATGGTGCAAATATAGCTATGGAATAGGACAAAGAGATATTATATTTTTATTATCGAAATTTGATATTTGATTATTGAGATTTTTAATAAATTATGTTTAATTATTAGGTTGTGGTTTTTATATTTTGATAATTTCTCAATGGAATCATTACTCACAAATATTTACTTTAAGAAAATTTATACCCATATATAAAATAGGCAAAAATTATGCATTGGTTAGAAATTTTGCCTAAAATATTGAAGGCTAAGTTTTGGAAAAAGAACCTTGCATATGGCCACTTCAATACAGTCTTTTTAGCTTCTATTGTTTATCTTGTGTTGGATTTCTTGTATCGGCACTAAAATTTTGCCTTTAGAATTCTCTTTCTGGCATGGAATTATGTCTTCCACAATATTGTTTATCTTGTGCTGGATTTCTTGTACCGACACTAAAATTTTGCCTTTAGAATTCTCTTTCTAGCATGGAATTATGTCAACCGCAATATATAGATTTTTTTGCTTGATAATATCCATATTTTCAAACAGAATGCTTTTAGCACTTGCAATTGGATAATAAAAATATTATTTTCATGTTGTATTATACTATGTAGATATGGTGTAAAATCTTTTATTGGGCAATCTAATTTATTTTTTTGTATATTGCATTTTAGATAGTGATTTCAATTAGAATTTCTTCCATGTCTTTTTTTTTTTTTTTTAAATCCTCAAAAATAAATGAAAAAGAAAACATCACTATAATAACTACATACCTATTGTCAAAATTTTCACTTTATCATTTCATGGCAATTTCATATGCACTTTCCAATACCCCACTAGCAATGTCGGGGACATCGCCACCTTGTGGCTCTTGTTAAACTATTAATTCAAATATGAATATCAACCTAAAAGATAAAGATTCAAGAAATAATGAAAATTTATTAAATATATAAAGCAATAAGTATGTATTTTGTTTTGTGTTTTTATAAATATTTAAAAATATATTATTGTATCTCTTATTCAACAACATATTTTAAATATTTTAATTTTGTTTTTAATTAAATATTTAAAATTCACAAATTTTTATGTGAAAATTTCAAATTTATTTTGAACGTATTCTAAACTCATTGCGAATTACATTTAAATACAAAATTAAAATAAATATAAATCCACATTTAAAGCACTAAATCTCATAATAATATTGGTTGCTTGTTAGGTTTGTCTTGGATCATGTACTAGATAATATTTAGTTTTTAATTAGGTTTTTTTTGTCAATATAGTTTTGTTTATCTTTTGGTTCCACATAAAATTGTGCCAAATTTTATTGAATATTTGGTTTCTTGTTAGGTTTGTCTTGGATCATGTACTAGATAATATTTAGTTTTTAATTAGGTTTTTTTGGTCAATATAGTTTTGTTTATCTTTTGGTTCCACATAAAATTGTGCCAAATTTTATTGAAGAAATGGTGTAACCAGGAAAAACATGAATAATGTATTTTTATTAAAGTTTGTATTTCTGATATAGAGAATAATGTATTAAAAAAAGAAGAACCAAAGAACATTTAAAAAAAACCTTCAATTGTGTCTCCCTCTTCATACATGTAAACATGTCAATAATTGTGAGAGCTTGTGGGGGATTTGTTAGTCATTGTAATAGGCAAGTGACTATATGTTCCACACTTTTATATTAATTTATGTTGTACAAAAAACAAAATTTTGAAACTTTGGTTTCTATTAAGTTTGTTTGTAATATTTTTTTTTTATAAAATAATAATTTAATTTTTATTTTTCCTTGAATTTTGATGGTTGGATTTTAATGATGTGATAGATTTTATGATTAAATTTTGAGATAAATATTAAATTTTTAATTTAAAATATAAAAAATAATATAATAGCTTAACATTATAGGTGATATTATCACCGATTTAGTGGGGATGGTTACTCGTCTTTTCAGTCTTTTCATGAGCTTTGTGTATCTTTTCCTGTCATTACCCTTGTGAATGCAAGAACTAGAGGAGCAAGGAACACACAGGGACCTCCCTCTTTTCCTCTCATTCCACCTTCTTCCTATTCAAGTTTGCCATCCTTTCAATTCCAACTTCTTCCTCTTCAAGTCTGTCATCCTTTCCATATTTGGTTCATCTCCCCATTCATCAATCATGCCAAATTGACATGTTGCTTATTCATGTATGTTCCTCATTGTAATTTAAGTATCATTGATCTTCCCTCTTTCTTTTATGTAGGTTCAATGAAAAAGAACTTCTGACAAATGAGAATGGGGTTGCTTCATCTGCCCGATATAACAATTTGATGGTGAAGGAATCCAGGTCTTCTTTAGTTGGAAGAGATGAAGATTGTAAGGGCAAGGGCTTAGGGTATTCTGCAAAGTATCATGTGGAAGAAAAATTCCAAACGATTCCTTATTCCTTGGTTAGAAAAAACCCAACATAAGGATACTCGGAAGTGTAAAAATATTGCATTCCCCAACCTGGTTTCAAGTTTGTTAGAACATCATTGTTTAATGCCCAAACCCATTCAACTTGTGATTGCTAAAAATGATTTTTTCACTCATAAAAAATTATGAAATTGAAACACATGAAGAAATTTACCAAACAGTGAGCAAAAATAAAATGCACACACATAGTAAGTTTCAGACACAATTTTTTTGGGAAAAAGCCCCAAGAAAAACCCCGTAAGGGGAAAACCTGTGAGAGAGTATTTTTATTTATGAGAAAATAAATGTACAACTGTGTCCTTTTCAACATTAATGATAAAATTATCTTATAAACCATGCCATTGTTCAGTCTAAAAAACAATGGCTCCATGCCTCATAAAAACGTGCTAAAAATCTTGTGCAAGTATAGTACGATGTCCTCAATTTCTGTGCTAAATGGTTTACTATTTGCCTCAAAATCTATGCAAATATCACTCTGGAAATTTGTGCCTATGTTATGTAAATTCCCGCCCTCGGTTTCAGTGCATCCTTGCCTCTAAATGCATGCATCCGTACAATTTACTCCACAGTACGGGCTACCCATAAATTAAACAATACGACCCTCTTTAATGTTGAATCCCTCTCCTTGAATTCTATGCTGGAATCCTTGGAATATGTGCCCATTCACTGTGCATAGAAACTTGTTCCATCCACCTTAAAATTTGTGCTGAGTTTACTATTGTTCAAGTTCCTTGGGAATCGTGCCAGACACTTCTCCCTATATGCATTCTCCTTCTCTTCTCAAGAAGTCAACCTCTCCAAATGCTCGTGGAATAATGTGCCTCTTTGCTTGACCCAGCCTTTTTATTTTCTTAATGAGAGTAAATGAAGGGTCACAAGATCCAAGGGCCCAAATTGGATCTTGAGATGCCAAACCAATGGTTGAGGAAAAATCACTTTTCCCAACTCAAAAATTAATTTCTCTGACCTTCTCATTAAATAATAAAAAAGTCACTTTAAAACTCATAAAGTGAACTTAACTTCAAAACATATGAAATTAATGCTAAGGGTCATGTCACTTTTCCCCATTTAATGACTTAGGCATAAAGTCACTAGGGGAACACTTCTCCAAGGTACAAAAATCAATAGGAAGATCAGAGCTTCAAGGGTATTGGGAAATTCTGGAATAGAAAATATAATAGGTATGGTCATTTTTTGGAAAAGGGTGGTGAGTTTTCTTCTAAAGCTGAAAACTCTAATACTTTGTGTCTTCAATCTCTTGTTTCACCATAGTATTCGACTTCCAGAACTCCGAGAAGCTCATTTGTAGTATCCATTGCTCGCAATCCTAATTCTCCCTTTTTATGAAATATATTATGAATTTTAAAAGGATCAATTTACTAATTGAATTAATTTAATCTCTTTTTGGTGGGGATTCTAATTTTATTTGTATTTATTGGGATTGGATTTTTAAATTTAAATTTAATGTAAATGGAGCTTAAACTCATAGTAGAAAACTCCAACCTATTAACTATTTGATAAAAGCTAACCCTACTCTTATCTTATAACAATTGTGGTGTAGATATGATTACTTGTTCCATGTTCTACTTTTTTATGGAATATATTATGGATTTTGAAAGGATGAACTTACTAATTGAATTAATTTAATCTCTTTTTGGTGGGGATTTTGATTTTATTTGTATTTCTCGGGATTGGATTCTTAAATTTAAAGTTAAAGTAAATGGAGCTTAAACTAATAGTGGAAAACTCCCACCTATTAACTGTTTGATAAAAGCTAAACCTACTCTTATCTTATAATAGCGGTGATGTAAATATGCTTACTTCTTCCATCTTCTATTTTTTTATGGAATATATTGTATAGATGAGTGGGTGAATAGAACAACAATATAATGCACTTATATTTTAGGATTTTGAAAGGAGCCAAGTTAATAACTTAATTAACTTATGTGTTTTTGGTGGAGATTTAGATTTTATTAATATTTATTGGGATTGAGTTTTTATACCAATTAATTGCTAAAGGACAACTCAAATGAACCTTTCTTCACATCAATAATGGCCATGTGCATATATTGTTTATAGACTTTTTTTTCTCACATTTGCCCCTCCATGAGGTGGATATTCTTAGAGTGAGGGTGTCTTTAGCATCTAAACTAGGAGTCCTCATAGTCATATGTCCCAGAAGTGATAAAATATATGCCCCCAACTTCGAGTCAACCAATAATAAGGGATGTTTTTCTTAAAAAAAGAAACACATAGTCCAAATAAATTTATTAGTCTTATTTTCACCTCCATTCTTGCAATGAAGAATATATCTAAATTTTGGTAATGATAACGAAAAATATAGCATATTCAGATAATCATTATTACTGTGGTTTTTGCTAATGTATAAATGAAGATATCCCCTCAACAACATTTTAATACAGATTTTAAAAGAAATTAATTAATTTAATTTAAAATTAAAAAAAAATATATGTTCATAGAATTTTTTCTCACTTAATAAGAGAGAACTATAATCAGAAAACTTTACTTCTATAAATTTGAACTTATTTTAAAACAACTCCATTCTCCAAAATTCCCATACGCTTCAATTAACTTCACCTCTTTTTTAACATATTAATAAAAATATAAAGCCTCCTCCTCTCTTTCCCCTGTTACTAACTTCTTCACTTGTCTAATGGTGGTTTACAAACATATAACATGTAAGCTCTGCCAAGTGTTGTCTCTTTCTTGGTTATTTACAAAACATATAACACGCAATTTCTGCATTCCATCTTTGATATCACGACACTTTGCCATGTGGTGGGTGATAATAAGAAAAAGTAAAATATGGGCACTTGCATGTTTTTTGTCCTACACAGCAGTGGACATGTGTAAAGACCCCAACTTGGGCCCCCATTTTCTGAATAAAATCAAATATCTTCATTGTTTACATTCAAGATTGTCAAAAATTTATGTTTTGTTTTTGTTTTGTTTCTGTTTTCATTTCCAGTTTTGTATAAATTTCATGCCAGCAAAAATATAACCTTTACATTTACATTTACAGGTTTGAAATAAATGTATTTACTGGTTTATCTATCTCTAACCAATTTTGTTTTATGCAGGTGTAACATCATATAAGTTTTAAATTCATAACTGGAAATAATAATTGACAAGGGTAGAAATGATAACTATACCTGCAGTCCAAAATACCTAAAACAACTAGTAGATTCCCCTTTAGTTTTGTTGTTGCTCGCTTTTGTTGCCTTGCTTGTTGTTTCCCTACTTGCTGCCCTGCAACCAAAATCTTTCGCCAAACCTTATGAAACTCAATCAGCCCAAACAAGTATGTCACCCTTCCAACTGGTGAGGTCTCACCGACCACCCAGCTCTAAAGGTACCCCTTTGGACCCCTGAGCCCAAACCAAGTACAAGCCAACCTGCTCTCCCTTCTGAATTTTCTCCAACAAAACCTCCTTCTCTTCTCTGTAATTTTCTCCCTGCTCTCTAAATTCTCCCCAAAATCTCTAAGGTAAGATCCCCTTCCTTTCTCCTCACTTCTCCCCCTTATCCCATGTTTTTCCGACTCTTCTCCTCCACCATTAATACCCCTATCTTTAACATAAATCCCTCAATCCCCATGTTAGTCCTCGAGCCCTCAACTTTAACTCCCATTAGTTTCAAATATTTTTAATATTCCTTCCCATTTCAAAATATAATAGTTTATTTAATCAATATTAATAGTCAACCTTGGTGACCTCATAATTAAATGCTTCTAAATTAATTCATAATTAATTCACAATTAGTTCACATTTAATTCAGAATTAATTCATAACTAATTCATAACTAATTCACAATTAATTCACAATTAGTTCAGAATTAATTCAGAATTAATTTATAACTAATTCATAATTAATTTATAATTAGTTCATCATTTTCATGAACAATTCCCAAGTGTGTATCCGACACTTGTTTATCAATGGCATATTGTATTATTTAGAATTTTACACCATGGTTCTAAACGAGTACGACATAATTATAATAAATTAGTAATCTATATAAATTAAACCTTATCCCTATATTTCAATTAATTAATAATCATCGTTTGATACTTAATTGGTATTACCATTTCAAGTTTAATATTATTCTCACTAACATTACAATCCCTTTTAACATTTTAACCCTTAGTTTTTACTAATCAACTCATTAACATTCAATTAAGCGTTGCTAACAAAATGCATTATTTACTATCTAATTTAACCGTAACTTGTTTATTAATCATTAATGTACAATAATTAATTATTAAGCAACACTTATTAACATTATTATTCAGTAGTATTTCACGAAATCATAAATATGTAGGTGAGTTATGTAAGCACAGCTACTACTTACATACCTCGCATAAGTACACTAATAGTAATAAATCACACACATCAATCATAATCAAGAAACTTATTGTTTACTGACACATGTTTTAACATAGTTTGCAAAGTGTCGCCTTTTACCTAACTTCATTTTATTAAGTTACAACAATTCATACATTATTGAGTTATGACACATAAATAATCAAGGTCTTTTCCCTGCACACATAGTTAGATCTTGTTTCCATCCTAACTTCAAGCTACACCTATCTACCTACTTCATCACTAACTTCCACATCCTATCCTTTCCTATGTTGGACTACCCTGAAGTGTCAAGCCATGACCGAATCCAGCTAGAACCCGTAAGCGGAAGTGTCGACTACATCGACCAAGCTTCCCGAGCAGGAAACCACTAGTCATCATCACACACCTTGGGGAGCGCGCCATAGCATAGCCCTACCATGACTATGGGTTTCGGGGATAAACGGTGGGTAAAGCCTCCACCCCCCTAATGGAACAAGGGACTATGTCTACCCAACATAACAACAGTGTTGCACTTGTACTCGGTCTGTCATCGTATAACCAATTTGGGAGGTTAAGTTTCCTGAAACCCTACCCCACACATGTCATAATATACATCATAATAAACAACATAATAGAGCCACGCGAAAGTAAATAATGCATCACTCGCATACCATTTTATCTTTCGAATTCCATGTCCCCGAGGTCGTCCCACCTCGTAGGATCCATCTATCACTTAGCCATTTCAACCTGTAAGTCAGTCCTCAACATACAATATAGAATATCATAGCCATTTCAACCTGTAAGTCAGTCCTCAACATACAATATAGAATATCATGCATAAATCCTCAATATGTACACATACATTTCATCATAACATAACAACAATAAACTCATTTATTCGCCATGCACCTGGCATAACATTCATTTATTCAACATATAACTGTAACGGTATCCACGTACCCATCATTCAGTAATTTGCATATATGAGACATAATTAACACATGATACATATCTAAACATGACTACCGATCATAATACTAACATCACACACACACACACATATATATCGGAAAAATAATAGAACCATATGTCCACAGTGTCGTCAAACCGATGAAGTTTCACAATCAAACAAATACAACACATAATAGTAGTTCAGGTAGTAATGTCAAAACAGGGCGTTACAACATGAATATTCCTTTTATTTACATACGTTTGAAGGAATATATCTATCCTCTCATTACATCTCCATAAAGTTTATGATTAAATATATAGAAAGTGGCATCCACCTTTTTTCATGTTATGCCATTTTTTAAAACTTTCTACTACAATTGGAATTGAGTTTGACCTGTATGCTTTTTCTTTCAATCAGATGATAAAAAAAAAAAAAAAGTAACTTGTTATTCCAAAGTTAGAATCAAAGTTACACCATGCTCCTTATTTCATCCATACAACAGTTCATGGAGATCATCTACCAATAAGATCCACCAGTATAAATAAAAAACACAAATGCCATCCAAAATATACATAAAGATATATAGTCAGGTCATAAAATAGTGACACGAATAGTTGGATCTACTACATAGCTATCCAAACTAGAGGATCAAAAAACAAAAAAGATAGCCCATTTTATCACCATCATACTATAAAAGGGAGAAGTTTCCACCATCCACCACATATTCTTCGAAAAAAAGAAGTTCATCCATGTCTCCATCTGATTTCTTGGACAAGACGTTCGCCAAGCCATTTAATTCCCTAAAAAGATGGGAGAATGAAATGGAAGAAAAGAACAATTTCAAGCTTTGGATCCTCAGCATCCATTTTTCCATATTTATTACCTGAAGGTTGGAGGCCCCACTGGCCCAATTGATCAAAACACAGGAATCACCCCAAACATTAAATAAAAGAAGACCTCTTTTACGGGATATCCACAAGAGACCCTAGATAGCAATAATCTCAACTACGGTGTTGGTTCCTATACCAGCTCCCATCCAAATGTGTAAACAATGTTCCTTCTTCATTCTTAAGACCATTCATGTGTTAGATAAACAGGATCGCAGAGCAATAACAATAAAGAGAAATGCAAATATAATCACATAAACACATTACAAGAGAGACACCAATATATCATGGTTCACCCAAGATGGGCTACGTCCACACTGAAATTGCTAGTCCTTATTATTATACCATCCAACAAACTGAAGGGATACAACCTGCAACACATTCGCTGCACTTCCTCTTCACACTCTCTCATAGTATCTCTTTTCCGATCTTAGAGATCTTTACAATGCATAAAACCTAATACATTTTTTTCCCTAGCCGTATTACAATGTCTTTATTTTATAAGGAAATTACAATGGGAAAATACCACGGGATACCCAAAACCATGGGCCCGAAATCTGTTGGCGAAACAACCCAAAAAAATTTCTTGAGGGGTGTTGCCCCTGAACCCCCTTCTCGGGGGCGCTTCCCCCGAACCCCCTTTTTCGGGGTGCTTCCCCAAACCCTAAGGTTGGGGAACGAGCGTACAGTCCTTTGGGGTACATGGCTGAGACAATATCATCTATGAGACTGGAAGAGTTGGCTCCACAACCAACAATATCCCACTTGGAGACTGATCACAACAACTCCACCGCTGCTGTACTTGTTGGACCTTAGACTTGGAAAATTTCTCATCTTCACCTTCACGCTAGAAGGCCAACTAAAACTGAGCAGGAACTCAGTTTCTCTCTGGTCACTACCTTGGTAAACATGTATGCAGGATTTTGGCTAGTATGTATCTTTTGCAGCTTCAATAGTTCATCTTCCAGAACAGAGCGTATGAAATGGTACTTGATTTATATATGTTTAGTCCTGGAATGGAATGCTGAGTTCTTTGCAAGATGAATGGCACTCTGGCTTTCACTATACAACCTGCTATCCTTCTACTTCTTACCCAATTCCTCCATAAACCTCTGCAACCAAATCATCTCTTTACTATCCTCTGTAACATCAACATACTCTGCTTCCGTTGTTGAAAGTGAAACAACCTTTTGCAGTTTCGAAATCCAACTTACTACTGTTCCACCTACAATAAACACATACCCTATGGTGCTCCTCCTCCCATCCTTATCACTTGCCACATTTGCGTCAACATATCTCTGTAGAATAGTGTTTGAACCTCCAAAACATAATGCATGAGTGGTAGTACCTCTCATATACCTTAGAATCCACTGTATTTCCTTCCAATGTTCTTTACCTGGATTGTTCCTATATCTGCTCACAACTCCCACTGCTTGTGCAATATCTGGTCTTGTGCACACCATGGCATACATCAAGCTGCCAACTGCTAATTGATAGGGAATCTTGGACATGTAATCTATCTCTTCCTATGTCTTAGGATGCATTTCCTTACTTAGATTGAAATGGCTAGCCAAAGGTGTACTAACTGGTTTTGCATTCTTCATTCTGAACCTCTCCAACACCTTTTGTATGTACTCACCCTGAGACAATGTCAATTTGCAATTTTTCATGTCTCTTGTTATTCTCATACCAAGGATTTGCTTTGCCGCACCCAAATCCTTCATTGCAAATCAATTTGCTAACTTCCTTTTGAGCACATTTATTTCTTGCATGTTAGACCCTGCAACAAGCATGTCATCCACGTACAATAACAAGATAATATAACTTACATGATCTAACCTCTTAAAATAAACACAGTGGTCAGAATGACATCTACTATAACCTTGTTCTGTCATAAACCTATCAAATTTTAGATACCACTGCCTTGGAGCTTGCTTCAAGCCATACAAGCTCTTTTTCAACCTTCACACCAAATTCTCCTTCCCTTTGACCTCATACCCTTGTGGCTGCTGCATATATATCTCTTCCTCCAAATCCCCATGGAGAAAGGTTGTTTTTACATCTAACTGTTCAAGATGCAAATATTCTACCGCCACTAGACTTAAAATAGTCCTAATTGAAGTCATCTTAACAACGAGAGAAAATATTTTATCAAAATCTATACCTTTCTTATGTGCAAACCCCTTTACAACAAATCTGGCCTTGTACTGCTTCTTACCTCCTTCTTCCTTCAACTTGTAAATCCATTTTTTCTGCAATGCTCTTTTACCAGCAGGCAATTGAACCAGATCCCAAGTCTGGTTTCCTACCAATGAGTCCATCTCCTCATTCATGCCTTGCTCCCACTTCTTTCTAGTTTCCACCTGCATTGCTTCTTCATAACATTCTGGTTCACCAACATCAGTCATCAATAAATAATACATTGAAGGAGCATATCGTTCAGGGAGTCTACTTAACCTGGTATATCTTCTTACACTTGCAGGAGTTTCAAGTACTTGTTGCTGTTCTTGATTTTCTGGCACCTTTGGAACTTCATTTTCTTCAATTTCATCAAGTACTGTGTACTTTGTGTTTTCATTTTTCCGTTTCTTTACCTGCAATTGATCTTTATACATGACCTTTTCATTGAATATAACATCTCTACTCCTAATGATTTTGTTATCTTCATAATCCCATAAACGATAACCAAAATCATCAACCCCATATCCAATAAATGTACATTTCTTAGATTTACCTTCAAGCTTTGTTCTATTTTCTTTATCAATATGGACAAATGCTTCACAACCAAACGTTCTAAAAATGAGTAGTTTACCTTTTTACCTATCCATGTCTCCTCTGGAATACCACCATCCAAAGCACTTGAAGGCCCTCTGTTTATTAAATAAACAACATTATTTACAACATTTGCCCAAAATTGTAAGGGAAACCCTGCATGCAATCTCATACACCTTGCACGCTCCACGATCATTCTATTCATCCTTTTCGACACACCATTTTCTTGTGGTGTTCCTGGGACTGTCTTCTCTCTACGAATCCCATGGTATGAACAATAACTATCAAACTCTTTGCCGCAATACTCACCTCCATTATCAGATCTGAGACACTTCAACCTTTTTCCTATCTCATTCTCAACCAAAGCTTTTCACTTCTTAAAAGTATCAAACACATCAGATTTATGTCTAATGCAATAAACACAAGTTTTTCTAATTGTATCATCAATAAATGTAACATAATAATGAAAGCCATCAAGAGATTGTACCTGAGCTGATCCCCGTACATCTGTATGCACAAGCTCTAACTTTTCATTCTTCTTCTATTTCCCAACCCTTAGAAAAATGGCTCTCTTCTGTTTTCCATAAACACAGTTCTCACAGAATTCCAAACTTACCTGCTTCAAATCTGGCAGCAACTTCCTTGAGTGGAGAATTTGCATCCCCTTCTCACTCATGTGGGCAAGCCTATGATGCCATAATGTTGTATCTATTCCCGTGGAAGCTAAAGAGATAGAATGGTTAGTATTATGAGGACATAAATACAACGTACCTACCCTGTCTCCTTTTGCTATCACCATTGATCCTTTAGTGATCTTACACCACGTTTCTCCAAACGTAGATAGACAGCCACCATCTCCCAACTTCCCTTTTGAGATCAAATTTATTTTCATAGTAGGAATGTTCCTAACATCTTTCAACAACCAATCGGTTCCATTCTTAAATTTTATCCATACCTTAACCATTCCAACAATTTTACATGGCTCATCATCACCCAATAAGACATGTCCAAAATCGCCTGGAACATAATCATGAAAATATATCCTATGGGGTGTAGCATGACATGAAGCCCCTGAATCTACTACCCAATAATCACTAGTATTATCTAATGCAAGAATCAAAGCATATTGTAACACATCACCTGCTACATTTGCTTCCTGGGTAGTTTCCTGCTATCCATCTCCTTTCTTCTTTAGAGATCTGCAATCTTTCTTCACATTTCCTTTCTTTCCATAGTTCCAGCACTCTATTTTTCCCATTCTGTACTTGGATCTTCCCATTTTAGACTTGCCACAATTACCTTGGCCCTTTCATTTCTCCTTTTGTATTCCCCTGCTCTCCATGGTCAACGCATTACCTGATGTCTCACCTGTACTTTTTCTTCGCATTTTCTCGCTAAGAATAACACCAATAACATCATCAAATTTCAAGGTGTTTGAACCAGAGACAGAGTTACTTAAAACCATGACCAAGCTATTCGAGATTTCTGGCAATGAACACAATATTAGAAGAGCCCTAACCTCATCATCAAAGTTTACACTTACAGAACTTAGTTGATTTGTAATCGTATTAAATTCATTTAAATGATCAGTAACAGATCCACCTTCAGACATCTTCATATTAAATAAGCGCTTCATTAGAAATACCTTGTTGGAGGCCGAGGGTTTTTCATACAGCTTACCCAATGCGCTCATCAAACCCTCCATTGTCTTTTCTTTTGAGATATTTAAAGCTACTGACGAAGCCATGGACAACTGTATTGTTCCTTTCTGTCAAGAACCTCCCATTCTTCGTCCTTCATAGTCGTCGGCTGCTTTGCTCTTCCTCCCAATGGTAGGAATAGATCTTTCTAGTAATGATAGTCCTCCATTTGCATCTTCCATAACTGTTAGTTTTGTCCATTAAACTTCTCGACCTTAAACTTTCCTTCTTCCGCCATTGCTCCCACTCGAACCAGAAACCCTAGTTTCCTGCGGGTTTATCTTCCAAATAGACCTTTGGCTCTGATACCAATTGTTAGATAAACAAGATCCTAAAGCAATAACAATAAACATAAATGAAAATATAATCACGTAAACACATTACAAGAGAGACAACAATATATCATGCTTCACCCAAGATGGGCTACGTCCACACTGAAATTTCCAGTCCTTATTATTATACCATCCAACAAAGTGAAGGGATACAACCTGCAGTACAGTTGCTGCACTTCCTCTTCACACTCTCTCATAGTTTCTCTTTTCCGATCTTAGAGATCTTTACAATGCATAAAACCTAATACATTTCTTTCCCTAGCCGTATTACAATGTCTTTCTTTTATAGGAGAAATACAATGGGAAAATACCAAGGGATACCCAAAACCATGGGCCCAAAATCTATTGGTGAAACAACCCAAAACAATTTCTCGAGGGCGTTGCCCCCGAACCCCAAGGTTGGGGAACGAGTGTACAGTCCTCTGGGGTACACATCTGAGACAATATCATCTATGAGACTGGAAGATCTGGCTCCACAAAGAACATCATGCACCACACAAGCCGTCTTTCGAGGCCCCGTTGAAGAATCATGTAGCATATCCTTTCTCAAAAGCTAGCTCAACTAACAAATGCGGCCTGTAAATGATTTTATTTCTGTAGAAATCAAAGAATGAACATAAGGCCTTATTTCCTATCTCATGTGCACAGAAGGGTTGCAACATTCAAAAATGTCCTTGTTCCGAGTCCTCCAAACCTCCCAAATGGCATGAAAAGGGAGCTCAATGGCCTTAGGACAAAGCTTAACCCACCGAAGCACAATGTTCGAGAAAGAATTATGTGTACCCACCATCCAGAAACCAATCCGCAAATTCAATATAACACATAATTCGTTCCAAACCGAACATAAGAAACAACACCTGGTGAAAAGGTGGTCAGTTGATTCATTGTCTTGGTAACAAAGTAAACAAATTGTTGGACCAATGAAGCCCCACTTCAACAATTTCTCCCAAGTGAGATTTTTTTTCTTCCATTCATAGACAAAGAAAACATTTGACTCTCAACGACAATCTCCATTTCCTTATGTTCTTCACCCACCATTTTGAAACAAAGGAAAATTGGCAGATCACTAAGGCTTCATAGATCCACTTAGCAGTAAGTACACCATTTTCCTTACCCCAATGCCAGATCAAAGTGTTTGATTGATCTAATAACTAGATAACAGCTTTATATAAACCCCAGATATACTCTTTCCATTCATATGAAGCAGGAGGCGAGAGACCTAGGTCAGAGGCCGACTTCCAATATCCTCTAGAGAAATCAGAGGAATCGATGGCTTTTACCTGCTAAAGCAGATCAATGTTAATCCTGCGAAGCTCTGAGAGTAAAGAGTTGGAGAGAGCATAGTTCTAGAAATGCCAGCGATCATATGTATACCAATAACAATCTGTATCCCATGGTCAACCTTCCAACAGATCCATTCCTTGATAATATGTAAATATTTGAGTAGGTGTTTCCACATGATAGAGGAGTTAGTTGCAGCTACAGGATTTTTTCTGAGCCAATCCACGATGGAAATAGATTTGTTGTACTTGCGGTTTAATACTCTTCTCTAGAGGTTATAACCAGAAATACCTCTCTACAAGATTTTGGCACACAGTGTTCTTCCAAAGAGCTCCAAATTCTTCATTCCCCAACCTACAACATGCTTGGGCAGTGATAGACTTTCCCACGAGGAAAGGTGAAATTTGGAGAGTTCCAAATTACTCGACCATAATAAGTGAAAAAATCTCCTACGAAGTTCATTGATAATGGATGATGGAACCATACCTAAAGACAACCAATAAATGTGCATGCTCTCCAAAACCGATTTAGCTAGAATAAGTCTGCAACCCAGTGACAACCACCTGTAATATCAACAATTGATTATTTTTGCCACTCTTTTAATAAACCAAATCCAATCTTGAGGACGATAGCCATCTAGTTTTAGGAAAAAACCAAGATATCTAATTCCCTCATTGATATCCACCATCTTGTAGGGAAGAAGACCGACAATCTGATTGCATATTTTATCATCACCACGGTTACTCAGAAAATATGACTTGCTAGGGCTTAATAAAATCCTTGAAGAATCACAAAATATCCTTGTAAACTTCCACTCCTCCCTCGTTCCATGGCCAAATAACATCATGTCGTCTACGAAAAGTAGGTGTGTGATAAAAAGGGTAGCAACAATATTAACACCTTTAATATTACCTTCATATTTAGAAACAATGATGGATCTGCTCAGTCCTTCAATGACTAGAAGGAAGAGCAACGGTGATAATAAACAACCATGTCATAAACCTTTGCTTCCCATGAATAAATTGGAAGGAGAGCCATTGATTAGAATAGTGAAGGATGTTGAATTAACATAACTCATTTCCCAGTTTGTAACGGCCACAGGTAAGCCAATCTGCAACAATGAAAACCACAGGTAAGACCAATCAATTATGTCGTATGCTTTAATAAGATATAACTTCAAGATAAAAGCCTGGATGTTTTTTCACTTTAATGGAATGTAGAGTTTCCTGCACAACCCCCACCGCATCCATTATCTACTGGTTTGAGAAGAAACCAAATTGTTCGGGAGAGATGAACTTCTCCAAAATAGGTTTCATTTGATTAGCAATGATCTTAGTCACAATCTTGTACATCATGTCACAAAGGGATATGGGGTGGTAGTCATTAAAGGAATCAAGTTTATCCCTTTTAGCAATCCGAGTAATAAAGGTGTAGTTGAAATCCTTAGCTAATCTCTTTTTAATCTGGATATCTTCAATTGCCTCCCAGAGTTCCCCACTCACCAGATAAAAAAAATGGATGAAGGAATCTATAGTCCACCCATCAATGCTCGGACTTTTATCTTTCTCAAAATCGTGCAGGATGTCTCTAAGCTCCTCAACTGTAATTGCTTTACCCACCAAATCGCCTTCCTCCACACTGAAGAACCTAGGGAGATGTTTCATGATATTGAGTTGGCTATCCAGATTGGAGTTGTGCCACTCATCATAAACTACTTTGAAAAAAGAAACCGTCGTCACTTTAAGAGTCTGCTGGTTATCAACTACATTCAAATCTTTTAATTCCCAGATGGAGTTCTGAATTCTTCTCTTATTTGCAAACTTCTGAAAAAACTTGGTGTTGTTATCACCCTGGGAAATCTAGATAGCTTGAATTTTGAGTCTCCAGGTACTCTCTTCCTTCTTGAGAATATTTGCTCTTCGAGTTTCCAGACTGAGGATCTTAGCTTTTCTATGAGGAGATAAATAAGCACGATAAACTTTGTCCATTAAACTTGCAATAGCCTCTTCAATTTTAGAAAGCTGCAAGTGTTTATCCTTATTCTTGAGTTTATCCCACTTAGAAACATCAGATCTAAGAAAATTCATCTTCTTAACAAACTTATACACCGGATAGAGGGAGGAGTCGAGTCTATAGGAATTCCACTTCTGATGCACCAAGTCACATAATTCTTGTTCCTCCGGCCATGTCCTGTTGAATTTGAATGGGTAACTAGTGAGAGTGAAATTGATGTCCAACTGAGAGAAGACAACCTTTTGATTGGAAAAACTAGTTGTTGATGCCCATGATCTGAACCTGCCAATATGTAATCTTAAGGCCTTTTCCAAGAGAAAGCGGTGAATACGCTTTGCAACCCCTTCCTGTCCCGTCCTCCCATTTTTCCATGTTGGAACCATAGAACCAAGACACACATCAATTAACCCCGCAGACTCAAACAAATCCCTGAAATAAGAGGCTAAAGGGTCCAGCGCAGTATTAGAGCCCCAGACCTATTCAGCAAAGATGGTTAAATTCAAATCACCACCTACAATAAGGAAGGATTCCCTCAAGATACCTGAGGAGGCCACAACATCCCAAAAAATCTGACGACGATGATAAGGGCCATATATGTTGAGCACCTTAATTCTCTGATCAAGGTCTTTAAATTTCCCTTCGACCATAAGACCTGCAGACATAACCGACTGCTTAAAATCTAGAAATAGAGGGTTGCACGCAACCAACATCCCCCCAGAGTTTCCACAAGTGTCCACAATACAACAAAGCCACGAGGGTCACAACTTTAGGAAGAGTTCATAGGCATGAAAAGAGGATGGCATCGTCTCCTGTAAGAGGACCATAGCCGGTCGTGAGGTGTCCAACAAAAAATTGAGTGCAGTTATTTTAGGGTTACTGCACATACCTCGAATGTTATAGTATAATAACAACATTAAGGAACCTCACCCCAGGGCTCATCGACTCTAAGGACCCCAATAGACGACTTGGATGGTGTGGTGTTAAGTGCAGAAGCAACCGAATATAAGGAAGGAACACTAGGGTTGACAAACAGAAGACCTGGCTGACTAGGAGTGATAGAAGAGCTAGTCTTCTTTTTAGGTTTCTTTCTGGTATTGACATTTTGGTGTCTGATGGATGAAATAGGAGTAATATACAGAAGATCATCAGCTAAACCAGAGAAGGTTGGAAGAGGCTGGACCGAGTTACCAAGTAGTGAATCCTAGAAGGAAGCATGGGGATCATAGGTATTCACGCCACAATTATCCTCGATAGGAGAAGAAGAGATAGATATATGGAGACTAGGCTCTAAATAGGGTAAGCCCGCAGGTGATAACCCTACCTCGCTCGATAGGAGTAAAAACCTATCCCTATAAGGTACAGGAGAAGGACTAATAGACAGAACGAAAGACATCCCAAGGCTTGGGTGAGAGATTTGACCAAACCTTGATGGGGCCTTGGAGTCCGCACTAAAACTATACATGACTCCATCCTCATAGGTTTTAGAGAGAGAAAACTCATCCCCAACAGTGCACAAAGTACTGTTAGAAGGAGGGGTTTTCTTCCCACACGCAAGCGGAGAAAGATGTAGTGAACTGAGAATATCCTCGGTTGAAATAAATTTAAGAAGAAGAGGAACAAAGCTACGGAACTTACCAAGGAAAGTGGACGCCGAGTCCAGGTTAAGAGGCAGAGGGAAATTCATATTTGGATCCTCCTCCTGCATCGTTTCTGGAGACGACGCAAACTGTGCATTTACGTCACCATAGTCCCCTTCAAAATCTTTGCAATCACATTGGATATGGCCGGTGTTGTGGCAACGAAAACAACGGAAAGGGAATTTCCAAAAATCCAAGAACTGAACAACACTACCCTCCTCCCAACGGATTAACACTTCATTCGGTAGACCCTCGGCTATATCCATATAAGAAACTAGGATTCTAGGAAAATGTCTATCCAAAGACACGAGAGTGGATTCCTCGACCATAATGAAAATCCCAATCGTGTTTCTGACCATCATAAAAGCATTAAAGTTCCAACATTGGTGAGGAAATCCTAACATAAGGACCCAGAGATGTCTTCTGTAATTTCTCACACCTAGGGTCAAAAGTGGAATGCCATCTATTAAGGACTAATGACCCATTCCCATATATCCAAAACCTCGAGAGTATCTCCTGTATACTTTCCTTAGAGAGGAAATGGAAAATGAACCATCAATTCACAAGTGAAATAATCCTCGGCACATAGTGTATAATAGGCTTCCAGGATGCATAAATCCAAGTTAAGAGTTCAGGATAGTTGAGCTTAACATACTCCATCTTACCAATCGGAGCCCGAGAGGAGAGGGTTGCCACCATATCAAACATCACGTACTTACCTAAGACAAAGAGGGGTCTTGTCTTTGGCACCTTTTTCAGTTTTATCTTCCTACATATAGAGCCCTTTTCCCCCAAAATCCTTCTTCTCGGCCCCAGGTAATTGTTAATATCATCATAGGAATCGCCAGGACGGACTGTGACCGGACCAAAAATATGCAATGGGACCTCCCCAACTTTCAAAACCTCAAGGGAAGAATTAGGGCTCAAAGGAGTGGTTTTTGAATGATGACAAACCAAACTAAAATAAACCACTAGAGAGGAAGGGTTTTTCCACACCCTAATAGGACCCTGTGAAGAGCGGGGGGAATTCCAAGGCTTGTTTCCATCTTTCCTAAAACCATCGGTACTCTTTCCAGTTGCCCCAGCAGGACCATGACGAGACTGAAAAGGACAGGAAGAAGCTTCCATCTGGACAGTAGAAAGTGACAGGAGGAAATGTGAATATTCCCACATTTTTGTTAAAACGCCTATTTCATTAAATTTAGACTAAAAAAGTGTGAATTTAGACTTTGAAAGTGTCAATATCAACTTTTCTAAAGTGTAAAATTAGGTTCTGAAAGTGGCAATATTGGCTTTGAAAAGTGTGTTTTTCTATTCGAATAGTGTGTTTTTTGACTACTTATGAACCCTAAAATTGAAGTTTTTTATTATGAAACTATGAATTTCAATTCAAAAAGTGTGAATTTCAAATAAAAAAATGCAAATTTTGATTTGAAAAGTGCAATTTTCATTTGGAAATGTGCAATCTTTTAAGGTGAAAAGTGTAATGTCTATAATATTTAGTCTTTGTTTGAATATCAAGTTTATTAGTTCTTGTTTCTTTTTGGATACAATACTAAGAATATCTAGCTTTTTACATAGATAAATTTAGTAGTTTCCAAATTGGGCATGAATTCTCTGCGTAATATGTATCTTGCACAACTTACTTACACAGTAGTAACCAGTAAATGTTGTATTCTGCATCACAGTAGTAATTTTCCTCAAATTCCTAGAGGCTTGTGGACGTTCCAGATGCTCTACGTTTGTTCGTCCAACCAAGTTCATAGATAGACTAGAAGGGTTGTAACAAAATATAAATTTGTTGGTCTAATATCCCATCAAACGATATCCATAGGAACATCCATCCCACTCTCAACACTATGCCCCATCTGTTCTCGTTGTGCCTTAACTACTGCAATTTATTGTTGTATGGAGATCCATTAATGTACTGAAGAAGTTTCATATACATTATACAAGTCCTTGTTTCATTTCTCTCAAAGTTCATAGCAAGTTATAGTGTTTTTCTATCATTTCCCCCTATGTGAAGACATGTCTACAAATATCTTATTTATGGGAGTTGAAGCAGCCTTTAGGACTGATTAATGATGCATTTTGGTTCCTATTTAAGTCATATAACTAATCCATTTCTCTATACTGATACTTTGGAGGTTCGTACTGCATTTGGGAAGCCATTAGTGACCTCTACCCTTGGGGGTTTGAACCTCGAAGTTACTAGTAAAATTCCCAAATTTCTCTTGAATCTAAATGAATGTTGCAAAAGTGTTTTGAGAGTTTACAAGAACCCATAAGCTTCATTTTTATTTCCTAATCCTCTTAAAACACCTTCATACCCAATTCTAAATCCTTAGGAGTCATTTGGAGCCATATACCCTTGGGGGTTTTAACATCGATTTTCCCATTATTTATGTCTTTCAATCTCTAGTTGTAAATGCAAGTTGTTGAAGTATTTAGAAAGTGTCCAAGCATATAATGTCTGAATTAGTGCATCCTAATACACCTCAATCCACTCTAGACATAATTCAAAACCATTTGGGATCATTTGGGACAGTTTGGGGTTTCGCTAGTCCAAGGTTCAAAAATTGGCCAAATTGGGTAAAATTTCAAATTGGGGATATTACAGTGGTATCAGAGCATGGTCCTTGCACCTTTCCATTGATATCATCCACTGAAAAATAATTTTCAGCCATGTATTACTATTATGATGACTCCTATGAGTAGAATGCTTATGAGCAATATGAAGAAGAATGTGAATGGGATGAGAAGGGGTGCCATCATGCAACACTTCTTACAATTTCATAAGGAATGAGGGTTATTCTTATGACCTTGATTCTGATGAAGATGAGTGTGTCACACTACTAAAGGATAATTCTATGAATGAATTACAAATATTGAGAGCAACATGTAAAACCTTGCCCCAACAATATCAGGCATATCTTGATCTGTATAAGGGAGATACACAAAAGGCCATTCCTTTTGAATATTTTTTTTATTGTATGTTTGAAAATAGGCTAAAAAACGAAGATGTGGAGTTACTGAAGAAAGGTCTGTTATACCTCAATATTACACATTATGTATTAGTGTCACATCCTTGCACTAGCAACCTAAATGACAGTTTCCCTTAAAGATCGTCTGAACATCCAGAGTGAAAACCATTGACTGAATACTGAAAGCAAAACATTTTCCTGCCATCTTCCAACCCAACTTAGCCCTGTTTGTGAGCACTATTGCTCCCGGCACATCTCCAGGGGCGCATTAGTCAGCACTACCGCACGTTGCTCCTTCTCTGGGGCATGGTACTACCGCATTATGCTCAGTGTTAGAGGCGTGGTAGTCTGAAATTAGCTTTTTTACCTTGGATTTTGGGATCTTGACTTTTGAGAGATATCATTGGGATTGCCACCTCTGATTCAATCTCAACTCCCCTCTCTATTTAGCTGGCCTGATCCACTAAACCCTCCATAGATCCACACTTCTCTCTTGTTGGTTAACCTTCCCATGTGCTATAAGAGAGAAACTTTCCATGGGCCAAAGGGAGGACTTTTGGGGCATCAAACCTATGATTTTCAGACTTCTGCAGAGATAGCTAGAGGAAGCACTTGGAGCTGGAGGATTGGCTTGGATATCAAGCAACCTTTGTAAGCACTCTTCAAGTTGGTAATAAAACATAACTTGTCTTGTTTCGTAAATCATGTATGTTGATCTTGTTTCAATCATATGATTTGTATCTTCTATAGATTTAGATCCTAACTCATATTTCAAGTTGCTAGAGAATTGTATGTGCTTGTATCTTGGTTCTATTCTGACAGGTTCATTGGCGAGGACTTGGAGATTGAAGCGACCATTAGGAGGAGCAATTGGATCAAAGGTCAGTTAGATCTCTTCCATTTCTTTCAGCAATATAGTCTTGAGATGCTTGTTTAGATGTAGGAATTCAAGGTAGAATTTGTTATCTTTTTGTCTTAGTTTAGAGTTAGTTAAAGTCTACTTTAACCTAAGAGAGTTTCTACCTATCCGTAGGGAGAAATTTCTACAACAAAAAACTGGCGACTCCACTGGGGATTGAATCCATTTTCTTTGCTTGTGAAGTTTGCTTTCACTCATTGATTGTAAGAATTGGGTTCTTTCACCCTCATTCACTTCCCTGTTCTCTGCATTAGACTTCTGTTATAGATCAATAAGTCCTCTGGGTTGGCAAACCCTTGAAAAGTCAAAATATTTTCTCAAAATTCCACCTCTTTCCCCCTGTTCACACACTACCGCGCCCCCGTAACTGCCTACAGAGAGGTAGTACCGCACCTTAACCATTGTCTAGAGCACAGTAGTCTAGCAGTACCGTGCCTTAACCACTGTCTAGAGCGCGGTAGTCTATCAGTACCACTCACAGGTGGCCTGCAAGCCTGCGGTAGTTCCTGGAAAGTGTGTTTATTTGGTTTGTTTGGTTATTTTTGGGTCTTTTTGAGATTTGGATCCATGTTGGCCCTTTGAGTAAACACTAGTGTTTTGCTTGCATTTTTTGAATCGTGCATCCTACAGTCGTTTTGACCCATATTAAGGTTTTGAGATCATTTTTTGGTTTGGTGTGTTTGGATTGCTTGGCATCTTATTTCCTTTACATCCTATCTAATGATTGTTCGGAAAGATTGATTCCTTGTCTCCGATTTAGTCCAAAGAGAAGCTTGGTTTTGTCACTCTTTTGCTATATTCACGAAACTGGAAAAAATATATGTTCTTCTTGCTTTAATTTGATCATTTTCAATTCTTGGTCTCAAATTCATAAGAAGAAGAAATGCTTGTTTCAGATTCGTGTACATTCGAGTTAAAGATATAATTGTTGAGTGCTTTTCTTTGTCTTCCATCTAATTGGAAATGTTTGTAGAATCTTTCTTTCCATAGATTGGATGTGTCTTTTTCAAGTGTAAAAAGGTAGGAAACAGATTGTAATTATTGCATTTGGTGTTCGTAAAGATTTTCTTTTCATTGCTTTTGGTTAGTTTTGGGTACATATTTTACTTCTTTCTATCATTTTGAAAAGAAATAAAATTGCATGTGCATTGGGTTCTTCATATTGGGAACGAAAAGAATTATTCCTTACTTTAGCTAGTGTTCATCGAAGAGAAAGGCTCATTTCGATTCATCTTCATTTGCATGGTTTGAGTCGTCACAACATCACCAAGTTGCACTTCCATAACCCGATTGTGTAAGACAGCCTCTAAAATTAATCTCCCTAACTAAACCAACATTAACCTCACTTGAGAAAATAAAAGAATTTGGTAGTTAGGTAGGACACTGGGGATAGGCATCAAAATAATTCCCCCTTGTCATTTTTCATCTGAGACATAGTCGTTGTCTTTAGGGAACTAAAATCCTCTAGTATTTGTTGACACGGTTATAGACCAGTTTGTGGAGGGGCCTCCTGACTGTTTTTAACTTTCAGGGGTTAAACTGCCGTGAGATTGAGAACCAGACGAACTCTGTGGAATGCCGCACTCCACTTAGCCCTAAGGCAACATCGATCATTGTCTTCCTTGTATTCATAGTAATGCAAGGGTGATAAGGCAGAAGCGTCGAAAACCTTTTCCAACATGTCATGAACGAGGTAGCTTAGTGACTTTTCTTCTAGGGCTCTTTACCCAGGATCCCTTTCGGTAGAGGGATATCCTTCCATTATTGGTTTCTCATTTTGTATTGTTCGACTTGGATTTCATCACCTTGCAAATTATACAATTTGTTGAGGTCTCCAACTCTTAGTTAGGAGGTTTTGCTTGCTATCTTGTAGACGGTCTTTTTTTTTGTAGGGCTGCTTGTTGGCATTTTGGCCATTTTGTTGTACAGCTCGCTTACTGTGGCAGCGACCTCAATATAGTTTTTTGAGCTTGCTCTTTTGTCCTGTGAGCCTTGTCTTTTCCTAGCTCCCCTTTCGTACGCTCGGTTGCCTGAGGGTTTTTGAGTTCTTTTTAACAAGACTTCGTCCACATCACTTAGTTTTGTTCCATGGAGAATCTACCTCCATGCACCCATGCTCCTTCTGGGACTACCAATCTGGAGACCCCTTTTCAAGGGGTACCTTTTACTTTTCCTCCAGTTGGAGATATTGGTCCTCCTTTTATTGCCACGTTAAATCTTCCTGGATTAACCATAGGATTACCAGTATGGTTATTCAATCCGGTAATTTCGATTGCGCCCAATGTTCCAAATGTTAATTCTCCACCACGAGAGAGTCAATTCCAAACTAATCCTTCCCCTTCTTCATCGAATGAAGCTTCTTCCATTCCTTCTTCCTCGCCTGATCAAAGTAATAGTGTTAGTAATCGGGAGGATAAGAAGAAGAAGAAAAGGAAAGTTAAGAAGAAGAAGGATAAGAAAGAAACTAAGCATAAACCAGTTACCTCTAATGGCACTCATTCTATGAAAACACCTCGTAAGCCCAAGTTCCCCTACAAACTCTGCAAGGGTGATCACCTTCTCAAGGATTGCCCCGGTCTTTCCCGTGTGTCAAAAGTGTGGTCTAAAAACCCCAAACCACTTGTACCGTCGACCTCTGATCATCATGTTGATGACACTCCCTCAACCAGTGATCCCTTGGTGAAGGGTCAGAAGGGTAAAGTCTTATATCCCTGTTTTATATGCAAGGGTATGCACCATACTTTCCTTTGTCCGAGCATGGATGAAGCTTCGCGATGGTTGGAAGATATTACTAGTTCTCAAATGGTGCTTCCAACAAACGATAGTAAGTTGTCCCTTGACCCCCCGCTGGTTGACCAAGTGATCAATTCAGTTTCATCTGCAATTGATCCCACTCTCCCTCTCGAGAGTGAAGTGATCGAGTCGATGTCATCTCCACTCGATCATGCTCTTTCATTGGAGAAAGTCCATAGTGAAGCAGTCATCTTGACACAATCTTCGTCTCATTCTTATCTTCCAAGCGAGAGTGAATTCGAAACCGTTGATGTTTTCGTTATCGGTTCAGAATGTCCTCGGCAAGGGGAAACCCTATCCGTTTTCGCGAGACCCCCTCCAAGTACTGAGATCATTTCCTTTGATTGGAATGGTCTAACAGAATCTCGTCTTCCTTCGAGTGTTCCTTTTCAAATATCTGTAGGATTTTTCGATAAAGAAATTTTCATACGATAGTTGATGAAGGAGCTTCTATTAGTATTCTATCCTCAACTGCTTGGAAAGCCTTAAGTTCTCCTCGGCTTGTGCCCGTCACTGACCAGATACCGACTTTCAATAGAAGGCCTACTGGACCTTTAGGGTCCCTTCCTCAGTAACCTATCACTTTGGGAGGGAAAACTGTCTGTATTGATGTCATGGTCGTCCAAGTTCCCTTAGATTTTAATCTACTCCTTGGACGTGATTACGTCTATGCAATGAAGGTTGTAGTGTCCTCACTCTTTGGAGTGATGTATTTTCCGATGTATTTTCCCCATCATGGGAATGTTGTGACCATCGATCAGATTTCCTTTGTGACTCCCATTCATTGCATGACTCCTAGTCACCAGACTTCCCTAAATGTTCCACATGTTTTAGTGGTTTCTTCCCCCTAAGGGGGGGACGTTGGAGCAAAGTTCTATTCTGGTGTCAAGCTCGTTAAAAAATGAAACCATTTTCTCAAGCATAGTTTACTTTTGCTTTTAAGCTTGTGTAAAAATGAAACCAACCATTATCTCAAGCATAGTTTACTTTTGCTTTTAAGCTTGTGTAAAAATGAAACCAACCATCAGTTTGAGCAGAGTTCCCTTTATGTGTCAAGCTCGCTAAAAAATGAAATAGGTTCCCACAAGCATAGTTTATTCTCTATTTCAAGCTCATTAAAAAATGAAACCGACCCTCAAGCACAGTTTACTTTTGGTTTTAAGCTTGTGTAAAAATGAAACCAACCATTATCTGGAGCAAAGTTCTATTCCGGTGTCAAGCTCGTTAAAAAATGAAACCATTTTCTCAAGCATAATTTACTTCTGGTTTTAAGCTTGTGTAAAAATGAAACCAACCATCATTTCAAGCATAATTTACTTTTGGTTTTAAGCTTGTGTAAAAATGAAACCAACCATCATCCCAAGCACAGTTTACTTTTGGTTTTAAGCTTGTGTAAAAATGAAACCAATCCCAAGCATAGTTTATTCTCTGTTTCAATCTCATTAAAAAATGAAACCAACCCTCAAGCACAGTTTACCATTGGTTTCGAGCTTGTGTAAAAATGAAACCAATCCCAAGCATAGTTTAGTTTCGGTTTCAAGCTTGCGTAAAAATGAAACTACCTTCGAGCATAATTTCTTTATGTTTTAAGCTCATTAAAAAATAAAAAAGACCCTTTCAAGCATTGTTATTACCTATTTCAAGCTTGTGTAAAAATGAAATAGATCTCCCTTCCATTTGTTCAAGTCTCTCACTAGAGTTAGGATTTGAACCTTCATTTCATATTCCTGGGTCACTTGGTCCTGGTTCTCCCTACCCCCCCTGGTGAACACATTCGGATTAGTAGCCAGGATTTTTTGGGTAAGGAAGAGGAGTAGTCAGACGAAACGAAGCTTGGGGGGTATGTTTAGCTATTAGCAATCATGCTAGGGGCATTTACCAACCTCTGGTCATCATGTTGGGAGGGAACCCATCAATGGGCCTTAACCGTGGGCATAGTTTACCTTTGGCTTCAAGCTCATTAAAACATGAAACCAGTAGTCTGAGCAAAGTTCTACTCCTGTGTCAAGCTCATTAAAAAATGAAACACACACTTTCCCTTTGAGTCGAGTCTCCTCGTAGACTTAGTACCTGAACCTTCTTTTCACCCGCTTATACTTTAAGTGAATGAAATGAAGCTTGGGGGCATGTCTTCAACCTCTGGAAGCTACATTGAAGTCAACTCGATCGCCTGTCCACACCACGTTGGAGCTAAGTCACTTACTTCTAGTAATCATGCTAGGGGCATGTACCAACCTTTGGATTTCACGATGGGAAGAAGTTCACCATTGGGAACATTTTCGAGCATACTTTCCCTTTTAGGTTTCGAGCTCATTAAACCATGAAAATTATCCTAAGCATAGTTCATTTTCTATTACAAGCTCGTTAAAAAATGAAGCAGACATCATGAGCATTCTTCCAACCTATCTTCGAGCTCGTTAAAAACAGTAAGATGGTGTTTGAGCTTACTTTTCACTTTTTTCGTGCTCTGGTTAAAATATGAAAAGTGGTTTGAGCTTACTTTTTCCTTTTTCATGCTCTGGATCCAAACATGAAAAAGATTCTGAGTGCTTTTGATACCATTATCGTGCCCGTTAAACAATTGGAGTAAAAAGGTGTGTCTAACGAGTATAGGTTTATCACTTTATCCGGCCTCGCTAGACTATTTACGGAAAAGGAACTGTCCCGAGTTTACTTTTCCTTTGTCGTACTCGGTCATCAACCATGACAAAGTTGTACATGGAGTCATCTTTAAGCTCTTTTTAGACTCCTAAAATAGGAAAAGATGGCCAAGCGAAATTGATTTGTTCACACTTGTAAAATGATTTGAATGATCGTCTCCCTAGTGATAGTTTACCCCTTTTTCGGACTAGGGGGCACTACTTATGAAAAAGGAATACTCCAGCCAATCATGACTGGAAGAGTCCTCTCCCGCGTTGTTTTACCCTTTTTTGGGCGATGAGGCTAACTTTACGAAAAAGGACTGTTGGAGTCTTCTTTAGTTCTTTTCAGACTTTATAAACATGAAATGACGACTGAGTTTTCCTTCCTTGGACTCGTTAAAATTCAACATCGAAAGGCCCACTTTGGGACGAACCCCTCCTTTCTCAGGTTCGAAAAACATGTGAGATTGGACTCATCTATGAGATGAGCTATACCGAGCATCTGTTATCCTTATCAAGCTCATAAAAAAACAAAGAGGTACTCGTCCATCATGTCGGGGGAAAATGGGAAAATGAGTCAAGTTTACCTTGTTGGTAGCTTGTGAGTCGTCACCTTTGAACATGGCATGCATCCTCACCTTGTCTTTTTTGGGTAGTCAGTCTTGCTGATAGTGTCATCATTATGATCATGCGTCCTCATTATTGCTATGAGTTCACACTTCATGTGTTTCTGTCTGTTCAAGT
The DNA here is from genome assembly GCA_027924585.1 of Larix kaempferi. NCBI lineage: Eukaryota > Viridiplantae > Streptophyta > Pinopsida > Pinales > Pinaceae > Larix > Larix kaempferi. Next base: position 830,918 of record BSBM01001532.1, read on the forward strand.
AGTCCCTGCTGCCAAGCTATGTTTCATGTCGTTATATGTTCAAAGGGTTATTACCTTGAGTCCACCTCCACTTCATGTCAAACCTTCCCTTTGTGTCAGTACATATTCTATTGTTTCATCGGTCCATACTATATTTCGTTCCAATTTCGTGTCAATGATGTGGGAATCATTATGGCCCACCTTCGACGAGTCTATTCCTGTCGACACCAAACCACTATCCAGGAATTGGACTTAGGAATCAACCACTAGTACCTTGGTACCTGCATGCCTCAATGGCAGGTTTTATCGTGTTCGATAGTAGGTTTACTTCATTGACCTCTGATCGAACGATCTCTCGAATGCTCGACATCAACTCGTTTATTCGCATTTCGTTGAGATGTACTATAGATACCTTGGGGATCATTGTCATCATTGGTGATTTCCCTCGCATTTGTTAATGGTTCACATCATTGACCGGTAATCAAATGGTTTCTACCATGTTCGACTTCAACACCTTGTAATCACATGGCTATATTCGTATCATTTGCAATTGAGTAGAAGACCCTAGACACCCTTTTGTATTTTGATTACGTCCAGGTTGCAATGGATATTTTTCTGTATTGTCACATAGATCCACTTATGTATTGGTCGTGGTTGTGCCATTATTGTTTCATGGATCTACACTTGTTCATAGTAGTCATGATTTGTCTACAGACTATATCATCTTAGTACTCATGGATCTGCAATGTATTGGTCGACAGCCATGCTTTGAGTCATTTGTTTCTGAGCATGGGAATGCCCGCCTCGGTGGTATATCTGACATTTTGTTTCTGTTTTAGCTCCTTGTTGCTCCCCTCGATGCTATCTCCACACCATATTTGTAAAGTCTTTCAGCCATCAGTCTCTTCTGACCTCACACTTTAGGGGGCATCTGTTATACCTCAATATTACACATTATGTATTAGTGTCGCATCCTTGCACTAGCAACCTAAACGACAGTTTCCCTTAAAGATCATCTAAACATCCAGAGTGAAAATCATTGACTGAATACTGAAAACAAAACCTTTTTCTGCCATCTTCCAACCCAACTTAGCCCTGTTTGTGAGCACCACCACTCCCTGCACATCTCCAGGGGCGCGGTAGTCATCACTACCATGCGTTACTCCTTCTCTGGGGTGCGGTACTACCGCGTTATGCTCAGTGTTAGAGGTGCGGTAGTCTGAAATTAGCCTTTTTGCTTGGATTTTGGGATCTTGAATTTCGAGAGATATCATTGGGATTGCCACCTCTGATTCAATCTCAACTCCCCTCCCTGTTTAGATGGTCTGATCCACTAAACCCTCCATAGATCCACACTTCTCTCTTGTTGGTTAACCTTCCCATGTGCTATAAGAGAGAAACTTTCCATGGGCCAAAGGGAGGACTTTTGGGGCATCAAACCTATGATTTTCAGACTTTTGCAGAGATAGCTAGAGGAAGCACTTGGAGCTGGAGGATTGGCTTGGATATCAAGCAACCTTTGTAAGCACTCTTCAAGTTGGTAATAAAACATAACTTGTATTGTTTCCCAAATCATGTATGTTGATCTTGTTTCAATCATATGATTTGTATCTTTTATAGATTTAGATCCTAACTCGTATTTCAAGTTGCTAGAGAATTGTATGTGCTTGTATCTTGGTTCTATTCTGACAAGTTCATTTGTGAGGACTTGGAGATTGAAGAAACCATTAGGACGAGCAATGGGATCAAAGGTCAGTTAGATCTCTTCCATTTCTTTCAGCAATATAGTCTTGATATGTTTGTTTAGATCTAGGAATTCAAGGTAGCATTTGTTATCTTTTTGTCTTAGTTTAGAGTTAGTTAAAGTCTACTTTAACCTAAGAGAGTTTCTACCTATCCGTAGGGAAAAATTTTTGTTATCTTTTTGTCTTAGTTTAGAGTCAGTTAAAGTCTACTTTAACCTAAGAGAGTTTCTACCTATCCGTAGGGAGAAATTTCTACAACAAGGTCTATGCCATTTTTGCAAAAGACCTTGGAGAGAAACTCATTTATTTTTGAGTGAAAAGGAGGAGCGAAATGAGGAGACCCATGAGCCACCTAGTTCTGAAGGTGGTGAAGTAGAAGAAGCATTACATGAAGAGGACCAAAAGTCACTCCCAAGTGACTCTGTAAAATATGAAGAAGCATCACATGATTATGAAGAAGATTTACATTCTGAGACACACTCTACTTTGGACATGAATCAAAGAGAATCTACTAATGGAGGCTTGATCTATCAAGGAGTACCTACTGATGGGTTCTCACACCTCTATATTGGTGACATAGAGATCACTTTTGAAAGTGTTTCTACAAGCAAAATTCCCATTCAGCATGAAAATCAAGGCCTTGTAGCAGTTGAAGAAGAACCGAGATCAACTTCCCCATCACCACTTGAGCTTAATGAAGTTGGTCCAAGTAGAAAGTACAAAGAAGAGGAGGTCCATCTACAAGAGCCTCTTTTTCTTGAAGGGTCATCAAAGATGAATGAAAAGAAGATCCAAGAAACCCTTAGCATACTTCATGAAACTCAAGCATTGGTGTCAAATTCTTGTGGGAGAGTTTCTTCATTGAAGGGTCCATCATTCCTTGAAGACATAAAGAAGATTCAAAGAGCAATGTGCAACATCGAAGGTAATTTCATGTCTTTTCTTTTTTACAGAAAAAAAATTGGTTGAGCTTAATGAATGGTTACATGGAGCATACTTGAAGAATAATGAGGATGTGCATAAGCTCAAAATGAAAAACAAGCAACTTCTTGATAGGTTGCAAGATACTTGTTCTACCTCCTATGTTTCAGATTGTCAAATGGTAGATTGTTTGGAGGATTCTCATGACATGATGGATCATGAGAAACATGGAAACTTGCAGGTGCTTAATGTGTTTGAAGATGAGCTTAATGAGAACCAAGCACTTGTTGTGGTGGAAGAGGAACTTGAGTTTCCTCTTGGAAATGGTTAAACAATTTTTTAAGAAGTGTATGATTCCACTACCTTGGAACCAACCTATGAGGAAATTTTTTCACTTTTGAGGGATGTGCATGATCCTACCCTTATGGAGCCTTCACATGATGACACTTTTGCATAATTTTATCATTTGGGTGAGTTGGTTCATTCTCCTACATCCTACACTTCCATATTTTGCAGCATTCATCCTAATGAAGTATGGGTGAAAAGTTTCTTTTGATTGTGCCACATGAGGAGTATGAAACTCCTATATCTCCTTTAGATGATGAAATGATTAGATAAATTTCTTATTATTTACATTTGCAACAGCATCCTTTGTTACCTTGTGATGATGCATATCTACATGGATGCACCTATGATGTTCACTTGAGTCACTTGAAGACTCATGATTTTCCTTGCTCCTTGCTTAGCTCAATTGATATTGGAGGAACTTCATCCAATACTTGGGTGAAGAGATATATGATTGGAGAAAATTATTATTGGCATAAACATCCTTTGTTATTTCTTGATGATACACATATTCATGGATGCACAAATGGTACTTCTGTGAGCCCCTAGAAGGATCATTGTTTTCTTTGCTCCCTCCTTGGTTCAAATTTTAGTGGATATTTTCCATTCACTTCTTGGATGAAAGAACATATGAATGATTATTTTGGTGCATCTTACATCCTTTTGGAGCAGAATTATAGGACATGGGATCCTCACCTATGTCATTGGAGAATATTTGATTGGTCACTTGATGCTTGTATGCACTTGGAAAATGGTGGTCTACTTACTTGGAGGTATACACACTTTCATGATTCTTTGATGAGGCACCTCCTTGATGTACATTTTTATTATGTTGTTATGTACTTTGATTATCTATATTTTGTACTTATGATGTTTGGAATAATGCATACAAGGAAATGGGATCCATGGATTCTCTTTCTTGATGGTATGGGTTGGAGAGCACTTCTAATTGTTGGAGTGCAATACAAGCAATGGGACCCTGGGATAAATTTTAGTCTCAAAGGTTTCAATTTTTTGGGGAAACAAATAGTTTGGGATATTGGGTCCCCGCTTAATAAGGTGATTGTAATCAAAGTAGTCCAACAGAAAGCATGGTGGTTCCTCTCTAAAATTTTCATGGAATCTTGAAGACTCAAAGTTGGGCAACTCAATGGCAACTTCAAAGAATTATACAGTGGTATCATAAAGGGTTTCCAAAATATGAAAGAGGTAAAGAGTTATTGTGAAAACTTCGTTTTGATGGATTTAATTAATATTTTGGTGTTTATTGGTGATGTCATAGGAGATATCAATATGAAAAGTAAAACCCACATCTCCTTGCTTTTGGAAACACACAATCGTAGTGCATGGATGCCACTACTCAGAGTTTTAGAAGGGAAGTTTTGGAAAGAAAGAAGGTTCTTCCACATCCATGTTTGAAATTGATTGAGGACAAGCAATATTGGGAGGGGAAGACTTTTCATGTCCCCAAATTTTTCATTGGGTCACAATGGCCTAAGCCCCTTGGCCATATTCATGATAGTTTGTCAAATTGATGTTAATGGTCAAATAATTTCCAAGCATGATGTCCAAGTTAGTAATAATGTAATTTACTAGATCCAAATGGACAAGATGGGTCACATTAAGAGAAAATTCCCAATTCAAAGTTTGTAATATTCCCATCCAAATGAACTATCATGGCAGAAAATTACTAGTTCCCTAGGTTGGGGGTGGAAGCATTAAAAGTTGGAGTAAAGGAGCTACAAGACCCAAAATAACCTTAGAATTATAATTTTACATTAAATGAATCAATTAAATAATAATAAAAATAAAATAAGGTGGAATTTGATCATGAGGGAACATAAGAGGTTGTGGGACCCACATGTGGCAATATTCCCCACTACACTTGGCATGATTCTCTCACCAATTCAAGTTCAAGATGAAGGGTAACATACTTGGGGATTTTAAGAGGTATTATACATGGCATGAATAATGTAAGTTCGAATTGGAGTGGAAGAGTAACTCCCATGGAAGAGGAAGAGGCATCTTAGAAGAATTGTGACACTGGGAGCTAGATTCCCTAACTCCTATGACAACAATTATGAAGATTCTATGACACTTATGTTTAATTTCAGTCCTGATTGCTGACATCTGACATATATGACATGTCAGGGCTAAAAATAGCCTCCAAGAGGGCACACACAGGGATTTATGGCAGCCAAGATTCCCCCATTCTAATTGATGGAAGAGGAGAGCTAGGAAAAGTTGGACAAGTGACATTCATGGGAATCTCTCCCTAATTCAAGTTGGGATGAGTCTCTTGGATGGAATTAGAGCTAAGGAGGCCTTGGTAGGTTAATAAAATTCAAGAAGAAATAAGGAGACTATATTTTGATCATTTATCATTTTGTAAATTGGAGACCACAGCTTGTCCATGCAAGTTGAATGTTTATTCCTCTTGCCTTAGTACCAATTTCAAGGGTGAAAGATTCCCATCTTAATTGGAAATTAGAGAGGCCATTCATACCTTTCATTGGAGATGCATGAATTCATTTGTTATAGGTTGAATCTATAGGGATGCTCGTGACCATTTCTTCTTCAACTTGTTCCCACATCTCTCTCACTTTTCTCTTCATATTCTTTCTCTTGGAGGAAGGGCGAACATGGTGAGATGATGATCTATTTGGGGAATTAAAAGGGGCCCCATTTATTTTTAATATGATGTCTACACTTTGCATTTGATGCTAAGATGAACCTCATATTGAAACTCCAAGTGAAACTATGTAAAAATGCCAAACTATGTATGAATGGTGGCATTTTCCCCTATATCATGTTGTAAGATCTTGAATTTGTTTCGTATCGAATTTTTTCAATAAATATCTGTGATTTTATTATCGTATGGAGAGACATTAATGTACTGAAGAAGTTTCATATACATTATACAAGTACTTGCAACATTTCTCTTAAATTTCATAGCAAGTTAGAGCGTTTTTCTATCATTTCCCCCTATGTGAAGGCATGTCTACAAATCTCTTATTTATGGGAATTGCAGCAGCCTAAAGGAACTGATTAATGATGCATTTGGGTGCCCATTTAAGTCATCTAACTAATTCATGTCTCTGTACTGAAATTTTGGAGGGTTGTACAACATTTGGGAAGCCATTAGTGACCTCTACTCGTGGGGGTTTGAACCTCAGAATTACTAGTAAAATTCCCCAATTTCTCCTAAATCTAAATGAATGTTGCCGAAGTATTTTGAGAGTGTCCAAGTACACATCAACTTCATTTTTGTGTCCTAATACCCTTCAAACACCTTCAGAACCAATTCAAAATCCTTAGGAGTCATTTGGATCCATCTACCCTTGGGGGTTTTAACATCGATTTTCCTAGTATTTTTGCCTTTCATTCTCTAGTTGTAAATGCAATTTGCTAAAGTATTTAGAAAGTGTACAAGCATATAATAGCCGCATTAGTGTGTCCTAATAAACCTCAATCCACTCTAGACATAATTTGAAACCATTTGGGACAGTTTGGGGTTTCACTAGTCCAAGGTTCGAAAATTGGCCAAATTGGGTAAAATTTCAAATCGGGGATATTACATAAAAAAAATCACTGCAAAAGACCTCTTAGATCAAAATATATCAAGTTCAAAAGAAAATTCAAGCTTGGTAAATTACTGAACCTAAAAATGCCAAAAAAAACTTTAGGTTTTTAAAAAATTAAATGTCCTGTGCTAGGCTAGGAAAATTAATTCAATATTGAGCAAACAAAAGCTAAATTTGATGAACCAATAACCGATCGTGACTAAAAACATTGTTCTGAATACAATGGTGGTGTGAAATTTTCAAAAAAATGCGCATGAATGTGACAAATAAACAAATCCATTAAATCTTACGTGGTTGTCCAGATCTAATTGCAAATCTACTAGAGAAAGAGGACCCAAGATAAAATATTGAAGAAATTTGATGCTTAACAAGAAATTAAAAAAAAAATATTGAATGAGATAGAGCTTAGTAACCAACTATGATACCATCTTAAATTATTGAGAAATATGTGAACTAACATACAATAATAAGATTACTAAAATAGTAATCAAAATCAACTAGATATTCTATCTACACAAGCATCAAATAATCAATAGCAAGTGCAAGAGAGGAAAGAGAAGAGAAAATAGTACACAAGATTTATGTGTTAAAACCTCAAATGGGGAAACATCCACGAGAAGGCTTGGCTTGATCTTCTTTATCCTTCATAAAACTCCACCTTTTACAACATTACTCAAGATAAATTTAGCTAAATATTGTAAAAGTATGAAATTTTCTCAGCTATATATTTATTTAAGAGTTTAATATATCACTTAGAAAAAATGAACTTAGAAAAAAAGGATAACAATCCTCCCAATTACTGAAGCTAACCCCAATTGATGATAATGTCTTTATATTTCCGCTTATTTGTTGAAAGCTACATTTTAAAATACTTAATTTATTTGTTTTCTTCTTTGAAATGTTGTCATTTTAATATTTAAAATTCATATTATGAATTAATATTTTTTCCAGTGTTAATTATCTTGAAAGTGATTACTAAATTTTATAACATTACATTATTTTATTTAAACCTTTTTCTATAAAAAAAATTTTAAACTTACATAATTTTAAAATATATAATTAAATATTAATAATAAACCTCCTAAGAATGTGTACACTTCACTTAGAACAATCTATCATATTATTAAATATAAATTCCTAAAATTTCCCATTCCCATAAATGTTTTTTCTAAATTAGTTGACAATCTGGCTGTTAACTTCTCTAATATTATAATTAATGTGAAAGCATTCCAAATAACGAATTTGTCTTCGATACTCTACCTCATCATATCAACCCTAAGCTATTTCATGTTTCTTCTATCGATGTTTTGGAAAGTCCAATGATGTTGACTTATCAAATGCTAAACTAGAGAATATTTAGAATATTCTTTTATCGATGTTAACAATTCAACATCAGAATATTTAGAATATTCTTTTATCGATGTTAACAATCCAACATCATGCTTGAGCAACAACTATACTAAACTATGTTTGGAAAATTTAGAATTAATTTTATCGATGTTAACCATCCACAATTATGTTAATAATATATATATATAATTTTGTATATTTTAAGATTTAAAAATATAATATATATTTTATATATATAATTTGATCAGTGTTAATAATTAGGAGTGTATTTTTTTAAAGATCATAGACCTAAAAGATAGAACAATTTAATATATTTTCAAATTTAATAATCAAATTGATTTCATATAATCTTTATCCATAAAAAGATTTCACATTGTTTCACTATTTTAATTATTTTTTAATTTATATTCACACAAATTAATATATTATAAATGTTAAATTAAAATGTTAACATAAACTAATATAATATTAATATAGACTTATGTTAAACCTATATTTATCAAACATCCAGAGGGATCCAATTTCTTGAGGTGTATTTCTTTTTTTAAATTTAAACTCAAGAAATTTGATCTATTTTAATTGATAGATCCAAGTTCAAGTTTTAAGTTATTATTTTACAAACGAACATCCATTTTTAATTACTTTTCATAATATTTTATTTTATAAACATCAATATGGATTTTTTTAAATACTTTCCATAATTTTTAATTTTATAAGTCGACATGAATTTTTTTAATTATTTTATTTGGAGCAAACGTTACAACAACTCCCACATACTGGGTTGTAGAGCACCTCCTCGGTGCAATCAATTTTAAGTTTAATAAATATTGTAAATACAAAAAATGTTATTCAATTATTTTAACTACTCTTTAATTTATATTTCCATAAATTAATATACTTTAAATTTTAAGTTAAAATGTTAACATAAATTAGCATAATATCAATTTTAAGTTTTAATAAATATTATGAATGGAAAATATGTTTTTTATTCAATTAGAAGAGTTTATTTATTCCAATATTAATGTATGACAAATAAATATTCAACTTAATAATAAATATAAATTAAAATTATATTTTGATATAATAGTAAGCATTAAACATTTAAGATTATTTATAAATATAATAAAAGAGTTGGTTTGTAAAATTTATTTATAAAAAAATTACAAATAAATTAACTGTACAATTTTAACATAATTAAAATAATAACTTGTTAAAAATAATAAAAAATAAATTAACATAATTATTATAATATTCTTTATACAAGTGTCAATTTTTACTTGAATTTCAATTTCTTTTTGGAGACCGACTAATATAGAAAAAAAGTGGAGAAAATCTAACACCTATGAACATAAATATTATTTTTCGTATATAAATCCAACTATCCACATCACTACCACATAAATATTAATGACGGACATCAATACCCATCCACATGACATCTGGTTTTTGACTAAGCCGCACTCATATTATAACAAACATTAATCGACAAACTGGTTTTATACAATATGCCATTTTTTCCTGCGACCTGTGAAAGGCGGTGGTCAACAGGGCAAGACAGATGCAACTACCCGCCGCATGGAGAGAGCCCGCGGAAGACTCCGCCCATGTTGGACGAGGCGTGAGTCAGACAAGCCAAGTCCGTCCAAACCCTTCCAACATCTTCATAGATAATTCGAAGGAGAGTGGACTTGTTCTATACATTATTTTTTTTAAGTGAAGAGTAGGGCTCGAATACCTAAGTTTTTTAATTAGAAAACATTATTTAATTCTTTAAATGGCTAAATATTTGTTTACAATGGAAACTTCGACGGGGAATATTTATATCTCTTTTCTAATTTAAAAACACATTCTTATATTCGTCTTAAAAAAAACATTTTAATTTAAAAAGTTTGCCTTCTTACGTGGAAATTCAAAACATGGACCTTTAACGAGATTTTTCTCACTTTTAATGGTAAAATTTATCAACAAACTACAGTACAATAATGGGATTATCTCTATCTTCTATTATGACCAATATATTCTCCAATCACTATGAAACGTTTGTCCCTAACAATTTTCATCTCGAATAGAAATATTGATTCTCACTTGTTGTTCACACTTTTTATTATTAATTCTTACATCTATATATATCTCTTAAATCATTATTTAACCATAAATTTTTTTATGTCTCCATATTCAATTTTCTATAAAATCTTAACAAAATAACTTAATTCTTTTAGTTAATGTTTTAATTATACTAAAAAAAATCAATGTTTTTACAACTCTAGAATTTATAGGAATTTCGACACCCTATCATCAAAACAAAGAATTATCCGTCTTTATTAATGCCCTTTTAGATAATGGTTATTTTATTATCCAAATGATGAGAGATTTTGGCTCCCTTTTCTATCCAAAGACTAACTACTTGTTCGCTCCTTCGTTTTTGGATGGACCAAGGTCACGAAAGATTGCGTGGAAATCAAGGAAGAAGTCATGGAATCTGTAGAAGATCGCAACCATATGAGTTCCACTTCCGTGACTATTAAAGAACAAGGAAGGAAGCATCGAGGTATGAAGTCATGGAATCTATTGAAGATTGCAACCATATGAGGTCCACTTCCTTGACTATAAAAGAACAAGGAAGGAAGCATCGAGGTATGATTGAGTGATAAGAGTATCAATCAAGGAACAAGGTGAATACAATGACTTAGTGGATTAAGAGTTTTGGGTTTTGTATATGGGTTATGGGATTGTGGGTTTTTGTCAATGTATCGAAATCTATGACGTGTCATTCTGTATATTGAGTATGATGGTCATAGAGCTAATTGTATGGATTGTATTTAAGATTACTGGATTAATAGTAAGGATGATTGTTGGGCCTCTAAAATTTATAAGTTTATGAATGATATCCTTTGTATCTTTTCTTTGCTTTATACCATTTGCGTAACTATGTTATGAATAGGTACGAATTTATGATGAACACTTGTCACACAATGGTGAATGAATGAGTTATATATCAATTTATCTGAGTTATATATCAATTTATCTTTGCATTTAACCCTCCTCATAATAAACAGGTCTAAGTAGTGCTTTGGGTGAGACCTTCTCCTTTGGGAGATTGAATATGCCAATACTATAGACCACAACATGCCCCTTTGTTGGCACCTAGAACCTTGGTCTTAATTAGTTTTGTGCCAACAAATGGTTTCGTTGTTGGGACCTGATTTCTAATGAGACATCATTAACTACATGGATGTACACTAATATTGAAGAGCATCATTCAAGATAATTTGGTGGGAAAAGAGGTTTGAGGTTCATTTGTAATACAAGAATCTGAGTTGTACAGGTGGGCTCCATAGAAACTTAGAGAGTACAACCTTTACATAGGACCAATATTTGATCAGTACGAAGCCTTGTGATTTGAGCTCCTAATAAAGTAATACAAGTGGTTGAAAATACTTACGAAATCCCCCGAACACAACAATTGACAACGAAGAACTAAACGATGGACTCAAGTAGATCTAGTACCATTGCACTGACTAGATATCTCGTTGAATAGGGTTATTGAATTCTTGGTAGAAATTACCTTGACATGATACATTATGGAATTTGTGGCCGAAAATAACCAATCTATATCTAAAGCTAAAGAAGATCTCAAGAAGGGAGCAATAGACAGGTTGTTGAAGGAAATTCCATTGTGGATCAAGGCATGGATGGTTGAATATGGATTTTTTCCATTAAATCTGACTATAATGGAGGAGTAAATTCATCATGCCACTGGGGGAGTGGTCGAGGTGATGTTGTGAAGTTGCGGAAAGTAGGGATTCCATGCAATGGAGGGGATCTACTAACAACACTAGGGATGAGCGTGTAGCCAGAAGATCAACAATCCGTGAAAAGTGGTGGAAGACGTAGATGAGAAAAGAGAAGAAAAGAGGTGTGCAATTAGAAGATGATTTGCATAATGGAGAAAATAGTGGAGGGAAATTGAGTTGTTGAAATTGAAGCGACGGGAGGAACTTGTTGGTTCATGGTTGAGAGGAAGATGAATAGATATGTAGGACGACCTAACAAGGGAAGGATGGGTAGGAGGTGTGCCTATTGTGAATGAGGAAAGAGACTATGAAGTTTAATTACTAAGTAGTGTATTTCAGAATTAATCATCTAAGAAATCCCTTGAGGAAGTTGCAAAGAAGTCAAAATTGTCAGGACCTACAAAAAACAATGTCACCCCAGAAAGTGAACACCCCATTGTTATGGAAGCAGATACTAGAAGTAACAATAGCATCAAGCCTTTGAATACCCCCTAGGAACCTTTACAAAATTTGGTAATACCTTTCAATAATCATGTTCTATAATTACCTTGGTACACTTAAATAGTTGGTAGTTCTAGCAGTTTTCAAGCTAGTGTAGTAGTAAGTGGAAGCAATAGTAGTTTTCAACAGAGTAGTAGTAACATCGTGGCTCATCCTGGACCCCAAGCATTTGTGTTGGTAGGACCTCTAGTTACCAATATGGATAGAGTTCTAGGGAAGAGGAAACAAAGTAGAAGCATAGCAACATTGGATTCTCTGTGAATCCATTTGGAACTCCAAAGGGACACCTTCTACCTCAAAGTTGATCGAAATCCATAACACATTGTGCGAAAGGGAACTCCAATGGTATGTGAAACTAGCGGAATGAAGGGATTATAATTCCCCAACTCTGACATTACACGAAGTAAAACAATTATTTTTGGATGAGTTTCAACTGCAGAAATTAGAACAACAAAGAATCGTAGAAAGAGAAATCATACATGTATAGGGGGGATTTTCCTAGGATTATACATAACAATTTAGAGATGTTTTGGCTAAACTCTCATTCCCTCACCATAAGGAATGGTTCAATTAGGGATTGTTACCCTTGAGTGAAATTAATTTATTGGTTGCCTCACACTAAGCTGCTCTGGATCAAGAAATGAAGATTGAGGCAATGTCTAATTATCCGGGTGGTATGCCAACTGGATCATCATCTCTATCGGTGAATTGTCACAAGTTCATAGTCAAATTGTTTCCTTAACTAAGGATATTCATGGTTTAATTATACCTAAGATGATCTTAGCACAAGTATGGTCTTCGGAGTGCATGGCGAAAGTCCATCATGCTTATGAATGTCCACAATTGAGAGGAGGAATAACCCTACTAGGAGGTCCGTTTGATGGTGGTCTAAGTGAACCTAATGCACAATTAGTTGCAACGAATACATTCCAAATGGTCGGACGCCCAACATATCAAGATCCCCAGAGATCTTCTTTGAATGCATATTGTGAGATCTATAAAACATTTGGACATCCGCCACAAATTTGTCCCCTTCCAGAGAAATATTCCTTGGTACCCAACATTGCATATTGTGAATTTTGTTGTAATGTCCCCATTTTGACCCCCTTTGTATTGAATTGTAAATGATGTAAATATTGTAATTTAATCATGGTGAGGATCTCAAGGCCAAGGCCCCACCATTGATTTAGCGTTTCATGTATCGGCAATTAAAAATAGATGCCTATGGTTCTTGTGCTAGATAGGCACAATGTAAATAAGACATCATGTAAATACGAATTTTAATGAAAAACCCACAACTAGCTATGCAATGCAACAAAGAGATGGGGGCATGATTCTACAAGGAATAGGGAGGAAAATTATTCAAACCCTTGAGCCAATGGTATTAATCCATGTGTCAATGAGAAAACCCATATACCCTCAACTAACCATTTTGGGTTATGGACCCAATCATTTAATTCTTCCAAGAGTTGGTTGAGGCAGTTAATGCCTTGGGAATGAAGAGCTATGGCAACCAATTTCGTGTATGGGAAAGCCATCAACCTGGGAAATCGGATTTTGTCTCCTTGGGCAAGAAAACACCCATGAAATGGTGCCCAAAGCCATTCTGAACTCACAGTCTTTCCTCTCTCACGCAGTCTGAACTACTAGGCCTTTCCCCATCACGTTTTTCACCATTTTTCCTGCATTTTCCATTCATGGGAGCTCGTTTTTGCATTATACAGCAGCTGGGAGAGAAGGGCCACGATTTGGGACTGTGATGGAGGTCGTTTTTGCCCCAAAATACCCATGGGCGTTTTTCTGAAAACAATTTCTGCTCTCCAGGGTTGTTCCCCAATTGCCATTTCGTTTTTAAGCTTTCCCACGTTTTTCTAGGCTAGTAGAAACCCCATCTTTGGGCATCTCACTGTAAAAACGTTTTGATCATGCCCAGCACTTATACTTCTGCTTTTATGTGCATCCTTGTCTTGGTTTGAATCTGTGAGCAAGAGATTGGAGTGGTAGTGGACAGAGAGGGCTTGATAAACCTTGTGGGGGAGATAACCTCTCAAGAAGATCAAGAGGGATTTGGCTACTCTTCTATGCACACCCTGAGAGCACTAGATGGGGAAGGTATGGCTTGAGGGACTGTACAACAGTGAAAATAATACTTCCTTGTGCTGGGTGTGTAGGTATTGTGGGTTCCAAGCTAGATAGATCTTGTATGGTTACCCTTGGCTCTGTGCTTGAGCTCACTAGCTTAGCCACTCTTCCTTTCCATTTCCTAGCAGCCTATAAACCCAATTGTAGATTGGCTTGGCTCATCTTGGTGTATGCTTGGCTATGTGTGAGTCTGCTGTTCCTTGATTCCTTGTAGAGATCATGCCCAGCTCGGGGGTGGCAGTTTTATCAAGAGGTTGATAAGCACAACTGGCCTATGGTTGGGTGGAACGTTGCAGATGCATAGCTGGTTGCTTGGGACTACTTTGTTAAGATAAGTATTCTCTTGTGTTAACTTTGCAATTATTATTTGATGAATATCTTGAATGTATGATGGATGTGTTATTGATATCATTTCCGCTGTGTTTTTCTTATAATTATACACTCCATATGTCTTTTATATTATTTGAATGCTTATTTAAAAGCTCATGGGGCTAGATGCCCAGTTTTTAGCATCACGATCCTCTCTACCATGCTGGAATGATAAGAGGGGATCTTACATTTTGGTATCAGAGCTGCTGGTTGTAGCATTGGACCTCTATGGGGCAAATCCAATTACAATATCAAGACTAAATGGGGGTAAGTTGGATAGATTACAGAGGTAAGATCACCTCGTGCTGAGCAGCAGTCATCACTGAAAGAATGGAAGATTTCATAAAAAAATTCTTAAGAGTTTTTGGAAATTTTTGTTTAAGTCTGTTTCGGGAAGAGTTCAGGAAATCGTTCCAAAATTTGCGGAAGAGTTCTGCGAACCGCCCCGAAACTGTGGAAGGAATTCTCTTCCGAAATTGTGGAAGGAATTCTCTTTCGAAACTGCGGAAGAATTCCACGAATCTTCCCACAATTGCGGAAGAGTTCGGCGAATCTTCCCGCAACTGCGGAAGAGTTCGGTGAATCTTCCTGCAACTGCAGAAGAGTTCCGCGAATCTTCCCGCAATTGCGAAAGAGTTCCGCGAATCTTCCCGCAACTGCGGAAGAGTTCTGCGAATCTTCCCGCAACTGCGAAAGAGTTCCGCGAATATTCCCGCAATTGCGGAAGAGTTTCGTGAACCGCCCCGAAACTACGGAAAGAATTTCCCAGTGTCTTTCGAAACTGCGGAAGCATTCCGCGAATGGCTCCGCAACTGCAGAAGCATTCTGCGAATGGCTCCACAACTGCGAAAGCATTCGGCGAATCGCTCCGCAACTGCGGAAGTATTCGGCGAATCGCTCCGCAACTGCGGAAGTATTCGGCGAATCGATCTGCAATCATGGAAGCATTCGGTGAATCGCCCCGCAACGACGGCATGATTTGTAAAAAAAAAAAAAAAAAAAAAAAAAAAACGAGGGCGCTGCCCTCGACCCAGCCACAAGGTGGCAAGCCCCCTTGACCCCCTTTTGTCCCCCTCATATGTTGTTGAATGTGAGAAAATTCGATGATTCGACAAATTGTCAACGTAATATTTTCCCACATGCATGAAAGTAAGTTATGATTTCTGAGAATATGATGCAGCTAACAATTGTGTTGATAAACACATTTTGCAGAATCATAGTTACATCAGGGTAGCACTCTAGATAGTACAGTTGGAAAGTTTTGGATCTTGGTTGGGCCAAGAAAATCAACATCATGGATGATGCACAGGATCCCTATGAGCCTGAGACAGATGCCATGGGGGAGAACATACATGTTGAAAATGCTGAAACAGAATCTAATGGGAGAATAAATCAAGAGACTCCTCCAGGTATTGCAGCCACCATGAGAAGCCTAAGGGTGGAGTTGCAAAGCTGTAGGGAAGATAATGAAATGATGATTAAAGCTCAGGAAGAACAAAATCAGTTGAATGCATCTATGCTACAGAGTTTGATGGACATCCAAAGGCAAATAAACTCTGGGCATCATACGTCAAATCTAGAAAGGGGTGGGAGTAGTTCTAGAAGGAATTCCCGTAAGAGGGCCAGTAGCTCAAGAAGAGTTTCTACAGACAGAACATATACTCCGGAAATCTCTTCTAATGAATCATCCGACTTTGAAGAATCCATTGAGGGTTCAAGCTCTTCATCTCACGGAAGTAAGAGGAAGAAGCACTACAAGAACAATTAACATGGGGAATTTAAGAAGGCGAAACCTCCTACATTTGATGGAGAGATAAAGTCTGGTCAAGAAGATGAAGCTTGGCTTCTTGGGATGAGAAAGTATTTCCAATTCCAAGACTACTCGGGAAATATGAAGGCAAGGGTATCCATATTCAACTTGAAGGGAAGAGCATCTATATGGTGGGAACAAATCAGGCAAGTGAAGAAGATCAATGAAAGAAAGATTGTATGGAAGCAGTTCAAGAAATGATTCAAGCAGAAGTACCTCTTTGACAGGTACTATGATGATAAGATCAAAGAGTTCCATGAGCTGAGATTGGGACAATTGAGTATGGAAGAATATGCAAACAAGTTCCTGGAGCTGCTGAGGTATGTCAAGTACATTCGAGATGATAAGGTGAAAATTCGGTGTTTCCTAAGTGGACTGCCCCAGTCATATAAAGATAGAATTGATTTTGATGAACCTTGAACTCTAGAGGAGGCCATAAGAAAGGCCAAGTATTGCTTTGATCAAAACAAAAGCAAATCAGAATTCCATAAGGCATGGAAGGATAGGAAAAATGAAAAGTTTGATCAAATGAAGAAGGGGTTCAAGCCGCCTCAATTCCGGAATCAGCAAAGGCAACCATCACAGGTTGTGACTAAGCCAACTAGGATGATGGGAGACAAGCCAAGAGATCCAAAGGAACCAAGAGAACCATTTCCATGTTCGGGTTGTGGAGGAGACCACATGCTTAGGAACTGTCCACATAGGAATGGGAATGCAAATCAAGTCCACAACATTCAAGGAGCTGAAACTGTGGGTCAAGTGGCGAGGACAATCCCTAGAATCTATGTAGCACTAGATGACCGCCAGGAAGATCATCAGTCAACTATGGTTGAAGTTGAAGGTAATATTGTTAAGCAATATGTTTCTATTTTGATTGATCTTGGATCTACTCACAGTTATGTCACTCCTAGAATTTTTGGGATTTGTGCTTTCAAGAAATTAAAGCATAGTAAATAATGGTTAGTTCAACTAGCCACTGGAACCAAGAGAAAAGTTAGTGAAATAGTAGAGAAATGTCCATTAGAGATGGATGGGCTATTCACTTATGTAGATCTGAATATTTTGCCACTGGGTTCCTATGATATTCTCATTGGAATGGATTGGTTAGAAGCACACAGGGTTAAACTTGACTGCTACAATAAGACATTTGAATGCATGGACGAAGAAGGAAACCCGAGGGTTGTAAAAGGCGTTCCAAAGGTGACTTCCGTTAGACAGGTTTCAGCCATGCAACTGAAGAAGTTCTGTAGGAAGGGATGTCAACTGTATGCAGCCCACATTTTAGAGGCAGCAGAGAATGAAACTCTTAAATTGGAAGACTATCATGTATTGCAAGAATTCAGGGATTTTTTTCTTGATGAGATTCTAGGACTTCCTCCAAAGAGAGACATTGACTTTACAATTGAACTTGTGCCAGGGGCGGAACCAGTGTCTAAGACACTCTACAGGATGATTACATTGGAATTGCTAGAATTGAAGATGCAATTACAAGAGTTGCTGAAAAAAAAAAATATTAGGCCAAGTGTGTCCCCGTGGGGAGCACCTGTTCTATTTGTGAAAAAGAAAGATGGAACACTTAGGTTATGTATTGACTACAGGCAGTTGAACAAAGTCACTGTGAAGAACAAATACCCATTGCCCCGAATTGATGACCTTTTTGACCAAATGAGAGGAGCAAAGGTATTTTCAAAGATTGACTTGAGGTCTGGTTACCATCAGGTAAGAATCAAAGAAGAAGATATTCATAAGACAGCCTTTAGAACAAGGTATGGACACTATGAGTTTGTAGTGGTACCATTCGGTCTCACAAATGCACCAGCTACATTCATGTGTCTCATGAATAATGTTTTTAGCAAGTATTTGGACAAGTTTGTTCTAGTATTCCTAGACGACATTCTCATCTATTCTAAGAATGAGGAAGAACATGAAGAACATTTGAGAATGACAATGCAATTACTAAGGGAGCATAAGCTGTATGCAAAGTTGAGCAAATGTGACTTTTATAAAGATAGAATTCATTATTTGGGTCACATCATCTCCGACAAAGAAATATCTGTAGACCCT
Source organism: Larix kaempferi (assembly GCA_027924585.1). Lineage (NCBI taxonomy): Eukaryota > Viridiplantae > Streptophyta > Pinopsida > Pinales > Pinaceae > Larix > Larix kaempferi. The sequence goes on from BSBM01001532.1 coordinate 849,522, forward strand.
GAGAAGATTGAAATCATTATGAATTGGCCAACTCCAAGGAATGTGACTGATGTGAGATCTTTCATGGGCCTTGCTGGTTACTACAGGAGGTTTATCGAAGTATTCTCCAAGGTTGCAAACCCGATCACTTCTTTGCAAAAGAAGGGGATAAAGTTTGAATGGTCACCAAGATGTGATGAAAGTTTTCAACGGTTGAAGAATCTTCTTACAAGTGCACCAATTTTGAAAATTGCAAACCCAGAAAAAGACTTTGTGGTGTGTACCGATGCATGCAATCAAGGAATTGGAGGAGTTCTTATGCAAGACAACCACGTGATATGCTATGAGCCAAGAAAGTTGAAGGAGCATGATAAGAACTATGCTACCCATGATATAGAACTTGTAGCCATAGTACATGCCTTAAAGATGTGGAGGCATTACTTAATGGGAAGAAAATTTGAGTTAAGGACAGACCATTGTGGTCTGAAATACTTGTTTGATCAGCCAACTTTAAATGCTAGGCAAGCTAGATGTTTGGAATTTTTGTGTGAATTTGATTTTGAAATCAAACACATAAAAGGGAAAGAAAATAAGGTGGCTAATGCACTCAGCAGAAAGGTACATGAAATGTATGTGGCAACGCTTAGTACTTGCCAACCAGATTTGAGGCAGTAGATTGTTAACCATATTGTTGAGGATGAAGTGTACGTACAAATAAAGGACAAATTGCAGCAGCAAGACCTTGGCAAGAAATATGAAGGCTATCATTTGGAAGGAGACAGACTTCTCACTTATAAGAATAGAGTCTATATTCTAAATGCGGCAGATTTAAGGAGGATTGTTATGATTGAAATCCATAAAGATCCATACTCTGGTCACCCAGGATATCAGAAACAATTGCTACAGCAAGAAAATACTATTTCTGGCCAGGCATGAAAAAGGACATCGTTGAATACATTTCTAAGTGCATGGAATGTCAGCAGGTGAAGAGTGAACACCAACATCCAGCAGGTTTATTGCTCCCAGTTCCAATTCCAAAATGGAAATGGGAAGTAATATCCATGGACTTTATTACAAGATTTCCAATGATTGTGAGACAACATGATTCCATTATGGTTGTGGTGGACAAGTTAACAAAGGCAGCACATTTTATACCGGTTAAATCCACACATAAAGCCGATGCCATTGCAAATATTTTCATGAAGGAAATTTTCAGATTACATGGGTTGCCTAAGGCAATAATTTCTGACAGGGATACCAAGTTCACTTCCAATTTTTGGAAAGGTCTCTTTGCAGATTTGGGTACATAGCTAAGCTTTAGTACCGCATACCATCCTCAAACAGATGGGCAAACAGAAAGAGTAAATCAGGTTCTTGAAGACATCCTCCGCATGTATGTAATGGACAAACCATCCAAGTGGGAGGATTATCTACACTTGGTAGAATTTGCATATAACAATGGGCAACAAGCATCATTGGGAATGAGTCCTTATGAGGCTTTGTACGGTAGAAGGTGTAGGACACCAGTGACTTGGGACAATCCAGTGAATAGAATTGTACTTGGGCCAGAATTGCTTAAGAAAATGGAACAAGAGGTTGCAAAGATCCGACAAAATTTAAAAGCAGCCCAGGATAGATAGAAAAGCTATACAGATAAACATAGAATGCATAGGGAATTCAATGTTGGGGATCACGTGTATCTTAGAGTAAGATCAAGGAAGAGTTCCTTGAAACTTGGGAGTTGTGCCAAGCTATCACCTAGATATTGTGGGCCATTTGAAGTGCTTGAAAGAATAGGGCCAGTTGCATATAGACTTGCATTTCCTGCTAGCACTAAAGCTCATAATGTTTTTCATGTCTCTTTGCTTAAGAAATATGTACATGATCCTAACCATGTGATTCATTGGGATGTGATCCAGGTGGAACCCGAGGGAGAATTCCAAATCGATCCATTGCGCATCCTAGACAAGAAGGTAACATTGCTCCGGAACCGAGCCATCGGACAGGTAAAGGTGCAATGGAAGCACTACGGTCCCGATGAGGCTACATGGGAGCTGGAGGATGCCATGAGGGTGGCATATCCATTTTTGTTCAATTTTGATGAGCATTGAGGACAGTGCTAATGTAAGGGGAGGGGAATGTAATGTCCCCATTTTGAACCCCTTTGTATTAAATCGTAAATGATGTAAATGTTGTAATTTAATGATGGTGAGGAGTTCAAGTACAAGGCCCCACCATTGATTTAGCGTTTCATGTATCGGCAATTAAAAATAGATGCCTATGGTTCTTGTGCTAGATAGGAACAATGTAAATAAGACATCATGTAAATATAAATTTTAATGAAAAACCCACAACTAGCTATGCAATGCAACAAAGAGATGGGGGCATGATTCTACAAGGAATAGGGAGGGAAATTATTCAAACCCTTGATCCAATGGTGTTAATCCATGTGTTAATGAGAAAACCCATAAACCCTCAACTACCCATTTTGGGTTATGGACCCAATCATTTAATTCTTCCAAGAGTTGGTTGAGGCAGTTAATGCCTTGGGAATGAAGAGGTATGGCATCCAATTTCGTGTATGGGCAAGCCATCAACCTGAGAAATCAGATTTTGTCTCATTGGGCAAGAAAACACCCACGAAATGGTGCCCAAATCCATTCTGAACCCTCAATCTTTCCTCTCTTATGCAGTCTGAACTACTGGGCCTTTCCCCATCATGTTTTTCACCATTTTTCCTGCATTTTCCATGCCTGGGAGCTCGTTTTTGCATTATACAGTAGCTGGGAGAGAAGGGCCATGATTTGGGACTATGATGGAGGTCGTTTTTGCCCCAAAATACCCATGGGTGTTTTTCTGAAAACGATTTCTGCTCTCTAGGGTTGTTCCCCAATTGCCATTTCGTTTTTAAGCTTTCCCACATTTTTCTGGGCTGGTAGAAACCCCATCTTTGGGCATCTCACTGCAAAAACGTTTTGATCATGGCTCATCTTGGTGTATGCTTGGCTATGTGTGAGTCTGTTGTTCCCTGATTCCTTGTAGAGATCATGCCCAGCTTGGGGGTGGCAATTGCATCAAGAGGTTGATAAGCACAACTGGCCTATGGTTGGGTGGAACGTTGCAGATGCATAGCTGGTTGCTTGGAACTACTTTGTTAAGATAAGTATTCTCTTTTGTTAACTTTGCAATTATTATTTGATAAATATCTTGAATGTATGATGGATGTGTTATTGATATCATTTTCGCTGTGTTTTTCTTATAATTATACACTCCATATGTCTTTTATATTATGTGAATGCTTATTTAAAAGCTCATGGGGCTAGATGCCCGGTTTTTAGCATCACGATCCTCTCTATCATGCTGGAATGATAGGAGGGGATCTTACATTTGTGGGTCTACCATACACAGTACCGACAAATGCAAGGCCCTAGATGCATTGACAGAAAGGCTATGCTGATCCATATACGAGTATCAGATTAGTCGCAACAATGAGAAATAGGAGGTGGCGGAGGACACGGAAGAGGTTTTGGTGCTGGAAGAGGAGGAGGACGTATAGGTCCAAACCATTTCTACAATTGTAACAAAATAGGTTACCTAGAACAAGATTGTAACCTCCCCAAAATACCATGGTGCAACTATTGTCGAGTGAACACAGATATTATTAAAGAATACTTGGATATATTCGTGAAATGGGTAGATCATGCACAACGACTGAAAATTTTAATTAACTCAAATACACGAGAAGATCATTGTCTAATTGGATTTACTATCACTCAGGGAGGAGATAGAACGGGTGTATATTTAGATAGATGGGATTCACCCGATATCCAAAAAGCAGCTCTGTTAACAACAAAGTATGATCTAGTCCACCAGAAAGACATTTTTAGGGATGTTGTTGAAATTTTTCAACAAATATTGACATTGCTAGCCATAGATATTGCAGGTTCATCTCAAACTACTAGGACTAATGAAGTGCTACCTCTAAGAAGTTGTGAAAGAAGTGTGGACCTAGGGTCCTCAAGTAAGACCAAAGACCCTATCTTTCTCTAGTTTAGGTTGTTAGTAGAAATTTTGGAGGATGAAGTGTTGGGTATGTGTTATATTATTTACATGTGTGTGTCGGGGAGTGTTCTTGATGACATCAAACCTGGCTATTTTTTGTTTTTTTCTAAAAAGATGTAATTTAATCCTGATTAAGGGATTGGGGTCTATTTTTAATTTGGGTTAAAGAATTAGGGTTTTGGATGTTGTGGAATACCTATATTTTGTATTGTGAGTAGTTAATAATCATGCTGAGAAAATAAGAGGTGTGGCTCTAAGTTTCGTTAGTTTTCTCGTTTAAGGGTTTCTAGGGTAAATATCTGTGTATTATGTGTGAATGTTGTGGTGTAATATCTATTTTTATTAAAAGAATCGGTATGCTTTGCTTCTCTGCACAGGTTTAAAACTTACATGTGGTATTAGATGTAATGTCCCCATTCAAATAAGTGCATAGTAAGACAATCCCATCAATCCTACTAGTTTCCTAGGTTGGATGGGAACATGTGGGATGGTAATAAGGAAGCTAATAAATGATATTTAGACATTAGAAGGGTTCAAGTATTTAATAAATATGATGAATAAATAAATTCAAGAGAAATTCTAGGTGGCAAGTGGTTTTGGAGACATATGGAGGTGGTGGGACCCACACTAGCTTGATTTTTCAATGACACATGGCAGCTCTCTCTTGCCAATTCGAATTCATGGGAAGGTGAACACTCTTGGGTGAGTTGGTAAGTCATAACACATGGCATTGAGCATCTTAGGTCGAAATGGGATGGAATAGTAACCTCCATGGGAGAGGAAGAGTCAAATTGGAGACTAGTGGACACTTGGGCTAGATTCCCTAGTTCTATGACAACAATAATGAAGCATCTATGACATTTATGACAAAATTCAGACCTGACTTCTTACACCTGACCATTATGACATGTCAGCCCCAAAAATAGGCTCAAGGAAGGCTCTCATGGAGTTGGAGGAATCCAAAGAGACTCAAATTCAAATTTGGGAGAAGATGGAAGGTTGGAACTAGGAGACAAGTGGCAAATGAGGAATATTTCCTAAATGGAAAATTATTGAATCTATTGAGAGGATTTCGACCCCTTGAAGGCTAATGTTGGTTATAAAATGTAGAAATCAAGTATGAGAATGGCTTTTGATGATTTGAGAAAAATTGCATTTGTGAAGAGAGAGCTAGTGGATGACTAGTTTCTTGCCTTAGCCAATTTCGAGGGTGAAAGATTCCCATCCAAGTTGGTGTTTGGAGAGGCCACTCAGGTCTTTCATGGTGCTTTAATGGAGTTTGTATTTGCAGGTATCAGCTACAGGAAGTTTCATGGTTTGGTTTAGTGCAGCACCTTCTCTCCACCGTTTCTAGTTTTGAAGGCATATTCATGCTCCTTGAAGGAGGGCGTTTTTGGTGAGCACTTGTGCTTCTTGAGAGAGCTTCTCATTATATATTTATGATTGTAATAGCTTCATATCCTCTGTTATTCATATTCAGAAAGTCTCAGGTCGAAATACCCACTGGTTGTATGCAAAACTATTGATTAATGAGCAAACAATGTCCATTTCCCCAATGCATTGATGTATGACACTATAATGTTGATTATTTCGAATGGATGGATGATTCTCTGATATATTTGTGATCACTATAATGCCATGGATGTCTTCTACAAGTTTCATGTACTGTACTTGAGCATTTGAAGCATTTTTACTCAGTTTAGTTGTATTGGGAGATGAAATAGTGCCATTTCCCCAAGGGTCGAATTGGGGGTTTTTGCTGTTGAATGTGAGAGAGTTATAACAGTAGTAAAAATCAATTAATGGTGCATATGAGACCTCAATAACATACTTAACACATTATATACCTCTGTTCATAAATTTGTGGGAGTTTGGAGGCATTTGGAAGGCCATTTTCAGTGTTACCCGGGGGGGATTTGATGCACAAATTACTAGTCAAAATTACCTATATTGATCAGAATACAAATCAAGTTTGCAGCAGTATTTGGAGGTCCATAAAACATCCCTGAACCTGATATTCAAGTCTAAATACCATTAATACACTCATACAGAATATTTGGGAGCATTTGGGATGATTTGGAGGTCAAAACAGTTAAACTAGTCAAAGGTCGAAATTGGGGAAAAAGTTGAAAAATTGGCATTTTAATAAAATTTGAAAAAGGGATATTACATTAGAGCTTGATTATTGTATTTAGGAGGACTCCTTTGTTGTTGAGAGTTCGACATGGTTGATAGATCTTGGGTTTGTGATAAACATTGGTTTAGTGGGAGCTTTGTAGCATTGATTTGTGCATTGAAGGAGAATGGAGAGAAGTTCAAGAATTGAGATCGACAAATTTAATGGCCAAAACTTTGAGCTATGGAAGCTCAAAATGGAGGATCTTCTTGTAGATCGAGAACATAGGATTAATGTGGATCCAGGTACACAACCCACTTGAATGTCGAAAGAAGATTGGGAAAATTAAGAAAGAAGGGTGAGGAGTACAATTTGATTGTGCTTAATAGACTCTGTGATGTTGAACGTGTCCGAAGAAGATAGTGTGCTAAATCATTGGAAGAAGCTAGGGAGTTTGTATCAATCAAAATCCCTAGTAAACAATTTATTTCTACAAAAGAAATTGTATCACCTCAGAATGGATGGTAACGACACAATCATAGGGCATCTAAATGTATACAAAATTCTAGTAAGTCAAATAACCTCTATTGGCATTACAATGGTTGAATAAGATAAATGTATTGCATTATTGTGTTCTTTATCAGATTCCTTGGATAACCTAATTGTAGCAATAGGTAGTGCTAGTCAAGCTACCTTAAAATTTGATGAAATAGTAGCATACATGTTGTCAAAAGATATGAGGTGGAAATCCATGGATAATAATAGCATGGATGCCTTACCTATGAGATTTCTCCCCTAAGAGAGAAACAAAAATAAGGGATATGGAGGGAGATCTAAATCTAAGGGTAGATCTAAATCCCCAGGAAAATTTATAAGGAAGTGTTGGAAATGTAGTAAATTTGGGCACTATAAAAAGGATTGTAGATCTAATAATTTTGAGAAAGTGGAGGAATCTGAGGATACCCCTCCCATAGAGGCGAAGACCTCCTCAGAAGGAGGGGATGTGTACCTAGATTCCATAGGTAGTCATTCATATCCTTATGTATGGATGCTTAACTCAGGTGTGTCGTGTCATATGACCCCTCATAGGGAGTGGTTTTGTGAATATGAAAAGTACAATGGATGATATGTGTTCTTGGGAGATGATTCACAAGCCAATATCATTGGACATGGAAGAGTTAAGTTGAAGTTCCATGATAGAAGGATTACTACACATTCTAAACCTAGCAAGAAATTTGATATCTGTCGGAAACATGGATGCTAGAGATGTATTGATTCTATGTGGAAATGGAAAATGCAAAATGGTTCAAGGATAACTCGTATTGATGAGGGGATTTCATAGCAAAAATCTATACAAACTATTGGGGAGAACCATCATCGATGAATGTAACATTTATGTTGTGCCTAAGGGAGGAGATAAAGAAGACAAAACCTTGCCTACATCAGGAGGAAAGACAATGCTATGGCATCAGAGATTGGGGCATATCGAAGAAAAGTGCCTTCGAGCATTACAAGGTAAAGGTATGGTTGAAGGTATGTTTGATTGCACACTGGATTTTGATTTTTGTAAACATTTCATATATGGAAAAAATAATCGAGTAAGATTCGCATCTGATGCTACAAGAGAAAAGGGAATTTTAGAGTTAATACATGATGATGTGTTTGGACCCGTGCTTGTTCCATCATTAGGTAGATCTGTGAATTATATTTCATTTATAGATGATTTATCAAGGAACACATGGATTTATTTCTTTCAAAATAAATCTAAAGTATTTTCCAAGTTTAAGGAATTTAAGGACCTTGTAGAGAATCAAACAAAAAATCAAATAAAGGTGTTGAGGACAGATAACGGTGGGAATTTATGTGGGAATGCATTCGAGGAATTCTTTAAGAAGTGTGATATAAAAAGGTAGAAAACTACTCATACACACCTCAATATAATGAATTTGCATAAAGGATGAATAGGATTTTGTTGGAAAAGGTAAGAAGCATGCTTAGCAGTGTCAGGATAAGACAAGAATTCTAGGCAGAGGCAATGGATACTGCATGTTACTTGGTAAATCGCTTTTTGACATCAGCATTGGTTGACAAAACTCTTCATGAGGTATGGACTAGTAAGAAACCCTCTATTAAACAATATCTGAAATTTTTTGGCTGTGATGCTTATGTACATGTTCCAAAGGAGAAAATGAGTAAGTTGGATAATAAAGCTGAAAAATGTATCTTTATTGGTTATAAAGATGGTATGAAAGGTTTTAAGCTTTGGAATCCTATAACTAAGAAGACTGTTTATAATTGAGATGTTGTTTTTAGAGAGGTCAAAGAAGTTCCTAGATAGAAAGTGACTCCAATGGAAGAGGAACCCAGGAAAATAGAGTTTGATTTAGAAAATGAAGAATCCGACTCAATGTAAGAAGATGAATCATAATAAGAAAGAAATCATACCCCAATTTTGAGGATATCATCTTGAGAAAGAAGGAAACCAAAAAGGTATTCCCATCATGATTTTCGGTCTAGTTTTTCTTTATCTATTATTGATTATGATCCTAGAAATGTGAAGGAAGTTGTTGATTTAGACAATGGTGATCTTTGGAAGAAGGTCGTGGTTGAAGAAATGGATGCCTTGGATAAAAATGAAGCTTGGGATGTAGTTCAGTACCATATGGAAGAAATCCCTTGGTAGCAAATGTTTGTTGAAAAAGAAGTTGAATGCAGAAGGTAGAGTGGAAAAGTACAAACCCACTTGGTAGAAAAGGGGTATTCTTGGGTAGAGGGAATTTATTTTGGTGAAATATTTTCTCCAGTTGCAAATTAACTTCTATTAGATTCCTTATTGCTATTGTTGTTTCTTTTGATCTTGAAGTAGAGTAGATGGATGTGAAGACAACATTCTTACATGGGGATCTTGAAGAAGAAATCTACAGGAAACAACCAGAAAGGTTTACAGTAAAGGGAAGGATAGAGCTGGTATGTAAACTAAAGAAGTCCCTTTATGGTCTAAAGCAATCTCCAAGGATGTGGTACCAAAATTTCAACACATACATACTTGGATTAGGGTTTGTGATAAGCAAGTCTAATTACTGTTTATACTCCAAACAGGTTGGTGATCACTTGATTAACATAGTACTGTATGTTGATGATAGGTTGCTGATTGGAAACAACAAATATGTCATCAGGGAGGCGAAGACTCAACTATCCTCCAAATTTGACATGATGGATCTCGGTGATGAAAACTTCATACTGGGAATGGAGATTAGAAGAGATCGTGCAAACAAGAAAATATGGTTGAATCAAAGGAAATATGTTGAGACGAGTACTACAAAGATTTAACATGCAGTAAAGCAATCCATTCAAGGTACCTATTCTTGTAGGTGTAAAATGTTTGTAGATCAGTGTCCTGAGACACATGAATAGGAAGAAGATATGTCACGAGTTCCATATGCTAGTGAGGTTGGTAGTTTGATGTATGCAATGGTTTGTACCAGATCAAACATTGCTCATGCAGTGGGAGTTTTGAGAAAATTAATATATGTCAAAACCATGGAAAGAGAATTGGATAGTTGTAAAGAGGGTCTTCAGATATTTGCATGGCACCATGGGTTATGCAATCTTCTACCAAGGAAGACTTGGACCAGACAACAGAATAGATGTGCAAGAATTTGTTGATGTGTACTAGGATGGAGATCTTGATCGCAAAATATATACAAGTGGGTATGTGTTTAACCTATTTGGAGGATATATTAGTTGGATAAGCAAAAGGCAGGCCATAGTTTCACTCTCAATTACAGAAGCTGAATACATTGTAGCCACTCATGTGAGCAAAGAAATTGTATGGTTGCATAGATTGTGTTCAGGTGTTGGGTTTGTATAGAAAGCTATAAGGTTAGATTACGACATCCAAAATGCAATCTTCCCGGAAAAGAAACCTGCTTATCATGCTAATACAAAGCATATTGATGTCCAATATCACTTTGTGAGAGATATGGTTGAAGACAAGAAGGTGTTGCTGCAAAAGGTTGATACCTCGAAGAATGTTGCAGACTCATTAACAAAGTATGTCAGTACTAAGAAGTTCTCTTGGTCTTGTAATCTCATGACTTTGACCCCATTTAATTTAACATGCAAATGATGTAATATTGTTATAAAAATTGTGGTGAGGAGCTCAAGTCCAAGGCCCCACCATCGATATACTGTTCTCGTAGCGGCAATTGAAAATTGATGCATGTGGATCGTGTGCTAGCTTGGAATGATGGAAATCATGAATATGAGGTAAACACGTATTTTAAATAAAATTCCCACAACTAGCTATGCAATGCAACAAGAGTATGGGGGAATGATTTTTACAAGGAATTGGGAGGGAAATATTTAAACCCTTGGAGCCTATAATGTCAATCCAAGTGTCAATGAGAGAACCCATGAACTATCAACTACCCATGTTGACTTATGCACCCAATCATTTAATTCTTCCAAGATTTGGTTGAGGTAGTTAATGCCTTGGGGAATGGAGAGGTATGGCTGTCCAAATTCGGGTATGAGAAAGCCACCATTTTTGGAAATTCGTGTTTGGCTTCTTGGGAAAGAAGAGAACAACGAATTTTCTCCCCAAGCCATTATTCATCAAACAATTTGGCTCTCTCATGAAATTCTCACTAGTGGGGTGTTTTTCCTCCACGTTTTTCCCGTGTTTCCTTATTTTCTAGTTGTGAGGAGGGCATTTTTGGGGTTACAGAGAAACTGGAAAGAAGGGAGCTTGATTTGAGGCTCCATAGAGACTGTTTTTGGCCATTCGAATGCTCATATACATGTGGGGAAAACCGTTTTCTTCCCTGCGATCGAATTTCCTTTCCCACAACTCATTTTTTACTGGCCACGATTTGGGGAAAACCCTTGGACATATTGCTTGTGAATCCCATAGCTAAAAACGTTTTGATATGCCGACAATTGTGCTTGATGTGTGTAGAAAGAGTATGCTAGGGCATGAGTTATGGGTATCCATTATTTTGGCTTGGCTTAGATGAGGTGTTCTTCTTGTTGTGCATCAGTTATAGGTTCCCATTTTCTTGTAGAAATCATGCCCAGCTCGGGGGTGGCAGCTGTGTTGAGAGATTAATGAACATAGTTAACCTATGGTTGGGTGCAATGTTGCAGTGAGATAGCTAGTTGCTCGGGACAACATTACATTGAGATAAGTATTCTCTTTGTGTGTTTTACTTTTGCATTTTTTTAATTTGATGCATGTTATCAATATGCTGGAAATTGCATGATATACGTGTGTGTAGAAGAATTTTACTTACGTTGTGTTTAATTGAATTATACATATGCACACACATGTGTTTTTATTTGCTATGAATATGTTCATAATGAATGGGGTTGAGTTTTGTAAAAGCTCCAAAATTTTAGTCATGTTTCCCTTCCTTGCGTGGGATCGATGGGAGGGGACATGACAGGTGTAGGCAATTTATGGGCATTGATGCACTAAACCTATGACCCTATGAGTACATGACTCATTGTTATGCAAAGAAAAAAACCAGTGGGAGAATGTTGGGTATGTGTTATATTATTTACATATGTGTGTGGGAGGGTGCTTCTAATGACAACGCACCTGACGATCCCCACCCATCTAGTGCTCTATCGTTTGCGTTGAGAAATTTGTGTGGAATTGGCTCAGGGTGGGTTGTAGGAGGGGGGGGTTGGGGTGTTACAACGCCCTCCCCCTTCCACGGAGTGATTTGAAATTATTTTTTCTATTTTCGTGCTATTTTTGGGGTTTTTTTCTAAAAATATGTAATTTAATCCTAGTTAATGGATTGTGGTCTATTTATAATCCGGGTTAATGGATTATGGTTTTGGATGTTGTGAAATACCTATATTTTGTATTGTGAGTGGTGTTGGCCTACCCCCAAGTAAGACCCTTTCATTTCCTTAAAAATAATGGATCTCCTCTTAATGAGTTGTGCAATAAACATAATCTATGATTCAATTAACCAGATGTTTGATCATTTGCAGCTACATATTAAGATCACATTTTCTTATTGGAATTTTCACCTTGGATTATGATATTGTGTGATTTCATTGAACTGAATTGGTTATGAATTCATTAATTACTCTATCTTGCTCATGCCATATTCCCAAGATCGTTGGTTAACTAGTACCTACTTAATGGATTCCTCTCATGAATTATCATTTGACATTTATATCATAAATACGATCATAATCAACTTCGAATTCCATGACTGGATGCATGGAATTCAAAGTGATTTATACAAATAGCTGCCTCATTATTATTGGATTTGATATCGTAATGATATGCATGTCTTGTGAAATATTAGGATCAATTTGTAACAAGGTTCAAATTGTTTGTTTAATTGAAGTCTAGATATGAACTTTTTAAGAAATAATTTTAAGGATTGCCAAGTTAAAATTGTTTTTGAATGTATGATTGAGTACTTTGTTATTTCTTAGTTGAGCTCATTCTCTTATTTGTATTAAGAGGAATTTTATTATATTTGGAATATTATAGTTTTATATATCATTCGAACCTTGTTTTGCTTCATTTAATATGGACCAAAACATGTCAAATTTGCATTATGATTATGGTGACCATGTGATTATATTTTTATGATATGTTTTGATATAGTAAATTTGGATGGATCAATTGAGCTCAATTTCTCATTCACCCTCATTCATGATAAGGAGATATTATACATTCAGTCACCTTATTATTTGATTTATGACAAGGTTGGATTCTTATTTACATAGTCATGGTGGTTATGAAATTGACCAAGATTATTTAAATGGTTTAATTAAATTTCAAAAGTTGTTATATTCAATAATATCCATTATAAGCATCTTGGCTATATTTTTTCCACTAGTGATTTTATTTTTAATCAAGCCTTGTATTTGAATACATGATCAAAGCTTGTCATGTGATTTTCATTCCACGTTATGTGAATGGTGTTTATTTAAATGCTACCTTAATCTTTGATATCAATTCGAATTTACATCTACACATATCATACCTTGCGCTTATGTTAATTATAGTTTTGATTGGGAGTGATTAAGTGCTAGCATGACTTTTGTTAAAACATTCATTACACCATTTAATGTTATGATAATTTCCAGTTGGTAGATTTTATTTCCAATCCTTCGTGGCATTGCATGAAGCCTAAGTTCGATAGCCAGTATGGTGAGTCGGAGGTTTTTCATCATGATACTGATCGATAGTACCATTCATTGCATTGAGGAGGTGCTCTACAACCTAGTATGGGGGAGATGTTGTAACGTTTGTTCCTAACAAAATAATTTAAAAAAATCATGTCGACTCATAAAATAAAAAAAATATGGAAAGTATTTTAAAAAAATCCATGTTTTCTATAAAATAAAAACCTAAAACTTAAACCTCGATCTATCAATCAAGAGAGATCAAATTTCTTGAATTTAAATTATAAAAAAAATACACCTCAACCTCAAGACATTGGATCCCTCTGGGTGCTTGATAGATCCAAACTTAAGATGGATCTGTTGTCCGCCTAGATGCACACCAGCAGCAGAAATATTTTGAAAGCTATTCCCTCACTACAAGTGGGGAAGGTGTGGCCTTGGGGGAAAGCAATGAGCCAGGTGCCATGTCATTTAGCCACTGAAATAATCCAAATTGGATTAATTTGGAGGAAATTGGATTATCTCCAATGATTAATTCTTTGATTCTTTAATTAATTAATAATCCTCTATTGAATTTTGAGGAATTATTAATTAAGTGGCTAAATAACGATCCAAAACTTAGGATAAGGTGCCTGGGGTCCAAGTATGATTTTTTGGCTTAGGAATAAAGCCTCCAATCACTGAAAAACACCCCCGGACGACTGACATATTACAATTTGAATTTTTCCATTTAAGCTATGGAAAATTAATTATTAAAAAATAAAATAATTAACTGTTCAACGCGTCCGGTAAAAAATTTTCAGACAACGTTTAAAAACCTCTACAAACCTAGGAAATGACCACTGACTCGACTCATAGTGCCTAGTAGGTTCATACTTATTAGTTGGACTCTAATAACCCCCCATGGCCATAATCTCAAAATCGGGCATTCCAACTTTGGAGGAAGTGGGAGAAAACCTTGTCAATTATACCTCACCCATAAGCAAAGTATAATTAGTCAGGGTAAAAAACTCCCTGGAATACCTTAGTTGATAAACCAGTCATGGGTGATCGAGCCACTCAAACCCTACTAGTACACTTTTTTACAAAAACCCCGTGGGGCATGGTCATTTTAAGACAAAAACAAACCGACTAGCCAAAACTGGCTAGGCACAAAGGATGGATCATCTGATACACTGGAGCACAAACACTTATTATGTTTGTCAAATGGCGGCTCTTCAGATAATCCAACTATGGTACAAATATGTTGGTAACAGGATCTATGCTGATTTACTCCAATACCCATACCAATAACTCAATGCTTTCATTTTTTTGGTTTATCGAGCTATGAGAAGTTGTTAGAGAAATCATTTTATTTTTTTCCACAAGTGTGTGGGCTCTGGTTATCTTGTTCCTTGTTGACCTAGGGTTTTAATGCTACTTCCTACTAGTTCCTACAATCTCCGTTGTCTCCTAGCCATCTTATGTTACTTCCTATTGTGATTGATTAAGCTGCATTGAGCAATTTTATTGTTAATCCTCTGTAATTGTCCTTGGGTTTTATCAATAGAGATGAGCTTGAAGGTGTCAGTAGGATTGAAGCTGATGGTCGATTGGCCTGTATTTTTATAAGTATTGGATAGTTTAAATTTATCCAATAATTCCATGGTCATAATAGAGATGTAACCCTGGACTTTGCTCGTTCATTTGACGGTAAGAGGGTTCAAGTTGTGGGTGAGATTGAGTTTGAATTGGATGAGGGTTTTTTCACGCTAGAAAATGAGTTGCCTCTTGCCGAAGAGAAATGGTTTAAACACTCCCAGCTCCATAATGTTGCTTGGAAAGGCAAATGCTACAAAAACAAGTATTGTCATCCATACTATTGGGGTTAAGATCTTTGTTACTCCATATGCTTATAAAATTTCCAACTTGAAGTAGTAATTGTCTATGACCTGTACATATGTTTTGATTTGTATATATATGATTTTTCTTCTAATTGTTATATCCTTCGGGAAATGGTTTTGTTGTGCATTAATTTAGTTTACATTCTTTTATTTCATTTACAATTATATATTATGGTTTATATGAAGTAACTGTAAAATCTTCGATTTTGCAATCACTTCAAAATATTATTACATTTTAAATTTATTTTATTTGTTTAATTGTATATATTGAGGATCATGTTCCTAGGTTGGAACAACTATGGTTTGTGAAGTGGAATTCAATTTGTATATCTGGCAAGTAATGGGATTTTGAAGCGTTTTTCACAAGTAAGCTTGGGAATATCACCCATGCAAATATTTTGGATGTATTTGATCCTATTTTATGAGCTCAATGAGCCACGTTGACCTGATATTTTAGTTGTTCGGTTTAATTTAAGGATAAATGATATCACTATCCTAAATTAAGAACCTTGATCCTCATATGTAGGATTTTGCTTATATGTTAGTTTTAACCAATTTCAGTACAAGTAGGGGTTTACGCTACTGTGCTAAAGAAGATATTTTTTTTTGGATTGGTGTACACTTTGTTGGCACAAGAAATGTAACTTATCTTTTGTGATACTTTTATAAACTTGTACTTGAATGTATTCGATGCTAGTGTCATATTTGTCTGTACTTTAGCTAGTGTTCATTGTCTGTTGGGATTTTAAAACAAGACTTTGACCGTGTTTCAAGTTTTGCTGAAAGTTATATTGTTGTTGTTTCTTTGGATTGTTATTCAGGAATAGATAGTAACATTTTGTTCAGTTTACACCATTCAAAATATATTATTAATTCTTTTTGCAGTATATAGAAGAAGTTATTTTTGAATCTTTGTTTGACTATGTTCTGCAAGATTTTTCAAATGAGTTCTTTTACATTTTAGTATATGAATTTTGTGATAATGATGAGGATATCTTTAATAAAAAATCTCATATGTTTCATTTATGCAAAAAAAACTAATCCTTTGATCAATCGGTCTTTTTATATAAGTTAGGAAGATCTTAAAACCGATATGACTGTGACTCTGTCTAATATTTAAGAAATTATGAAAGCCATTAGATTCTTTTATCTTTCTGTTCAATTAGATGTCTCTGTTGAGAAAAAATATAATAGGTATTTATTACTAATGAAAATAGAGGCCAATCAAAATCAATTAGTTAGATTCTTGTCCAAGAGATCATACTTTTCTGTTTATGTTCTAGTGTGTTCTGATTTAAGTATAACATAACTCTTAGACATTTTCTATTAGTCGTTACATTAAATAGTTTAACAATACAACTATTTTCTATTTGCTTTAACTACATCTCTTAATACTTAAGGCATGTTTTTTTCTTCTTCTTTATTTTAATTATCAACTTATGTGAGTAAACAGCTTTCCCATATCCGATGTGTGTTCACTAATGTCACGTCCCCTCCCATCGATCCAACATAAAGGAGAGAACATGACACTAATAATTGGGCTTCTTCTACTTATAAGGCCCGTGATCATTAACCAAATTCATAGCAAGTAAAAATACATATGCAGATGTATAAATGCAAGAAACACAATGGAAATAAAATTCTACTACACATACATCTAGCATGTACTCATCAACATAATCATAACATTCAATAATTAAATACATTGCAGAATTAACACAAGAGAGTAATTATCTTGAAATGAAGTAGTCCCAAGCAACTGGGTATGCAACTGCAATGTTCCACCCAACCATAGGCCAGTTATGCTCATCAATCTCTCAACACAACTACCACCCCCGATTTGGGCATGATTTTTACAAGGAAAAAGGGAACAACAAACTCACACATAGCAAAATATACACCAAAAATTAGCCAAGCCAATCCACAATTGGGTTTATCAGGCTATTAAGGAGGTAGAAAGGAAGAATTGCTAAGCTAATGAGCTCAACCACAGAGCTATTGGTCCCTCTATAAGATCTAGCTAGCTTGGCACCCACAATACCTACACACCCAACAGAAGGAAGTATTCTCTTCACTGCTATACAGTCTCTCAAGCCATACCTTCCCTTCTAGTGCTCTCAGGGTGTGCATAGAAAAATATCCAAAGCCCTTTGATCTTGAGTAAAGTTACACTCTTCACTAGGTTTATCAAGCCAATTCTAGATCCTCTTCTACTCTTGGTTGCTTACACCCAATTCAAGCAAAATCAAGGGATACATATAACCCAAGCCAAAGCTATATTGCAAAAACACATATTTACACAAATATTGGGCATGAAGGAGAAATGCTTTGAATGTGGGATGCCCAAAATGGGGTTTCCGTGAGTTTCTAAAATCATGGGCACCCAAAACAGAATTGTTAGAGAGGGGAATCAACACTTGGAGAAAAATTGATTTTAGAACATGTTTATGGGCATTCAAGGGGCAGGAACGACCTCTATAAACCCCCAAATCGTGACTCTATTCCTCTCGGCTACTCTGCAACACAAAAACGACTTCCTAGTTGTGGAAAATGTGGGAAAATGATGGAAAACATCAAGGAAAATGCCCCATCTATCTCAGATTGTGTGAGGGAGAAAAGACCATGGGTGAAGAATGGTTGGGGAAGAAATTTCATGGGTGTTTTCTTTCCCAAGAAGCCAAAATACGATTTTCCAAATTGATGGATTTCCCATACAAGAAATTGGGTAGACATACCTCTCCATTCCCAATGCATCAAATTCCTCAACCAACTCTTGGAAGAATTAAACGATTGGGTGCATAAGTCAAAATGGGTAGTTGAGGGTTTATGGGTTCTCTCATTGACACATTTATTGAAACTATTGGATCAAGGGTTTGAATATTTTCCCTCCTTATTCCTCGTAAAAATCATGCCCCCATCTCTTGTTGCCTTGCATAGCTAGTTGTGGGTATTTTATTAAAATGCATATTTACATGATGTTGTAATTTCTATTATGCCTGGCTAGCACGAGAACCATATCCATCGATTTTTAATTTCCGATGCATAAAACGCTAAATTGATGGTGGGGCCTTGGCCTTGAGCTCCTCACCATGATTTTATAATGATATTTATGCCATTTACAATTTTAATGCAATAGGGTCAAAAGTGGGATATTACAACTAAAATCCGAGATATTGTTGTTTTATGAACAAAAGTTCATATCTTTTGTTTAAACATAGATTGTTTTATTTTCTATAAACAAATTTGGTCTCTCCTAGGAATTGTCTTGGAAACATTATAAATTTGTACACTTTGTTTATATTTGTAAATTTATTAGATTTTAGTTAGATTACTTTAGTTAGGATTTTGTAATGTACCGAACCCCCTATTAGGAACACTAACTGAGATCTACAACTTGGACACACATAAGGTATGATTAACACACTTAACAAGATGAAAATAAGGGTGATTCAAGGTCAATACTTCGATGGTGCACTTTCAGGAGTATGTCATGCCTGGGAATATTTCTCTGGTAGAGCTAAATTTATCAATGCACATTTCCTAAGGACTTCTGTGGAAAACCTGTTGCTTTTGGTGTAGTATCAAAGTAATATAACCTGAAGTTATCTAGAAGGAGTTCCTTGAACTAGGTAGGGAGAGCCATTAGTGCTCCCTAACTTAGTGGTCTCTCATATGCTCAACGTCAACAGATCTGTCGCATCAAGGTGAGTCGTGCATTTCAAAGGTAGCAGTGTTCACATTTACAAATCATGGTAGTAGTAGAACAGTGAAGTTATCCATGCAATAACTTCACTAGTACTCAGGTCCCCCACCCCTGTGGGATTATCATGGTCATTAGCAGTTCCACTTCTTTGGCACCTGTAACAACATTTCCAGGTTCAATCACTCTTACATGGATTTAAGCCACCTTCATCCACGTGCCAGCAGTATTTTGAGTTGACCCCTCGGTCTCCTCTTATTGTAGTCATATTGACATATTTCACAAGCATGGGTATGCTAGCCTCATTTGTATAGATAACTATTCATTGTTACAGCTTCACCGATCATCAAAAACAATCTTCCCCCAAGGGAACCTTCCATCCAAACTCACTTAAGAACTTCCAAGAACATTGGAAAACACAAAAGAAATGATGATGCATTATCGACTTTACAGTACCTTCCAAACCTCATACATCAGGGGGCATTTGTTAATGCCTAAATTTCCCACACATGAAACACTTTGGATAATCTTGTAGCAAGGCATCAACAAAATATAGCATGCATACCACCTAAGACATTCTCATCAGATCCAAAAAGTAGCATGAGTCCAAAAAATGTGAAAAACAATCAACATAAGAGGTAGCGCAGTTACACCCATGATAAACCATGCTACAATGTGTATTATCAGTTATGTGCCCATGATATATGACCACGAATTTTCCTTTGAAATCCATGCAACTGTCAAAACAACGGGATCACAACCAACCACAATTCATTGAAGGCTCATCAAGGCTCCATCTCCTCCAAGAATTCGAATTTGGATCATCATGCACTTCCGTTCATTGAATAGTCCCCCTTGGCATACTTTGGAGCTAGATCATGTATTTAATGAGTCCACATTTGGATATAGTTATTTCTTGGAAACCTCTTGGAATATAAAAGGAATCCATAGGCATGGATCTAGTAATGAGAAATTAGAGCAGGATTATGGTACTAGAATTGTGTTGGAACTTCTTCCACCTCTTCCCATACCTATTAGCATTCTTTAAGCTCCCTTGCCACCTTTCTCTAAGGGGAAAGTATTTCTCTCATTGTTCTCTCAAGTTATTAGAATTTAGTGTGGACACAAAATACCTCCCTAAGGGATATTGTTGGATTCCCTTTGAATCCCACACCTCATAGGTGACACTTCATGTAACAAGCTTAACCATTTGGGAATCTAAATTGGTTCTTGCATTTGCTCCATTTTGTGGTTTGCATATTCTCATCGCCTTTGCTTTATTTCAAGCTATTTCCAAGTTTTTTGTTTTTGTTTTGTTTCATTAACAAGGACTTGTAGAATCACTCACATTTTCTTTTTATAACACAATACTGGGTCTTGTTGACAACCTCAAAGGATTTTCCCAAAGTGGGAGGTGTTGCACCCCTTTG
Source organism: Larix kaempferi (assembly GCA_027924585.1). Classification (NCBI taxonomy): domain Eukaryota; kingdom Viridiplantae; phylum Streptophyta; class Pinopsida; order Pinales; family Pinaceae; genus Larix; species Larix kaempferi. The sequence goes on from BSBM01001532.1 coordinate 869,853, forward strand.
TGCAAATTTCCCCACAACAGGAATCCATTCATGAATTATATGTATGGAAGAGTGAGCTCTATTCACTTACCCTATACAAAAAAGGTCCCAGCATCAGGGTCCCAACACTATATGATTTTGGTTACAGTAGTATTCCCAACCTCATTAGTGGGTTCTGAAGGAACTTGAGAAACCCATATATGGAGAGACTATCCCTAACTACAACATCATCTCTTATATCTTCCCTCATTCAAAAAATGTCTCAATGATACATTAATGAAAATAGATCACTACCACCAATGTATTCCATATACCATAGGAAGCAATGACTAAAGGACTTCTAGAATAGACTTGAGAACTAGAGGGAGTCAAAGATGTATAGGGTCTTCGATGAAACTAGATAAGGGGACAACCATACTGTATGATTCTCAATGGTGTGATAATGACTTGGAGCTAAGTGCATGAGAACAAACCAATCTAAGGGGTAATAAGGTCCCCCCAGTTTGTCCAAGCGAACCCATCAATGATGGTTATGGGGCTAATGTACACAATTCCTCTAGGTCTATTCTCTGGAATAGATGTGTTGATGTCAATAGAGGGTGATATGATAACGAAAAGAACATGAGGTTTCCTTGTTGGAAGCATGAGGCATGACATTAGATACTGAAGAAAAGAGGGATTAAGAATCCAGACGATGATATGAGGGTCATTGAGTGGGGGCTCAAACCTCCTTTATTCAAATCATGAAGACATGGATTCCTTGGAAGCATGTATGGAACTCTTGATGATATTCGGGTGGGGACAAAATGGAGGATAACCAAGAGACATAACTGCAATGAGGATAGTGACAGAGTGGAAATGAAGGAACTAAGGTCAAATATGAGAGAGTCTAATGTTAGTAAGACTCCATGGGGGGGACATTACATAATTCTTTGAATAAACATGACTAAAGACACTGAAATGAGTGATCATATTAAGTCTGCAACAGTACTAAGTATCACTATTTCGAATGGTTAACTAAGTACATGGGTACTTGAGAGAAAATTGGGATGCAAGGAGATAAGTGTCCAATGTACAACCAATCGAATCAACAAATAGAGTGATAGAAAATGGAAGTGATTAGGGTTAGGACACTTATGGTAATATCTTTGAATAAATATGAATGGTGGAAAAATAATGTGACTTTTATAGTATGGATGAAGGTGGGCGTATGAAAATGTAACATGAAACATAAAAGTGCCATAAATGTGGGAGTTTAGGGGTAGTCCAATGAGTGATAATTAAGAAACATATGTAGCTAAATTCAAGAACACAAAATAGATGGACTCCCAATACTAGGGGGAATGAATCAACATGAGAACCCAATGGCATAGGGACTATTACTAAATGACACCCATGTAAGGGAAGCTCTATTGTTAGGAAAGGACGAATGTAAGGGTGGCTAGGCTAGACCACTTACCTAGACAAAGGGGGTCCTATAAGTGAGAATGGAACCAAACCATCTTGATGCATATGATGTTTTGTAGATGAAAATCACATATATGGTAGTTTAAAGGAATATACATGTATAAAGAGGTCACATGCTGAGATAATCGATTCTCGATGCAACATAAACTTGCACACATGGAAACAAAACCAAAGCATAATGATGTGTTTGGAAATAAAACAAAATGTACAAGAAATATACGACATAGTGAAAAAGGACTAAATTACACACGTGAATGGAAAATGAGGGAAATAGGGGCTTCTCGGAAAAATTCTCAATCACACAAAACTAGTCACGTAATCAAGAAGAGTGTCGAACTAGGATTGCAATGTTGTGAATAGTGCATCAAACGAAGTTCATATGAGGTTGTACAGGATGAAAGAAAATAAGGCCTAAATAACTATAAAAGGGGTGGGGTCCACAACCCTAGGTCTCATTTTAATTGTTCACCATTGGAGGAGCTTGTGACTTGCAAGTTAGTGGTCTCTCCCTAATCATTGATTTCATCCATTTGGTTTGGTAGATTAGGTCCTTGGGGCACCACGGGGAACCCATAAGGTTTTTGTATTGGATCATGCCCCTTGGGGATTTTCCCACGACCTATTGGAGGGAAAGGTTCAAACTTAGGTTGCACCTATCTAGAGGAAAATGTCATGCTTTTCAGTCAACTAGGTGTGATAGAGGGTCACTCTTTTTGAGGAGAAAAGTGTGACCAAGTTTTTAGATTTTGGTGGAAAATTTTCTTACTAACACTAAAATTTGATACATGATGAAGGATAATGGAGAGAGAGAGACAGTTTTGGTCTCATGGGAGTTATCAACGGAAATTCCCTATTTAGGGAAAGTCTCATTAGGTATGGGTTACTCAAGTTCCTTGAGAACCCACTAATGAGGTCGGCGGGATTACTATTGACCAAGATCATAGAGTACTAGGACCCTGATGTTGGGGCCTTTGTTTTACGGGGTGAGTAGATGGATTTCACTATTCCAAACATATACTTCATTACTAGAATCAAAAATCTAGGAATCATATGTGATATTCAACCCATGAAACCAAGATATGTGGCCATGTAGGACATACTAGCCACCCACTACAAGGATGGTGCACAGCTATATTGTTCCTCCATCCTTTTAACAGACATAGTGAGCTTGGAGATGAGTAGTGAATGCAAGTTTCATACAAGTACTAGGGTCGAGCGAGACCCACAATATCTCCAACATTCAGATGATGATTGTAGAGTAGATGGTGGGTGGGAAATACTTTGGGTGGGCCTATATATTCTTGTTGGCGGTGCATTGCTATCTTAACCACTGTAGTTGATGAGATTTTGGGTTTGGAATAGTCCTATGTGCCTTCTTCTTGAGTGGTTACTAAAAATATGACACCACATCACTATCCGATATGGTCGGATTATGGATCCTTAGATGCATTGATGGGTGAGATGATGATATCGAGTAAAGGTGGTGTTGTGGGAAACGTTTTTGACCAAGTATTTTTTTCATAGTGGTGCCAACTTCTAGTAGTGATTTAGGGCTACCCATATGATAGGATGGTCTTCTTAGGAAACCTAGAGTTACCATGAACACCAAACTAGGTATGGGCTTTAGATGGTACATATGAGTATGCATTGTGATTTTTTTAGTTGTGCTTACATGCTAGAATAGATGGTAGCTAGATTGATTTATGTAATACATGGTACTAATTACTCATCTCATGTGTGTGAAGATATGGGACTAGTGCCCCTAATGATCTTTCAATGATGATGGGGCAATGTTGAGGGGGTTGATATTCCCCCCAACATAACAACGATGAGGTGCCAAGTTCATCCTAGAGGGGCTTCATCATGATATTGGATAATTACCGTAGGGAATTGATACCAATGGTTGGTAATATATCAATGAGTGGATAGCCATTTCTACCTAGGGTTTCCACAATATGATGAATGGGAACATCCCTTGCATGCCCAAGGAGGATAAGTATAGTGTGGTGGAGGTTGCCTCGATGACTCAACTGATGAGGATCATGATGATGAGCATGTAATTATATGGAACTACCCCTATGCTATGGACATGGAATTTTTTACCATGTATCACATATTTTTGATTCAGTGCTGGGCTCATGGATATAAAAACTTCTTATTTTGGACTTATGCTTATATATTTACATATGCACATGGATGCAAATTTATATACATAATCCTTATTTTATTTTGCAATACAATATATGATTTTATGTACATGTGGATTCACTTTATGATGATGATGCAATATGCACATACATGGTTTATTTCCTTCTTATTGATGATTAATATGCCAATATAGAACTTGATTTGTAGAATGGTCCACAAAAATATTGAGACTCCTGGATATATGAATGAATGTAATGAATGGAAATTGTTTAACCATTTATCTAGATCTCAAAGACTTTATAAACAGGAAAGGATCACCTACCCAATAACAATTATTCAATTGTGCAATAGGCAGTTTGGAATCAAGGTAAACATGATGGTAACATATGCACATATGTAGAGCATCGGCCATAAGGCCAATCATAGCATTATATTACACCTAATTATTCATGGAAGCACCAATACACACTCCACCGACATGAATGATGGATTGTGGTAGGGAATAAATGAACCAAGTTTCCGAGGGGAGATTAAGAGATTATCTACTTGCACCATCAACATAATTGACATAATAGGGATCATAACAATCCATCTAAAGAGGAAAATAAAAAAACTATAAGGCTTATCCTATAATGGGAAATATAAAACAACTATAATACAATAAAAAAGGAAGGGTTGGTCTTATGGATAGTACTTATTGAGGCATAACCCATTGCAAGGTTTCTTTAGGAGTTGGCCATCCTAACCGGCTAGGAGGTATGCCCCCTTTCCAAGGTATTAATTTATGACATAGGGGCCATGCCACAAAGACTCAAACTTTCCTTGACCAAGTTTATCATGGGCTTGGTCATAAACAAGGACGGTATCACCTTCACAGAACAAGTGTGGTTGGACGTGGATTTCATAATGGGTTTTCCAATGTTGTTTGTAATCTTCAATGTTCTACAATGTAGCACTACAATCCTCATTCATTTGTTCTAATACGATCAACCATTGTTCTATAGTTGAGGTATCCAACAAAATATCGAGGGCAAGGTGAAAATAAGGAATTTGATACTTGATGGTTAAGAAAGACTCCACTCCATGAAAGAGATGGAATGGTGTAAATCCAATTATAGTTTTGGTATACATTCAATATGCCTATAAGGAAGGAAAAAATATGATGCCAGTTGGGCTTGTTCCTATCCATTGTCTATTGGAGCATGGTTTAGAGGACCTTGTTTACAACCTCAACTTTTCCATTTCCTTGAGGGTAATAGGTGAAGGAAAACTAGTGCTCAAATTTCAAATGGTAAGCTAACTCATTCCACATGGCATCTTGGAAGTGAGTACCATGATCATACACCAATTTTTACAAGACATTGAATCGATTGATTACGTGTTTAAAGAAAAAGTGTGTCATGGTAGTAGTGGTGTTATTGTATGTCAACATGGATTTGACCCATTTGGTGAAATAATATACAACCAATACTATGTACTAATGGCCACCGACATACATGGTTTTTCATTCCATCAATTAAATGGCCCATTTGCAAAGCAAACCAATTGTGACAACTAGATGCAGGGAGAAGGAGGGGTTCTCTCCTTTGGAGCGATGGAAGTTTCGGTGATGTTTCACTGCCTCCATGTAATGATAAAACAAGGTAGGAAAAATTAACCTACACATATAATATTTTGGGAAATGGCCATTCTAGAGAGGTGGCCACCACAAGCACCACTATGGAAGTCATTCAAGACCCATTTGGCCTTATCAAAAGTGAGGCATTGTTATACGATAATGTAAAATACTCTTTGATATAAAAATCACTGATAAAGAGGTATTAAGGAGCCTAGTGAAAAATCTAATGATGGTCATCATGGGAGAGGTTAGTACCAAAATTCTAAGTGTAAAGGTAAATAAAGATGTACCTACACCAAGGATCATCCAAATAAATGGTGAACAAATGTTCTTCTGGAAGATCAACATTAATAGGGGATGATTGGTATCAGATGGTAAGTCTGAAATGAAATATTCCAAGGCCAAATCCTTTTTAATCCTTTGGGCCATGAAGTCAAGGTCATATTCTTGAAGGATAACGGAGCCACTTAGTGAGCTTGACTTAAATAAGGCATCAGATCAAGAAATACAACATGGGAATCAAATTCACAACAACTTTGGTTTTTCTCATAAGGACTTAATGGTGAAGTTTTTGAACTGAAAGAGTGACATCTAAGGCCATCTTCTTATCATGGTTATAGGATACAAACAATGCATATAGTATCTTAGTAAACTAGTAAATGGCATGTTCATAAAAATCAGTGTCCTTTTGAACAAGCACTCTAGTAACAATGTAAGTGGATGTTGTGATGTAAAGGATGAAATCCTTGGAAACATCCTAGGGGTTAATCAAGGGGGGAGATGTATGAGCATGTTTAATGGCATTAAGAGAAGATTGATATTGCTCCTCCCATAAAAGGAGGATATTATAACAAAGATAAAACAAAAAGTCATGAATAGTTGTGTCATAATCTGGAATAAATAAATGTAAGAAGTTTTCCTTTCCTTGAAGGATTTATATTTCGTGAAAAGCCTTAGGAGGGGGTAGTTCAAGAATCACTTGAACCTTCAAAGGATAAATGGTGATCCCTTTATTGGAAAAGATAAATCCTAAAAATTAACTTGAAGGAATGCAAAATATGCACTTTAGTGGATTCAAGCAGATGTTGTACTTATGACACCTAAGGAAAAACTTACAGAGATATTCTAGGTGGTACAAGTTCTTCTTGGAATGATTCGTGAGGTCATCAAAGTATACTAAGATAATATCAACAATATCATGAAGGAAATATGACATGACATGTTGGAAGGTAGCTCTAGCACTCTTGAGTTCAAAAGGCGTGACTTGATAGGAAAACGTCCCCCAAGGTCTGGTGAAGGTGGTTTTATATTGATCTTGAGGGTGGATTTGGATCTGATGATATCATGAGAAACTATCCATAAGGGATAGAACCTCATGCCTAACACATGCGTCGATAATTTGATCTATGAAGGGGGTGGGAAGTTGTCTTTGTGACAATATTGGTTCAGGTCACAGAAGTCAATGTAAAGATGAATGGTTCCTTGATTCTTATTGACTGGAACTAGATTGGAAACCCATGTGGTGTATGGGTGATTCCATGAAGATGGGTAACTCTTTTTGGCCAAATATGACGGTGAAAAACATAAATTTTACCCATGTATTAAATTGAAGCCCTCGAAACTCATACTTGCCACATGAATTTTGACATGCAGTTGAAAAACGAAATGTAGATAATTATGTTGGCTTTCCACTGATATTTTTTTCGAAATATATCAATGCCATATATCATGTCGAATTTTCATTTAATGAAACATGTGTACTTAAAAATTTGAAGAGCAATTAACAAGTAGTTTGTGTGCGTGCACAATAAATTAATGTTAAAGTAATAATTTTAAAAAATGAAATATGTGAACATGATCTAGACAGAGTGCATTGGGGCTTACATATTTTTCTTTTAATTTTTCTCAAAAAATTATATTTATTATTATTTTTCGAAACTTACCAATGAATATTTAAGTCGCATTTTGCACACATGTGTGTGCGTGCACGAAATCTTTTGATTTTTTACATAATTTGCAAAACTAAAAATACCCTTTTAAAGAGGACGCATTTATCTGGGGCTTGTATATTTTTTCAAATTTTTTGGATGTGTATTTTGAATGTCGTGGATTTATCTTTGAGCTCAATCGAAGTTGTCAGCATGGTTTTTTAGGGCAAGTTTTAGTAGAAATTTAAAAACAATAGACATATGAAGATAAAAATTCATAAATTTTATAAATATGGATAAAGGATTCGTTGATGAATCCAATGGTATCAATTCCGCTCATTAATGAGAATTTAATGACATGGTTTGACTCTATGGAAGGCAAACACAACTTTCATTCTGCAGTGAAAGGGCTCTTGGCCTGTTTTTTAAGCCCTCGATCGAGCTAAATGCCTCGATCGAGGGTTTAACAACACCTCGATCGAGGGTTTAACAATACCTCGATCGAGGTATTTTAAAACCCTCGATCGAGGACCTAAAATGAACCTTTTTATGTTTTTCAAAAGCTAGATCAAGCTTTTGCAAGCTTTTCAAAAGCTCGATCAAGCTTTTGCGAGCTTTTCAAAAGCTCAATCAAGGTATTTTCAAAAGCTCAATCGAGGGTTTTAAAACCCTCGATCGAGGTATTTTAAAACCCTCGATTGAGCTTTTAAAACCCTCGATCGAGCTTTTAAAACCTCTATCGAGGGCTTGAAAATACCTCGATCGAGGGTTCGAAAAACAATTTTTTTGGCTTCCATCCGCCAAAAATGGTGAATCACCTTCATGGAATCACCCGTATGCAATTAGATAAGTGAATCCTACATTCCATAACCTATCAATTTCATATTTTACAATTGAATCTTTGGAGTGGTGCATGGATATCTTATTTTGTCACCCAAGCTTAAGATTATTCCAAGTATCAATGTGGTGTTCAACAATGGCAGGGCCAAGTCTTGGAATTTTGGTGTAGGACTAGGAAAATATGTCATGAAATTCCTGAAAAATAGCCTTATAGGAGACTACCTCTTCAAGAGTACAAGACACACCCAATAGGATGTTCTCGGTGACACCAAGTTTAATTGAAATATCCACTTGGATGGTGGAAGATATATTGGCCATATTACCTTCTTCAAATGAATATGGAGTAGGGATAGGGTTCTTGAACTGATCAAGATCTCAGGGGGGGGGGGGATAAAAATATTTCAATTCAATGGAAAATTGATCTGGATATGGATCTTCCATTGAGGGATCTCGAGGCATGAAAATTGTGTAGTGGTGCATATAATCCCATAAGAACTTAGGTTTAGTAAGGGATTCAAATATTTCCTCATCACTTTGAAAGGAGAAAGTAAAGAGATCTAGGGGGTTTGCATTCACAGGGGTGGACAAGGATGAGGAAGGGGTAGAAGAGGAAGCCTCACTAGAAGAAGAAACATAATAAATGGAAATCATTCCTTTGTAAGATGAAGTAGGTGGAGGTGACCCTTCGATTATGGTGTCCTAAGATTCATGGGATCTACGATAGAGGCTAGCCAATTTTTTATGAAACTTTTGGAGCTTCATGTAATGGTGCAAGTAATGACCATAAATTCCACATAATTCACAAGGGTGGTTGGCATGCAATGCCTTATTTCATTGATTGGTAGTATGGATAAGAGATATGTGAACCACTAGGCTAGTAGCATTATTTTTCACCTTTTGAGCATGGATACGAGTACAAAAAAATGGAAACATTGATGGGTGGTGTGACAGTGCATGGCATAAGGGATTTGGAAGGTGCAAGGGTAGTAGGATTCATATCCATGTCTGGGGTAGGTTATGCTACTATGTTTTTGTTCTTTCCCCTACCATTCATTTTGTAGGAATTCTAAGTGGAGGGGTTGGCATCCTTTGTAACCAGGAGTGGTATTTCATTAGAAGTACCAATAGTTTGGATAGGTGTTAAGATGACTTGTGGGTCAGGTGGGGGGTTTGGTGGGGTTAGATACCAAATGGAGAGGCCTAAAGTTATCAATGGAAGGTTAAGGGTAGCCATCATAGGGGTTCCCACAATTTCAAGAGGAGGTGAAAGGAACATGAATTTATGTATAGGCACTCTTTCCCATGGGTGTTCCAATGGTGGTGTAGGACTAGGAGCTAGCTACGATTGGGATTGTTAGGATATGAGGCCAATATCGATACCTCAAATATACTTCATGTAGAGTTATCAATAGGTCCATGTGTTTCTTGTATACGTCGAGCATGCTGGGGGGGTGGGGGTGTTAGAGGCGGTTCCATCAAGGCCCCATCCGGGGGTGTGCGAGTGTCCCCCCCACTCCCTAGGGGTTTGCGGGAATATCTTAAAGGGTGAATTTTTCTAGATCCTTTTAGTGTATTTGGTTCCTTCTAGAACCATCATATGTATTGTATAAGCGAGGAATGACCCTCTGACATTGTAACACAAGATAAACATAAGAAAGAATTGTAAGTTTTTTTCCAACTAATAATAAAAGATCAAAGATACCATTTACCTATGGTTTTACCTACATATAACAGGGTTTCAATGTAAATCTAGTGTTATATTGTTATTGTTGTTTGCTTGTATTTTTATATATTTTTCTAACATCTAGTATCAAAGATGGAAAAAATTGTAGGCATAGGGGTTTTTACGAGTGGGAGATGCAACAATGACTAGAGGTTTAAACAAGTTCAAGATTGAGAAATTTGATGGAAATAATTTTTCGCTATGGAATATGAAGGTGGAGGATTTGTTGTTTCAGGATGAAAAATCCCTAGCCTTGAAAGGGGTTGTGAAAAAAATAGGTGGCATGACAGACGATGACTAGAAAAATATGGATAAAAAGGCAGTTTCTACAATTCATATTTTCCTAGTAGACTCTATCTTGTTCAATGTTTCTAAAGAAGGGTTCAACAAAATCCCTTTGGGAGAAACTTGGGAAGTTGTATGAGACTAAATCAACAACAAATAAGGTTTTCCTGAAAAACAACCTTTTCATCTGAGGATGAAGAAGGGTTCAACTATAGAAGATCATCTGAATGATTTTAATACCCTAAGAAATAAAATACTCTCTCTTGGTTTAAAGGTGGAGGATGAGGATAGAGTGATCATTTTAGTATATTCCCTATTAGATACATGCTATCATATGGTAGTAACAATCACCAACTCATCATTAGGAAATTTGAAATATGTTGATGTGGTAGCTTCTTTAATGGGGGAAGAGTTGAGGAAAAAATCATCTCTAGATCCCTATACCAATTAATCCTATCTATGAGAGGGTGATCCAAAGAAAGGGGTCAACAAGGGAGATCACAATCCAGATCTTGGTCTAGAGGATGCAAGAAAGGAAGGTGTTGGGATTTTGGGAAACCAATGTACTTGAGGAAGGACTATTGGTATTGGAAGAAGGAAAATAACGATTAAAATCCATATCAACCATCAGCAAAAGCTAGGATATTAGATTTAGAAGAGATGCTAACATGTGAGGATTTCTATCTTAGTAGCAACAAATCTCTATTATATTATTGGGTTTTGAACTTTGGTACATCTTTCCACATGTCTCCACGTAGAGACTGGTTTGTTGAATACCAGCCCTATAGTGGTGGAATGGTCTACTTGGGTGATATTCATCCTTTATAAATTGTGGGAAGAGGGGACATTAAGATCAAGTTGGAAAATGGTAGAGAAAGGAGATTATGTGATGTATTCCATTCACCAGATCTACAGAAGAATTTTATGTTAATCAAGATGATGTATAAGTTGGGGTATTCTACTACCTTTGGTGACAATCAATGAAAAATTGCCAAAGGATCCCTTGTGGTAGAGAAATTATAATCTTATGGTACCCTATATAGTTTATGTATTGATATAATGAGAAATCATGCAAAACAAATAGACTTGGGTAATGTTTTGGATGTAGTGATTTTGTGGCATCAAAAACTTGGGCATATGAGTGAAAACGGTTTGAAAATTCTACATAATCGAGGTATGTGTTCTAGGATTAATTATTATGATTTAGACTTGTGTGAGAACTTTATATTTTGTAAACAGAAGAGAGTTTGGTTTACTGCAAGCTATGGTAAAAGTTCCGATCTTTTGCAACTTATTCATTATGTTATATTTGGACTAGTCCCCCCTCTGTCCATAAAAGGTGCTAGATATTTTATGACTCTTATAGATGATTATTCTAGAAGAGTGTAGATGTATTTTTTGAAAAAAAAGCCATATGCCTTCGAGAAATTTAAAGCGTTCAAGGCATGAGTGGAGAAAAGTTTAGGAAAGTCTATTTTATGTCTCAGATATGATAATGGAGGAGAATATTTCTCCAATGAATTTGATAAATTTTGTATGCAAGAAGGAATTAAATACTAGAAGACTGTTGCATACACCCCACAAAAAAATGGTGTGGCTTAGCAGATGAATCACGCAATCATGGAATGTGCAAGAAGCATGTTCAGTGCATCTGGGATGGATAATGTATTATGGGAAGATGCTATTAATATATATTTTTATCTAAGTAATAGATCAACTACATCTATGATGGTTGGAAAGATTCCAGAGGAGGTTTGGTGTGGTAAGCCAATTGATTATTTTCATTTGTGATGCATTTTCCCATGTACCTAAAGAAAATAGGTCCAAGTTGTTGGGATATTCCTATACTCCATCCTAGTCCTAACAACATTTCCATTATCTTGCATTTCATTCATGCATGCATTTTTTCATGCAGTCATAAAATTGCATGCATGCATGCAAATAGCATGCATCCCAGTCATCAGTCCCAGCACCTAGCCCTCAGTTAGCTAGCTCTGGGAGCTTCTTTCTGATCAGTTTTATCCCTCCTAGTGCTTAGTGCGCCCTCCTTTCACCTACCACTTGTGAAAGGCGCCCTCTCTCACCTACCACTCAGTTGCACATTAGTTAGTTGAGTTATCTTTAGATATTTCCTTGATTTAAGTCTAGATTGACTCCTCAACTAACTGTATCACTCCGATGGACCTCCAGTGAGACTAGACTACCTATTCTGACTCCAGTTAGATCCTCATGCGCCCTCCACTGAGCCTCCTTCACTACATTAGTGCTTCCATGTGCCAGTTACACCTACCACACTTAGTTAGACTCAGTTTGACACCTGGTTGACAGTTACTTGTGCATTGATGACTCCACTGATGATGATCAAGACTCCTAGTTGTGCTTTGATGACACTCTACTGATCTAAATGATCAGTGCATACAATCTAATTCAAATTGCCACCTTGGCATTCGAATCCTCTCCACCATTGTATTATTTATTGTTCATATTATGATTAATGAATTATTGTGTGATGTTATTCTGCTTCTATCCTAGTTCTACTGTATCATAATTATGTTTCTCCTTTACACTACATTTACCACTCTTCTTCTATTTTCCTGCTTAATCTTAATCTTTCTTGTGAGGTATACATCAACTCTTAGATCTGCTGTGAGGATTTTCACACAAGCTTGACCCAAAGTCCAGGAAATGTGTTTATCTTAGTTATGATAATATAGTAAAGGGGTATAAATCATGGGATCCTACTGACCACAAGATAATTGTTAGTTGAGATGTTACTTTTAATGAAAATCCTTGCAAAGGAAGGAGGTACAATAGACACCTGAGATTGTACCAGTTGAAGTAGAAATGAGTGAAGATAAAAATGAAGCTTCTGATCAGCATGAAGAACAACAATATCAACATCCACAACTCAAAATATCTACACATCCTAAGAGATGTCTAAAAAGATATTCTCCCAATTTCTAGTCTTCTTTTTCTTTGTTAACTGATGATGGTGAACCTAGTTCATTTTAGGAAGCTAGATAATCTAAGAAAACATATAATTAGAGGAAACCAACGGATTAAGAAATGAATGCATTAAATAAGAATCAAACATTGGAACTCGTGGCTCTCCCACTAGGAAGAAACGTTGTTGGAAATAATGGGTGTATAAAGTAAAGAAGAACAATGATGGGTTGTTGGAACATTATTATAAGCTCATTTGGTAGCAAAAGGATCTGTGAAGAAGTCATAAAGATTATAAAGCTCATTTTATTGAAATTTTCTCTCAAGTTGTGAAGCTTACTACTATGAGGGTTTTACTTCCACTTGTAGCAGCACAAGATTTAGTGTTGGAACAACTAGATGTAAAAAATTCTTTCCCACATGGTGATATTGATGAAGAAATTTATATGGAACAACATGAGAGATATAAAGAAATAGGAAAAGATAATTTGGTTTGCAATCTCAAGAAATATATGTATAGATTGAAACAAGTGCCAAGGCTATGGTACTACAAAAAAATTGGCACTTTCATGAAGAGCTATGGTTTTAGTAGAAGTGAAGATGACCATTGTGCATATTATAAGAGGTTTGATGATGGAAGTTTTATTATATTGATATTGTATGTTGATGATATGCTGGTTGCAAGCCCCGACATGAAGAAAATCATTGATCTCAAGGCTTAGTGGACTAGGACATTTGAAATGAAGGATTTAGGAGCAATAGATCAAATTCTAAGAATGAAGATACACATGGATATAATAGGTAGGAAGATCTAGTTATGTCAAAAAACATATATAGAGAATATTATGCAGTGCTTCAATATGCAGAATGAAAAACCAGTTAGCACCCCACTTGCTGCACACTTCATCTTGTCTTTTGAATAGTGTCCTAGCACATAAGCAAAGAAGATAAGCATGTCTCATGTGCTGTATTAATCAAAAGTAGGGAGCCTCATGTTTTCCATGGTGAGAACCAAACCATATATTTCTCAAGCATTAAGAGTTGGTATCCTGTTCATGGTGAATCCTACTAAGGAGCATTGGGATGTTGTGAAGTGGATACTCATATATTTAAGGGGCACTTCAAACACTACTATTTTCTACAGATAGATAGATTTAAAAATTAAAGGTTTTCTAGAATTTGATTTTGGTGGAGATAGATATGAATGAAAGTATACTACATGATATACTTTTACTCTTACTGGTGGATTTGTAAGCTAGACATCTAAGTTGTATCCAGTGGTGGCTTTATCAACCACTGAAGTAGAATATATGTCTGCAATTGAGGCCAATAAAGAGGAAATATGGCTAGAGCGTTTGATGGATGAATTCAATATGATGTAAGGGAAGATCACTTTTCACTATGACAGTCAAAGTGTTATTCACTTAGTGAAGAATCCAACATTTCATGATCACACAAAGCATATTGGTATTAAGTACCATTTCATAAGGAAAGTGGTGGAAGAAGGTATGACCTTGTTGGATAAAATTGATATTGATGAGAATAATGTAGATATGCTTACAAATCCCGTCAAGACATAGAAGTTTGAATGGTGCAAAACTTCTCTAGGCTTGCTAAAAATGTGATGAACGCATCATGGGGAAATGTCACTCGAGTGGAAAATATTGGAAAAGGAACTTCCTATCTATTGAATTGAAGTGGGAGAATGTTAGAAGATGAATTCAATATCTAGATCTACAATATCCTTCCTATAGAGCTATTGAATAGGTCAACGTGATACTCATATGTGTCAGACACGCAGGGTGGTTAGAGGGGGGGCACCAAGACCCCCCTCTAGGGGTGCAAGGCAGAGCCCTTGAGGAAAAAAATTTAGACCCTTTTAGTGTATTTTGGTTCCTTCTGGAACCCTCACATGTATTCTATAAAAGGGGAGTGACCCCTAGCATTGTAACACAAAAGAGATAGAAGAAATCATTGTATGTGTTTTGTCGAGTAATAATAAAAGATCGAAGCTACCATTGCCCCGTGGTTTTACCTACGCATAGTAAGGTTTCCATGTAAATCTCATGCTCTATTGTTATTGTTGTTTGCTTCTATTTTTATGTATTTTTATAACAAGTACAAGGTTTTCTTTGAGGTGATAGTGTAAAAATATGAGATCTCCACTTTGGAGGTAAGTGGAGGGGGGATAGAAATTGTTTTGACAAGGGAGGCATCCTATAAAATGCCATTAATGACACATCCGAATAAAGGGATAGAAAATATGGCAAGGCTACTTTCAACCATAAGTAAGACATGATTCAGACAAGTCGACCCCTTGGGATCATAATAGGTGAGTTCACCGAGCATTATGATATTCTATTCATGGGGGAGCATCATGAGTTTAGAAAACATTGAGGAAAATCCTTTAATAGTATACATGTAGCTATGACCACCTATGCTATGGATCTATTAATATTTGAATACGTTCATTTTGGTGGGCTTATTGGTTGTTTTAAAAGTTATTGCATTATCATAAATTTGAAGATTAGATATTCACATTGTGAATGATATCCCTTTACATTCATGAAATAAATTCACAAATTGCACTTAAGAATGCAACTTTGAAAAGTAAATTCGATAGATAAATTGAGAATTTCACTGCTTATCTAATTTGGTTATAATTTTTAATACATATTAATAATCCTGCATGGTTACATTGCTTCTGTCAAGAGAGAATCTAGAAGATGTTATTGTTGGGTTTAAAGTATGCGAAAGTGAATCTATAAAAGTAGACTTGTATCAAAGCACAATGATGGCATGTTTTGTATTGTTGGTTTAGTGACCTTGGGGGGCTAGGTTTTGTAGGGGCAATTTATAGTTTGGAAGCTATTGACGTTGTTTTGTTGTCCAACTTACTAGGTTGTTAGGGTATATGCATATTGTACAGGAATGAGGTTAAGGAGCTTGCCTCCAAATCTAAAAAAATGGTATACACATTTCATTTCTCATTTGTTTGGAATTTTCATCTAATTAGTTCTTGGATATGGAAGTTCGAGTATTTTTGGGTTTGCTAAATAGTTCTCAAGTATACCCTTGTATGTGTTGTCAATAATCACTTCACATCTTCTCATATTGCCAATGCACAAATGGATTGGGATGTAATTTTCATTCATAACTCTATATATTGATAAATATAGAATCCTTGTTGGTTCTATTTTAAGCTACACTTATAGATATTTGTGAGAAAATAAATAAATGCAAGCTTTATGCATTTTGAAACATTAATCTATATATGTTTACCCTAATTGTCATATGCAAAATGACCTATGACGCAGTTGGGTGCATTGATATTGATATATACTCCATGCCCACTATGTAAAGTGCCTGATATATGTGTTCTGAAAATACAAAATGTCTATTTAAATAATTTTAGATGTGTTTGTTTCCATGACTTTTTCAATTTTGTTTTTAATAAATGCAGATCACTTGTAGTATGATTTCCTTTTAATATCTAACGGATGCAATATGATGATTTTAATTTTGATTGGTGGAGTTTGCTCAAAAGTATTTGAGCAATGCTCAGGATTTACTTTGATTTCAAGAACTAACTCTGATCTACTCCGCACTTAATTTGCTTGATGCTACTCTCAATTTATTCCAATATTGGAGAATGCTTTGGAACATAAGGCAAGGGCATTCTTGTATCTTAGGAAATTCATAGATGTAGCAAATATGTTGTAAGAATATATCCCGAGCTTAAGAATTAGGAAGACATTCCCATTTGAAAGAAAACCAATGTCTAAATAGATGTTAAGAGATCAATTTAAGCTTCTTCCAAGCTATGAAGAGAATAACATACTCATATTTGTTTTCCTATAAAATAGTTCAACCAAGACTTGCACTTGACCATTTCCCATTCATGCCTTTGGTGGACTTGAACCTAGGTGTATGGTTTGACATGTCATTTTTATGTTGAACTAAGGTTATGTACACAATGTTAGGGCACTTAGAGCTATTTTATAATTTCTATGATACAGTGGTTTTGAATATTTCCATGATGGGAAATAATGGGATAGGGAAAACAAGATTCATGGTGTGTTTTCTCTAGATATCAATTTAGTATTGTTTAATTTCAACTCTAAAGAGAAGTTTTTTTGTATCTCTTCGATTTATTTTTTCCAAATTTTTCAATTTCTCCCCTTGCTTCATACCCATGAAACTTGTATTCCATCCTACAAGTGTCCTGCAATTAGATGGTATGATCTAATGTAATCATTAGACACTTGCCTAGGTTGATAATTTAATTTATCAATCCCTATCCCTAAATTTTCGATTATTAGAATACGTTAGTATCCAGAGTATCATAATTTTGGTTTCCAACACCCTTGAAAAACATTGGATGAACTAAGGGTTACTTGAAAAACATGACTGAACATTACCATTGCAATACAACATTTCACTGCTATTTTTTGTGATAATGGTCCAACATATCACATTTCCCCAAAAGTCCCCTCTGAATGAGCTGTGTATAGAGAAGAAACTACTTGGGATGGTGTAGCACCGAAACATGTTAAATAAATAAGGGTTCCTTTTTTTCAAGAGATGGTGCACCAAGGAACCAGAAGAAATGAGGCAATTAATGTCCCATGAATCTATGATAAATGTCTTTTATATGCATGCATTTTGAATTTCCTCTTTCTCAATAGATTAATTATATATTTTTACTTGTTGTTTGAATTGGTACTTAGACCGTGGCAGAGGAAATTGGTTACTACTATAGAAACCATTGCAAAATGAAGCACCTATGTTTTGGTGTGAATTGAACTTGGGACTACCTCAGCTGTAGTATTTTTATGTTTTATATATTTAGAATAGAAAAAGTGAAAAGGCTAAGTTTGGATGCATTCTTCACAACTATGAAAGAGTTTAACCTGATTTCCAATATTCAAGAAAGGGGAAATTCATTAACAAATTTGTAGTGATTCACAATTTATCTACCCTTGAATGGAGAGAAGCAGACATTTGGTTTGCTGAAAAACATTACAATGGTTATTCATATTCAAGAGTTTACACGTTATTATTACATAGATCCAACTTAGAGGCAAAATGATTTCAAATGACACATCTAATCAAGATTCTCATCCCTTTGTTGTAAAAATAAAGAAAAATATTTCCAAACCATTCATCGGCTTCTCAATGATATATTGCAGAACATATTTTTAAGAATCTCGTTTTATAACCTCTAGATCTGTTTGAGATGATTGGGCTACAATTTTCTTTCTGACATTTCCAATCTAGTTATAAGTTATAATAGAACATATACGTGCATTTGGAATAATAAAAATAATTTAGACATTGGATTTTAGCATTACTTTATCTTGTTGGTTTGAGATGAAGGTACCTTGCAAATAGGATAAGTTGGGCCTTGAAATTCCACCCATGATTTTATGAAATGATGAAAGGAGAATGAACCAAGATTGGGCATACATTTCATGCCCCCAAAACAAAATATTTAAAGGATATCTCAGTTGGGAGAATAGTGCAATATTTGCTCAATGGATTGGAGAAGCAAACAAAGTTTACAATAAATAAAGAATACATGTAATGTTTTACAACTCAGACGCCATGAATTAAACTAAGAGTCACTTAAAAACATGATGAGGGTTGAATCTGAGTTAGAGAGCATGGTTTCTACTCAAAAAGACTGAGCGCGTACTTGTTCGAGTCAATTTTAAACCATATAACAACAATCATGAAAATAACTAGAAATAAAAAACCATCAATGGGAAGTAGGAAGTTGTTTCCACACGCGACTACGTGATAGATCTATAGTGGGATGTATCGAGACATGAAGAGGACATATCATAGGAGTCCCATGTGGTGCATTATGTAGCTGGATTGTTGAATATACAAGAAATGGTCCAACAATAGAATTCCCTTTTTGACTTCAAGATTCATCTTGCTTAGTTCTAGTCTAGGAAGGGTCAAAATGCTGCCAATATCGCTTTCTTGCAATTTCATTTTTCCTGGGAAAAATGTTCCTTTTGTGAGAATTATATTTTTGCAACCATATCCCTAGTATGTCATCATAGATCAATGAATCATTGCTCAACAAAATCATGATATAATTTGACACTTGTAATTGACAACTCTCTATAATTAGATTTCAGAAAGCATGAGGTTCTCTTTGTTGTTAATGTTATTTAAGCAAGTTGTATGGTTTTATTTTTATGAAGCAAATCCAAGATGCAATAAAAAATTAGGGTTATAATACAATTTCCCTAAGCTACATAACACATTTCCACCTTTCATACTTAGAAATGTCTCATACAATGCATTGCACATGGAAACATTATGATCTGTATTTTGGTAAAAACCCAATTCAAGAAATAGGATCATAAAGAGGTCCATTTTGAAACAAAAAAATCTAAACATTTACTCCATCTTAAAATAATGACTAACCTATAGGTGGCTAGTAACATTATGCCAAGCTAATCCATTCACTTTCATAAGGTCTAAAATTCTTGAAAGGGTTTTTTTTTATCAACTTTGTCCATTTCATAGGGTCTAAAATGCAGATCCATTGTCCATTCTACCTAAATGTAGAAACACATTTAGTCCACATATACAAAGTGTTGAGAACTATCATTGAAGAAATATGACACTCCGTCATTCTATCACATCACACAATTTACAAGGTGGGGGTATCTCTTGATCCCCTATTGTTTAGAAAACAACCTAGTGGAAGGATTAAAAGTTAAGACTCAATTGAACTTACCACTAAACCAATGCCTTGTTGGAAATGCTTGCATATTTTTAAAACCCATCTTGCCAATTGTGTTTATTCTACATTCTAAGCTTTATCAGTAAACATTTGAGAATGCAGATTGAAGAAATAAGACCCCTGCCTTTTCCATTGTAACTTCTCCCCACTTATAGGGTGGGATCTTCTATATTTTCTCAACCCATGTTTTTGAGAAATCCATAGAAGTAGCATGAACTTGTGGCTTCATTGTTTTCATTGATTAAGAGAGACAAAAAAGTCATGCTCTAGAAAAATTAAAATAATTAGCTCAGTATGTTTGACCAATAAATCCACATTCATAGGGGTACACATGTACTTACTAAGAAACCAATAGAGATTGGATTTCCTTCACCAAATTGGAGCTTTGGAGGGAGCACAATAAATACCTCGCACTCTTATTCTTTGCAATACCCCTAGTTTTTTACTTGGAATGTATCAAATCAGATTATGTAAATGATGTAAATATATTAGTGTATATTCCTAGTGTGGAACTCAAGGATAAGTCCTGACTAGCGAATTGATAGGCATGTATAATGTAAATATTTCTATATGGACCATGTGGTTGGATTGTCATGCTAACTCTAAAGCTATGTAAATATTATGTTGAAAATTTAAAAATAAAATGATCCAAGATGGTTGTATAAAGAGCAGTAGAGGGGATATGATTCCACTAGATAAGAAGAGGAAAGGGGGATTATGGGAGATTAAATCCTCTATTTCCAAGTGTCAAACTTAGAACTCATCAATTTGCTTCCATGTTCCTTAAATGAGCCAATTACTTCCTTTTGACTATTAAATCCAATCATTGAATGAATGTGTGGGGGTTGGTGAGGAATGTATTCTTATGCAATTATGGAAGCATGGGATGAATATAATTCTATGGTTGTTGTAAGAGTCCTCTCTTCTATGGTCAAAAGTTATGCCAACTATATTTTTCACTATCCTCTCATCTCTTTTGGAGCCTATCAATTGTTCTCACACAAATTTTATAGCAGGAAGAGTTTTTTCCTCTTGTTGTTAATTCTATTGCCATTACCATTCCTAGACTACGTAATAACCATAAACTTGAATTTGGAAGGAGAATTGTAGAAATTAGAGAAAGAGAATGGTTGTGGGTGAGAAAAGTGTCTAGAAAAAATAGGAACCTTTAGCCATTATGTTTTTCTACTTCTGAATGCTTGAGAAGCCATGAATTAAGGTTACAGAAGGTTCTCCAACAACATACAACATATTGGACTCTTTCTACACACACTGGTAAGCACCGTAATGGTTGGATTTACTGAGGGAACTATGTAGAAATGAAGGGGAATACTTTTATTATGTTGTGTGGGGTAGTAGAAAAGAGTTCCATGGCTATGATGGCTGAGTGAGATTCTTGTAAATTCTCAGAGGTGGGATGTTTGGCTAAGCATGAGAGTAAATGGGTTGTGTGCTAAGAGAGAGAAGCTTGTATGGTGTTTCATTTTCCCTAGTGGCCTCATATCTTATCTCGGGGGTGCTATCTACAGCTGATACCTAAGGTTGGGTAGAAAATCGCTCCTACACAACCAGTTGTTGGATCTTCTTTATTAAAAGATAATTATTCTCTTATATGTGGATGTGGAATGATTTTACTTTCTTCTATGATGAATATTCTTGTTTATGCATGATGTATATGTAGATAGAGTTTTAATTCCACTGTGTTTTGCATTTCTGAAATTGCACATACATTTCTTATTTATGAATTCATATTATGGTGCCTGGGAGAAATTTAGAAACCTGTAATTTGTAAATATCCCCCTCTATTGGTCGGATCTATGTATGGAGACATGACATTCTTGAAGAGAGATTATACTTCTTTATGAGTAGTTGATTAATAAATATTTGTTTGTGGTTACTTACAACATATTTTTATGATGAGTGTACCAAGGTTCTACAACCAAGTATGGGGGAGATGTTGTCATGCAACGTGGGTAACATTGAATAGAAACAACAACAAAAAATAAAGTTATACAGCAACATATTTTTGTGCTGAGTGTACCAAGGTTCTACAACCAAGTATGGGGGAGATGTTGTCATGCAACATGGGTAACACTAACTAGAAAACACAACAAAAAATAAAGTTATCCAACAACATATATCTACTTAATTTTAAAATTTACATAAAGCTTAAAAAAATTAAAACTAGCATAGATCCATTTTAAAATTTCTTGAGGTGTAAATTTCTTTTGTCTCAATTTTTTTACACATTAGGAAAAAAAGTACACCTTAAGACATTCAAGTCCTCTAAGTGCTTAATAGATCTAGATTTAAAATAGATATATTCTCATCATAAGCACAACCCCCCTTTAAGTAGTCCATCAGAGCATTCTCATGGTCTCTAATCATTTGTATTGCTAGTTTGAACAAAAACTAATTGGAAGCTCAATTTTAGAGCCATTTCCTGAAGTCAATTTGAATAAATCTATTAACTTTTAAATAATATTCTCTTTTATTTCAAGGCCTTAGGTTCATTCATGGCCAATGATCTAAATGAATAGCTATTTTTCTACCTCTTGAATTTCACATCTTGAATTTCTGATGCTGATGTTTACAATATATATAAGTTTAATTCCTATATAGTTAGTGAAATTTAAGGTTTTAGAACTACAATTTATTCATCTTACACTTGATTCAAAATGTTCATCATATATGTAGGAGGCTAGAAAAATAACTACAAAATTGAAAGAATAATTTTATGGAGATTATTGGCTTACCGATAAGTACATATTTTAGTTCCCTAAAGCTGATGTGGTTGTTGCAATCAATAGATGTTTCTAAGAGTGAAATAAAAAGTGGTGACACATTATTCAGTATTATGGATAGCTGGTTGATTTGGAATTTAACTAGGGTATTAAAGGAACTAGGAAATATGGAACAAAGGTTTAGGGTAGGAAAGTTTAGGGTATATCATCTTTTTAGATTATGTTTTTTGCACCTAGAAAATTGTTCATTCTTCAATAGGTTTGTAAAGATAAAGGTACCATGAATTGAATACCTTCTTTGTAAATATAAAGGTACCATGAATTGAATACCTTCTTTCTCAACCAACTTGGTTATTTCTAATAAGAATTTTAGTTGATAGTTCTTTCTTTATTGGTACTTATATAGATTTCAAAGTTGGTTTGAAGAACATTATTATATTGTTTAGAGTAGGTAATTTGTTGAACTTGTTCATGTAGTGTTTATGATTCCTTTTGAGAAACATAAGTGTAAATGAATAAAATAATAGTTTTGTGATATTGTAATAGAAAATTTGTACAAATAATTTAGTTGATACTCTCATCTTTGTAAGTATTTTGTATTGACTTCACAAGTTTATTTTTAAGAATTACTACCACATCATTTGAAGTAGCTAATATCTTTATGTAATATGATGTGAAGTAGCTAATATCTTTATGTAATATGTATTAATGAGATATTTTGAGTGTGATATTCAATGACAAATACGTATAGTGGATTGAGGCTTTGGAGGGAGCTTTTACAAGAGTAAGCTTCCTAGAATTTAGAATCGTATCTTTCTTGGTAGTCTTGTTTTTAGTGCTCGGTCATTCTTGTTGCATGATTCGTGGATGCATTAAATGCTATCTTAGATACTACTTAATGCAATAATAAGACACAACCCTGTTCCAATCTTAATGTTAAAAACTAGTAAATATACGTTATTTATCCTTTACCCCTCCTTAAATATGTTGGGATATGCATCAATTATAAATCCTTTTCAGATGGGTCCTTCATGGATCTATATATAGGAGGGATGCAACATGGTTCTATATTGGATGTGAAACATTGAATAAATCAACATTCATGGAAATTTCAATAACTAGAACAACGATCTACAACCACTCATAAATTAGAGTTCCCTTTGTGTATAAAATTTTGTCATGTCAAATTTTGTGCATAATATATCTTTATGTTTAAATTTTTTTATAAGTCTCATATGTTATTAAACAAAAGTGGATATAATTAGATAAATTAAACATCTCACTTAAAAATTAAATTAAATAGTATTAATATCATTAAGTAGCTTAAAATGGTTAGATATCATAAAATATTCCTTAGTATCTCTTAGTATCTCTTCCTAATGATGGGCTAAGTTATTCATCCCGAAACGTTGATTTAAATAATCTGCACACAAGGTTCCATATATATTAAAAATGTTTACCTATAAAAACACGGTTGAAATATGTACATGGATGCCAATTAATATCCTTATGTTTGAAGAAAGCAATAAAACTATTTTTCTCACTTCCCAGAAAACAATTGATATGGTGATAGTATGTATTAGGAAAGCTACAAGCTCTATTGTTTATCTTCTTGATTGATCTTTCAACAAGCATTTTATGACTTTGCAATTAATAATATTTAAAACCACATAGAATTGCATAAAGGTCCATACATGAAAATGCATCTTTGTAGGTCTTTCAAGTTTTTAATTTCGTTTTAGTAGATATCATCATTATGAATGAGTGCCAATTGCCAAGACCAACCTATTTATAAATGACATTTCTAAGGATGCACATGCACAAAATGGATCACATTTTCCACTCCCAAGACAATAACTTCCAATTTATGTCCGAGGAGTGGAAATTCCTTTTTGATTTGCTTCATTGTTGTTGGGCGGGGCCCAAGTTGGAATATTTTGCACAAGTACTAAAGAGTGCGCATTGCGTGCGGCGACAAGCTACAGGTAGTTTTGAGAAATTGCGCATGTCGCGCGATGACAATGACCAAGGCACGGCCGCGCAGTAGGACGATGCGCATCATAACACATGAGTTATTTTTGGTTCGCAATATGGGTAAAGGTCAGACGAGGATATGACCTATTTTGGGTAAGGAACGGGTGGAAGGCAGAGGAAAGCGACTTGTTTGAACGAGTGGTGGCAAGCAGTTGAGAAGCTAGGCCACTATGCCGATGGCGATAGGAAGGAAGAAGGAGTGGAAAGGGACATGCCATGATGTAGTTGTAACCGTTTTGAGGACTGCGGCTGTCAGAAGAGCGTGTGAGCCACGAGTGGCCCAACTGGAGCAAGCGGAGCAGGCTATCGATGACGACAGCTAGGGTGGCAGTTAGCCACACCAATTTTTGAAACCTTAGGGTTTTGGCCTAATGATTGTAAATACACGACCCTTGGGCGTGATCTATAAATAAGGGAAAATTGTATGGGAAAGGGTTAGAAATATTTCGTAGAGCTAGATATTGTTGAGTATTGTAGCATCTTTTGAGTCTTGAAGCGATTGTAAAGGCTCTACAACTAAGTGCGCAGATACCTATTTTTGAGAGAGAAGAGAGTCTGCAGCTGAGTGCGCAGACTAAGAACGGTTGTACCCTTCCATAAAAGAGCAATATTAACAACCGTTCTTGTGGATGTAGCCTCCATCTGGGGGGTGAACCACGTTAAATTCTGTGTTATATGATTATTGTGTGTTATGATTGTTCAGTTGCTTGGTATGAATGTTTAATACTGCAGTTATCTGTTATGTGATTGCTTTTATATGTATTCGCTGCAAGAGAATGGGAATAATATGTTAAGTAATACATGCATGGAGGAATGTTAAGTATTCGACACCTACAAGTCTGGGAATGTATGAATCTGCCAATTAGTCACATAGTTGAACATTGAATTTAAGCATAGTGTTGGAGCGCGCAGTAATGTATGTTTATTCAATCGCATGCAACATAATGATAATAACTTGAGTGAGTTGAAAGGATAAAGAATGCTAAGTAGGATCGGTTAGAGTTAATCGTCTAGGAAGAGACGTGTGGTCTAACTGACGCGCTGAACCGTTGAGATTCGTTGCAAGGTAAGCTATTGATAGCTTATTGTCGTAACGCAAGAAGTATCCCATATCGCGCAGTCATTGGATGCGCTAATGCGTAAGCACTTCTGCTTGCCGAAGTATCCAATGCGAAACAGAGGTTTCGCGCAGTTTTCTCCGCAGCAGTGCGCAAGGTATTGTGCTACTTATCAGTCATTCTACACTCGCATCACCAGGTTGTGAAAACTTGATTCTGCAACCACCCCCTCAGCTTTGCCTCGGGTGAGACCTCAGGCTGCACGCAGTCTGTTGCCGAAAGGGCCAGTGAATAGGGGTTTTGTTGGTTCCTTGAACCGCAAAGTACCTGGGTCTATGTTGAAAACCTTTGGAAGGTTATATATAGCCAACAAATGGTTTCGTTTCCTAGCTAAGAATAGTGATGCGATAGTGTGGTTGGAAAGTAATGTGTGAAGAAGAATACCAGTTCCCGTTGGGTTCAGACAATTGGAATCCTGAAAAGAAAGAGATATGGGATTGGTGTGACAAGATTGAAAGAGATTTTGCAAAGAAAGAGAACAGACATCCGCGTCTTACCGACGTACAATGGTTGAACAGATATTTGTGGAGAGAGATTCACGAGATTTTTTGGGCTTCATTTGGAAACGATTTGCACGAGTGGATCTTGTGACTCACAGAAAAGAAAACCTTTTTTCAAGGAAGATTACCAACAGAGTGGACTCCAGAGCTCACAGCGTAATTCAAAGCAATATATATCCCACTGACGTGAGCAGTCGACTTCTGGGTTGACAACATACTTGAAGGATTTGTAACAGAATTTGTTGTAGACACGCTGAAGTCCTACAGTCAAGCCGAAGCATACTTTTTCGAAGAATTCAGAGGTAAGTTCCTGAACAACCTAAGTCTATACATTAAAATTCTTTTAGCTGCAAAATGCGTTTTAAGAATGCAGTAATATTTTTGCATCTGTCATTGTTAATAGCATCTTTAGTGATTCTGACGAAGAGACACATAATCTGAGAAGTGTAAAGAGATATAAGTTTAATAAAGAAAAGAATCCAGGAGGACCTGGAGTCCGTGTGAATACCGAACTCCCATGTGACCTTAACAACCAGATCGCACCGCCATCAGCCACTATTACACCTCATAAGCCGCCGGTTGCAGAAACCGCGCCACCCCTAGATCAGAACCCACCTACTGCAAGTGTAGCGCAACCCATCCTGCAGAATACCACTAGTTTGAATATTCCCTTTATTTTCTCTGCATAGATAGTTAGCACTACTCAGAGCACTGCACAACCAGGAAGGAGAATGACAGACAACGATATAAACTACTGATATTCAAAGGAACGAGTCTAGAAGACCCTGATCAACATTGGTTTCTATGTGAAGCCGTATGGAGTTTAAAGCAGATCCAGGACGATGCTGTGAAGAGAGCACAAATCATCACCACTTTCAGAGAAAAATCCTTGCATTGGTTTATGAAATATTCTCAGGAACAACCAAGAACCCTAACAAAAATTAAGGTTGCACTTGTCGCAGAGTTTAAAAAGCCGAAGTCAGAATTGCAGTACATAACAGAATTAAAGGAAATCAAGCAGAAGCCTACCGAATCGGTCTGGGAATTTGACCAAAAATTTAAAACATTGTTAGACCAAGCGAGCTTTGTGATAGCTCCGCAATAGCACCAGGAATGGTTCATCGCGGCGCTATTGCCCCACATTAGACAACCATTGATGCAGCAGAAGGTTGTGTCGTAGGCAGAAGCCTTAGAGATCGCAATGAAGTTGGAGGCTTCACTGATTGGTGAGAGTAGTTATGGGATGTCACAGATCCAGAACCAGTTCACTACCTTGACGTTATAATTACAAGGTATGAAGAATGGAAAAGAACAAATATATGAACAAAGACGCAAGGTTTGGTGCACATGATGCAAAGGAGAGGGCCACACCAGGGAACATTGCCCCCTATTTCAATATTATCTTGACACTGGCGCACCAAATCCAATACATATGAATCACAATCAGGCGCCATGGTGTGAAATCTGCAGAAGCAAAGGACATAGGCCTGAGGATTGTTATCTCATACAAAAATACGCAAAGACACCTAAGAGCTTGTATTGTAATTTCTGTAAATCAGTTGGACATGACGAATCCAACTGCCGTGCATATGAGCTTATGAACGAAAGAAAGCGAGATATGGAAATGATGCGAGGTGCTGGAATGTACCGCGTCCAAGAAGAAAATCAGCCGAAATAAGAAAACACCCACTATGATTAGGGAGGATATAGAGGCCATGGTGGTGGATACCGCGGGAGAGGAAGAAATGCCAGCCTGATGCACGGAAGAGGCCGCGACCAGGTAATTTGTTATAACTGTGGCCATCCAGGTCACGTTTCTCAAGATTTTTCCAACCCATGCACTACATGTAATTACTGTAAATCATTTGAGCATGTTATTGAATACTGTCCTGTACTAGAGGTAGAAATGCATAAACGAAAAAGGATGGAACCACCGAATCCCAACATTCAGTTGATCTCAACAGAGAGCAGAACTATGGACCCAAGCATAAACGTAGTAACGCGCAGTGGCACTGATATAGGAAGAGATGGAGGTGCAGAAGCTTCGACCTCTGGAATGCGCAATCCTAGGCAAAACCCTAGCGAGCCGGTATGGATTAGAAAAGCCCCTAGGAAAGCACTGGGTCTAGACTTACAGAAAAATAAGGGAGCATTCCAGGAAGCATGGGAGATGTTCAGAGCACCACCACCCGGCTCCCCAAGAACACAGTTTCGCAGTGAAATATTGCAAAGAGAGGATATGCCACCGGTATACGATTAGACAGGTGTCACAACAGATACAGGGACCTCTGTCGCGCAGTTCTTACGAAGCTGCATGAAATTACTAAAGACCGCAGATGCTTACACGGAATTTGAAAAGATACTGAGGCAATATGAGCCAAACAATGAGAAGGGGGATGCCAACGGCGCAGTCCATAACATTAGGATTCCTAAACGAACAGGAAGGGAAATGAGACTTAATGCACAGATTGGGGACTATGAGATGGATGAGATCATTCTTGATCTTGGATCCGAAGTAAATGTCTTGACCAAGCAGACATGGCATCAGATGGGTAAACCTAAGTTATAGTGGTCACCTCTACAGTTGAGAATGACTAATCAAGGGATAGTTATACCTTTGGGAGGTTACCCAACACCATTGTTGACATTGATAGAGTGCGAAGCTATGCAGACTTCAAAGTGATTGAAATTGTGGACGACAACCATCCTTATCCAGCGCTGCTGGGTATCGATTGGGAAATGACTAACTCTGCCATTATTGATTTAAAGACTATGAAAATGATATTTGAAGGCAATGATATCAGATTCATTGCGCCATTGGACCCTTCGTAGGGTGAACGATATGTTGAACCGATTCATGAGGAATCTAGAACCCAAGACTTGGATCATATTTACAAGATGACGACCAATACTGTTGATTACATTAATCCAACTGCAGATGGCACATTCAGTTGGCGCTATGATAGCTCTTGCATCTCAGACTCTGATGTAGGACTAGAAAACTGGCAAAGCAGGTTACATGAAGTATCTGCCAGGAAATGCGCACGGATCACGAAGTCACTCCGCTGGATTGGAAAAGATGTAACTCCAATCCCTACCTTTGATGGTTTATCTAATGTTTATTGTTTTATCAAAGAATATACTGCAGCAGTTGCAGATGAATACTGCGTCTCATCATTAGAAATGGCATTGCGCAGCATACCTACCAGATGGTGGGATGCACATAAGAAGACACTGACCACATGGGATCAGTGCAGAATTAAGATGAAAATCAGGTTTGCTGATAAGGTTACCCTATCCTTTGAGAAATATAATGGACAACCAAGTCCAAGACAACATATTCAAGTCTGTTCCGAAGCATGGAAGGAGAGGCCACAGAAAGAATGGGTACATCTGTTTGTGCACACATTAGAAGAACCGATTCCAAACAAATGGTACCTAGAACTGGAGTTGCGCAGAGGCACAGTGGACTGGTCTGGCCTGACCGCGAGCTTCCAACAGGATTTCAGTTTCAAAGATGAGCATCCAAGTATCAATGATGCATTGCAAACTATTAAGGAAATAATATTCAGACCAGATTGCGCAAAGGGAAACATGACACTGGAAGAATTATTTGGAGCAAACAACGTACCTGTGCGCCTACAACCCGAATGGGAGGAGCAACTAGAAGATGCTCTCGATTGCTATCACATCGATGGAGAACCCAAGGATAAAGAAGATAGTGATGAGGAGGACCCGCGCAACATATGGATACCTGAGTTAGAGGGATCACACGAGGTAAAATGACCTCCACTGGAAATTCCAGATATGAGCGGACCCGTGAAAACAAGGAAAGTGAACATTGGCACCAGCGAAGAGCCAAAGTTCACAACTATTGGATATTATTGGGATGAAGACACAGTTGAGGAGGTCATGGGTATATTATAGGAATATTGAGAGCTATTCCCAAGTTCACAGAGATGAAAGGTATACGAGGAGACTTAGGAGTGATGAAAATTCCTCTTAAACCTAGCGTGAATGCTGTGAAACAAAGACCATATAGACTGAACCCGCGCTACAAAGAACAAGTTAAGGCAGAACTCGATAAGATGCTCGATGCAGGGATCATTGATCCAGTTGAAGAATCCGAGTGGATAAGCCCGATGGTTATCCAGGATAAGAAGACAAAGGGTGAAATCAGGATCTATGTAGATTTGAGAAAGCTGAATGACGCTTCCATGCATGACCCATTTCCTACACCTTTTATAGATGAAGTGCTAGACAATGTTGGAGGAAATGAGGCCTATTCTTTTACTGATGGATTCTCTGGCTACCATCAGATTAGGATTGATTGCGTAGATAGGAACAAGACAAATTTTGGTACAGAATGGGGGTCATTCCAGTACACAGTGATGCCTTTTGGTCTGAAGAATGCACCCATCATATTTTCTAGAGTAGTTGTCGCAGCATTTAAGGATTTTATACATAAGTTTTTAGAGGTTTACTTTGATGATTGGGCCATTTTCGGTTTATTGAAGAACCATGCCGCGAACCTGAGGATGATGCTGGAAATACGCAGACAGCATAAAATCTCCTTGAATCTGAAGAAATGTGTTTTCTGTGTTCCCTATGGAATTCTGCTGGGACACATTGTGTGCAAACAGGGCTTGATGGTTGATCCTGCGAAGATCGCAGTCATTGTGAATTTGCCGACACCAAACTCAGTTAAGTAGTTGCGCACTACATTGGGACATACCAGATATTATAGGAAATTCATAAAAGGGTATGCGCAGATAACCGTAGCTATGGAAAAACTGCTAAAGAAATATGCACCGTTCATTTGGAATGAGGACTATGAGAAAGGATTTGACACATTAAAAGATAAGATGGTCACTGCACCGATACTAGTTTTTCTATATTGGGAGAAGCCATTTCATGTCCATGTTGATGCTTCATGTATCGCATTGGGCATTGTTCTTGCTCAGCTAGGAGAGGGAGGTATTGATTACCCCATTTCCTTTTGAGAGGAACTATACCACTACTGAAAGAGAAGGAGTCACAATGGTATATGCGCTGCAGAAGTTCAGGCACTACTTGCTTGGTGCGCACTTCTTCATGTTCACTGACCATTCTGCTTTGAAATACCTGGTCAATAAGCTAGTGTTAGGGGGGTGCATATGCAGATGGTTACTACTATTTCAGGAGTACAACTTTGAAATTGTGGTTAAGCTAGGAAGGTTGAATTTGGGACTTGATCATCTATCGAGGATTGAGTCAGGAGAAGAACCGAAGAATCTAGAAGACAATCTTCCTGATGTGCAGTTGTTCGCTATACAGGTTGCTGATGATTATTTTAAGGACATCATTGAATTTCTCACTATTGGGTTCGCACCCACATAGTTCACTACGCAGCAGAAGAAGCAATTGGTAGTGCACGTAGGAGACTTCACTATAATTGCAGGTTAGCTATACAAGCTGGTACCCGGATGAAGTACTGCGCCGATGTGTGTTAGAGCATGAGAAACCATTCATACTAGCTGATGCGCACTCAGGAGTCACAGCAGGTGTATTGGAGAAAACTCACTATGGCTTGGGAATACCAAAACAGACAGATGACTACCAGAAATCTACTCAATTCTCAAAGCAATGCTATTATAAATGACAATGTTAAGATAATGGAGAAATGTAACCAACCTTGATCCAACGTTTGATGTAGATCCCCATTGGAGCTTTCAATCCACACACTTCCAAGTACTCATAATCTGCAAATTAGTCTTGACAGCCAATATCCAACAAGTACATATAATATATAATTGACATTAACATTATCAATAACAATGGTCCATAATATCATAAGAAAATGTAACCCAATGTATAATAAACAACATTCACACCATGAATGGACGAGAATATGAATATTTCTATTAATGAACAAGAAGAAGTACAAAATGATACGACCTCTTACCGGGAACCAATCTAAACCAAGATCTAGATCAATCCACTTGTGCCTCCACCACTTCAATCCTCCATGAATGGCAAACTCAAACTAGAGAGGAGTTTGGAAGGTGAACATAAATGGTTCACAACTACAAGGATCAATGAGTGCAGACTCAAGATAGGGAAAAAATCCACTAGAGTTCTCTTACGATTCTCTTCTTACTCCTGTCCATAAGCCATATGTGCTCAATATATAGTCCTCTCAAAGGTAGGTGAAAGGACACATCGAGGCATTACTTGGGCAGATGGAGAGCCAAAGGTCACCCAATGACCGCTTTTTGGGAGTAAAAAGTAATTAATAGTGGTTTTTACCATTTTACTTGATACCCGTGGGCTATAGTGATGCAACTCACGGGTACTCATGCTATAGTGATGCAACATGCGGGTAGGAATAAAAATAGGGAAAACTAATGTCACTGAAGGATAAAAATGGATCTGAGTCACTGAAATGGATCCTACAGGCCAAAGAATGTTGATGCTCACAGGGTGGAAGATTTCTGTGTAACAGATGCCCCCTAATGTGTGAGGTTAGAGACTGAAAGTGCTACGATAGCCAAAATACATTATAAAACTCAGAAGTGGAGTGATGGAGACACAAGTGGAAAGAATGGTTCACTCGTCATAATACAATAGTATCTCTGAATACATGTCGGTATAGTACAACAATCTGATATAATGGCCATGAATAGGTAGTACATAAGTAAATACATGTCACAAGTGATCATAGCCATGATCCCTCTACAATAAGATATGGTCTTCTGCTGAAAAGAAGACAACTGGTGCAAAACTGGAGGTACAAACTGCTAAAATCTGAGAGGTGATATCTCAGATGTAAAGTCAAAGTCATATGTAGCATACTGAATGCCACAATCGCCTGGGGTCTTCTACACAAGTCTTCGACGGTGCAAGTCCCATCAAGTGAATAAAGGAGTTGGGGTTGAACCTGATGAGACATCATCTGATTACCAGTCATTGATGTATACCGTTAACAGACGCGAGATGACCCACCAATAATGAAAATGGGCATCAAGGCACAGAGCACAATCATCAGAGTGTGAATAAATGGGTTGAAGTCGAACACTAGGATGAATCCATCGATCAGGTGATCCGGATTTATGTGGGAACGAAACAAAAGATAGCATATACAGAATCATATACAGAGATATATTGCAAATAACACAGTGATACAGTAAACACATATTCTATTAAATAGCGGAAATAGAACAGACTGTAAAATACAATAGCTAGAATGGTGGTAGCTATCTCTGAGAAGAGATGTGGCCACTATGCTCATTCGTGCCAAGATGAATACATAGAGAGGCCGGAAGGGCCTATTTATCATAAGCATGAGGGAAAGAATCCCAAACATCCAAAATCCTAACCCTAGAAGATGAACCGTCATAAAGTTTGCGGCCCCAAGGTGGTTAGTTGAACAGTCAACTTCCCGGGGTCATAACTTTTGCATACAATCTCCGTTTGGGGCGCTCGGTAGCCCGTTGGAAAGGTCTATCCAAGATTTACAACTTTCGACTGGGCCAAAATGTATGCTGTTGGAAACCATTTGGTCCCCCCAAATTGCCAAAAAATGTCGTTTAGGGCCTCAAAATGGCTCCGGAAGTTTAGGACCCCGAAAAACTGCTAAAAATAGTAATTTACCAAAATTGCCAGAAGACTGTTTTGAGCCAGTTGGAAGAGGTGGGATACCACCGATATCCACCTGGATCATCAGGGGACATTGATGTATTCCCAAAACTGTCGATGGCGAGAGAACCTACCACTAATGATTGCAAGCCTCAAGGTACTCAACCGAACTCTAAGCCTCAAGTCCCGAAACAAATGAGTTGAAGTTGACGGAACGAGACTCGCTGGAAGGAGGGAATTAAGGCATCCCCCATCAACCAGCACGAGGTACCAGCAATATTGAAAGATTTGGAAGATCTCAGGTGAAATAGACTGACTCAATAAGGATGACCGACATGCAATAGTCAAGAGATCTGAGGAGTGGCCGACACTGGTTTCAAGACTTCCTTTGAACAAGAGCATGAGCAGATGGATAGAATCAGGCAGCATAGACTTGACATAAATTGTGCAATGCAGGAGGCATTACAAAGGGCTCCATAATGACTAGAAGCTTAACCAATCGGTGGAGAAAACTGAGAAACAAGTACAACTCCTAAGGCCCAACTATAGTCTCAACTCATAATGTACGGAGTGGAATGAATGCTTTGTTCAAAGGCGACACAACAGCTACCAACAAGAAATAGTGACCATAATCCCGTCCAGCTTTTTGGAATATTTGATTTTTTTTGTCTTTTTCATATTTGGGAAAAGCTTGAAAAAGAATAAAATTGCTTATAGTACAACAAGTGAGGGAACGAGCGTCAAATAGCTAGCAGACTAGTCCCAAGCAGTGGAACATACCTATGATCAATGCAAGGAAGTGCGTGCAGGACGTGAACACTCGGGGGTGTGTTCCATCAGGGTCAAAGGGTCATCAAATTATGAAGGGAAAATATATAAGCTTTGTAGGGATCGATAGGGAAAAGTGCTCAGGCACCAGGCTAACAATTGAATAAGTGGGAGCCAGCACAAGGCTCAAGCGGCAAGTAGGATGATGCAATGCAATCACAACATGATATAACTGAGGGGAGTCCTTTTTCATAAAGTTAGTCTCCTCACCCAAAAAAGTGTAAAACAATGAGAGAATAACTCTTCTAGTCACGTATGACTAGAGTATACCTTTTTCGTAATTAATCCACAAAGGTCCGGAAAAGGGGTAAACTTATACCTAAGTGAATGTCGCTTCAAATCCTTTAACGACTCTGAAATGACAAGTATACTCGGCAATCTTGTTTGATTTTGAAAAAGTCTAACAAGGGCTTAAAAAATACTTTATAAAAATCTTTTCCGTAAAGGTTTAACGAGCCCGAAAAAGTAAACTCGTGACCTCCTTACTGTTTTTAACGAGCTCAAAGGAGATATGGAAGAATGCTCACAATGAGAGCAGACGAGTGTCACGGGTATGTGAGACTAGTTCCAAGCGCTTGGGACAAAGCTATGCATAATGCAAGGAACATGAGCAAGATAAGGACACTCAGGGGGTGTCTGCGAATTCGGATAGTAATAGGTTCAAATGCATCATAACAATGGGGAGGCCTAAACCTATATGCAAGGTTCCAAATATTCCTACCATGGCTGAAGCAAATGTCGAAAAGGACCAGTAAACAAGTATAAGTCCAGCTAAGAATCTTGTATCCAAGAAACATAAGTACCAAGATCATTTCTAAAACGTACGTAAAGAAATATCCAATACAAGTCACTATGGTAGAAACATTTTCAACTTCACTATTGTTAACCTCAAACATAATGCAGGTAGAGCTAACCACTGAAGGGGCCATAGTACCAATACCTGAGGGATCAAAATGATCATCTTCAAAATGAAGAGCAAAGATAAAGGATGTGAAGGAATCTGCAGTGGCAAATTCATCATCACAGGAGTTGGAAATTCTAGAAGTAGAATCGAATTCATCAGGATCACTGATTTGCAGATCTATAGGAGAGCTCAAAGATTCATTAGACTCAAACGTCAAATCAGGGCTGGACGAGACGGTGAATGGATCCAAATTCAAATGGATGGCAGGTTGTATTATAGGCCCATCTTGTTCAATAAGATCAAGGGGGGGAGGGGAATGAGATCTATGATAAAGATCCCCCCACGGCTTGTCATCACTACCCATGGCCTCAAAAAGAACTCCATCTGAAGGTAGGATACCATCGAGGCAATCATGTGAACAAGATAGGTTGCCTGCCAAAACTGGCAGCGTAACGAGATCTTCCTCAACTGTCTGGGAAGAAGAGAGATCCAGATCTACAGTGGTTTGTTGGATATGATCGTAAGTGAGCTCCACTACAGATAAAGGCATAGACATCCCAATGTGCGCAATGTCTCCAGACGTGGAACTCGTGCATGGTAAAGTCCATGAATTATTTAAATAAGAGGTCCGAAACAACATATTATTTGAAGGAGGAGGCGCACTGTCGGAAATGGTTCCAATAAAATTCATAGGTGCGGAATGGTTAAAAGTTCCCATCAATGAGGGGTACATCCCAACACCTATGTTCCCAGTTGCTGGTTGAGAATCAGAAACTTGTGGGACTACAGATCCCGTAGATGCTGTGGAAGGAGTGCCAACATAATCCAGCTGATCGATCATCACAATCTTTCCTTCATGGGGAAAGCAAATCACTCTAAATATAGTAGACGCGACAGCCTTCATAGCATACATCCAGTTCCGACCCAGTAAAAGGTTGTAGTAGATGGCGCATCAACCACTTCAAATTCAATAGGCACGGACTTACCTCCCAATGAGACAACAAGGGAAGGGATAATTCCATGTGGCGTAAAAGATCTACCATCGAATGCAGTGAGTGTAGTTCTAGACACGAGTAGAGGAGGAGAGCCAAGAGATTTCTAACAAGCTAACGACATTACTAACGCGGAAGCACCTTCATCAACCATAGTACATTTGACAAAGCTTGTAAGGCAAACCACCTGGATTTGAAAAGCCACGTGGTAAGGTAAGCAAGGCTGGACATCAGTAGTGTCAAACTTGATAACACTAGGATTTCCCCCATCCTGAACTCCTAATGCACTCAAAAGGGCATGCTTCTGAGAAGGACAAGATTGCAAAACCTCAAGAGCCGACATGGCACATGGAGTTTGGCCCAAATATTCTACGATGGAGTAGTTCTGGAAGGCTCGAGCATTAGGGTTATGTGTGGAGCGCTTGAGAACACCTTTCGCTATCCGCGGCATAATGGAAGGCTTCTCGATATGCAAGGAATTATTAGGAGGAGGGGGAGACTCATTCACCAAATTCGGTTGTGGTGCACCATAATCACATTGTTGAGTAGCAACACAAACCTCTGACTGAACCATATTCACACATCCATAACCACTAGTATTGGAAGAAGACATTTCCGTTTCATTAGTACCATAACCAGTGGTGGGAGCATGCGAAGCCATGTTTTGGTGATGAGGTAGGGGATCCCTCAACACAGCTAGGCTCTGTGCCAAATGCTTCGATGCTTCTTCAATTTGAGGACATAAGTGAGTAAGATGGTCCTCCCCACAAAGCTTGCAAGGGAATTTCACCTTACGCCTAGGTTTACGATCCTCGCCAGCATTATCGCCTTCCCGAGGAGGGTTGGAATTCTCTTTCCAAGGAGTATTACAATTTCTATTGTTATTACTTCCAT
Organism: Larix kaempferi; assembly: GCA_027924585.1. Taxonomy (NCBI): domain Eukaryota; kingdom Viridiplantae; phylum Streptophyta; class Pinopsida; order Pinales; family Pinaceae; genus Larix; species Larix kaempferi. Next base: position 907,181 of record BSBM01001532.1, read on the forward strand.
TGTTTCCACCCCTACGATTGTTTCTCCCCTTTTTCTTTCCACCGGGTTGCTGGTTACCCGACGGTTTCGTTGATTGCACATTGTGTACATCAGACGACGGAGTGGAAGTGGACAAGGTGTGAACCTGTCCGGGTGCAGACTGGTTTAGCGACAAATTTTGCATTTGATTAGCTACCAATTCTATAGGGCGAGTGCATGCGGACCCCACGATGCCGTCGGCATGTGGTCCAGGAACTGACGTAGGCTCATGTCTTGTTCTCGGCGCGTCAGGAATAATGTCATACAGAATGCCAGACTGAGAATAAAGAAGATCTAACTACTGGACTTTCAAGATAGCTTGTTCCTCAGTCATAATGCCGAACATCGAAACATCCTTAGCAATATATGGAAGTAAAGACTTGAGGAACCATTCCAACATGAACTCTGGAGGAATGTTGGCTTTCACTAATCTCTTCCGTCGACGCCATTCTTGAACATGGTCAGAAATATGTGTGGCCTTATTCTAATGGAAGGTGGACAACAACTCAGTACCAGTATCATAACGAACCGGTAACTGGAAATGGTCTAAGAAAACCAAAGCAATCTTGTTGAATCCCCTATAGGTGTTTCCGGGCAACTCCACATACCATTTCATGGCTGCCCCCGTGAGGGTGCGTTGAAATAGGCGTAATCGAATGGAATCATGATTCAAAGAGTTAAAGGAGCACCAAAGGTGAAATGTTGTGACATGATCTCCCGGGTCCTCGCCGCCTTTCCCCTCAAACTTCAGAATGTCCAAAGGGAGCTTGGTAGGGACCGGGGGGCCAAGTAGGTTCGTGACACACCGGATCATTCGTGAGATTTGAAAGATCCAGGAGATTCAAGCGTGCAAGGAACGGGAGCTGAGGCTGGAAATCTTGATTATAAGCTCCCATAAAAGGTTGGTTAAACGAAACTGTGTTATAAGATGGACCAAAAGCTTGACCATGAGGATTAAACTGCTGATACTGAAGACCTGACGGCCCATAAGCTTTCCCATGGCCATAATATTGATAACCTCCCCCTGGCTGACCCATTTGAGAGTAAGCAGGTATATGCATGTTGTGAGCACCATATTGGAGTGGTGGGTGATACTGGTGGCCTGCACCGACTGTGTTGTAGTAAGGGTTGCCACCATGAGTATTGGGCATGTATGTACTATTCATAGTGGGAACCGTGTTGTATTGACCGTAGTGGTATGGTATGTTCCCAACCCCACCATTAGGATTAGCTTGAGCAGTCGTGTGGTGACCAGAAGCATGAGAAGCATTCCCAGGTCCAATATGGGCGTGACTAGTAGCAGGGTTAGTGGTGTGGTGCCATGTGGATAGGAAATATTCCCACCCCCTACATTAGCATTACTGGTGGCAGCGGTGGACGCAAAAGTATGCAGTATGTGTCCACCCCCGTGGTTGGGAGGAATGGTATCATGTGCAAAAGTAGTCCTGGGTTGACGAGTAGCGATGGGTGTATTAGGTTCTAGATGGCGAGTCGTATTCCGAACAACATTCCGGATAGGTTGTGTATTCCTAGGAGGTGGTCGTGCTCCAACATAAGCATTGTTAGGAATCTGACCAGTCCCCATACTATGTGAGTGGGTGGACAACGTAGTACCCCCACTAACACTTTGACTAGTGCCAGCGTGAGTACCAACCATAGTGGAAGGTTCGACAATATTGTGACTAGGCATACCAAAAGAGAGTGTGGTGGGGTTGATCATAGGGCCGGTATCATCATGAGTCTCAAGTCTCTCGTATCTAAAATTGCGTGGAAATGAAGGAACAAAAGGCTCGTCCTATTCTCCATCCTCGAGTAGGTTGGGCATCCCATAAAGATAATTATCTGGATTCGAAGGATCAAACAGATCCTGGTCAAGTGGATTAGGCCAAATAGAACCAGGTTGAGTCTCAGGTGGATCACCTCCCCAATCCTCGCGAGGAGTTTGGGGATCGGAAGTATGCTCAACTCTACCCGAAGGAGTAGAAGGGTCTTTCCCAATATCGGGATGTGCAGTCATGTAGTCTTCAATGTAAGTATTGTATGAATCTGAAGACTCAGAGGGAGCCCTCCGACGTCCTCTAGCAATACGTTGTGTAACCAAAGCTGACTTTAAACCAGCCAACCGATGGGACCGGCGGAGAGTAGGTATCCGCGCCACATTCTCTCCGGAGAGATACATAGTGTCTCCTAAAGGCCAACTATCGATAAAAAAAACAGTAAATCAAAAGCACACACCTAGAGAATCTACATCCAAGAGAAGACAGACAGAGTGGCTAAATGAGCTCCCGACACTAGAGCCAATATGTCTCGCCTAAGAGAGGCTTGAGACTCCCAAACTATAGCCGGAGGTAACAGAATCGGTTATAGAGACACCCAGGCTTCATTGTGTCAACAAGGTCAAGTCTACTGCACGAACACAACTGTGCTGTCCAATCCCTATTTGACTCAGGACACAAATAGCATAACCACTGCAAGTACCCTGTGCAGTACCTAGGTAAGGCAACTATGCTCACCGCAATATAACCAATGCTCAGGGGGACAGTCACAGGTGGGACCCGTCATATGGGCAGGGTAGCTAAGCCCGAATCACAAGAGGATGAACCTCTGGTACCCCCAGATAAGAACAAATCCTGGATATATCTCCCACGTTCAGCCGGTATCAGAGGGATATCTCCTCAACCAACCTCTTGTGACCTCGTGCTTAACTATGGATTGAGTAGAGCTTTCCTGAGAACACCAATCTATACCATGGATTCCTCCACTCCCTGGTCAGACACCTAATGTTTCGTTCAGTAGTCTTGGATTGTTAACTCACAATGATCTATTCCAAGACTCTAAACCTATGCTAGTTGGTGTACCCTATAAAATAAAATCAGTCTAATCAATTTTAGTGATTAAGCGTTAATTTTAGTGGCTGTGATTACTCAAGGGATATGATTGTGAAACTAGTGATGTGTAGACTCAATAGTATGCAACATCGTCCAATCCTAGACTCATCTATCCAATAAAACAATGACACTAATATGCAAAGTCAACCAACAATTCCGAAATAAAGATGCAATCTTTTATCTTTTCGATGCACAAGAAGAACCTAAGATGAAGGCAACAAGCACTCAATGCAAGATGCAGTACATGAAAGTAAAATATTTTTGTATTTTCGCTTATAAATGAGAAGGAAAATGCAAAAAACTAAATGAATATTTTTGTATTTTTTCAATATAAATGAAATGAAAAAATGCAAGCAAAATCCTACTATTCAGTAACTGAAGTGCCGAGAAGATCACTAAGACAACCGAACAGATCCTAAACAACAAGACTCAGCCAAAGGAAAGAGCTCAAAAGGAAAAAACCAAGAGGTTAAAACCAAAGATTGGTAAAAAACCAAGAAGGCTCAACCAAGAGAAACGAAGAGATCCGGTCACAACCAAGACATGAAACAGTCAAGAAAGAGGTCAACAAAGACTCAGGAACCAACCAAACTCACCCAGCAACAACCAATAGCCATAAACCAACAAAAGTCGGAGTTATACGCTACTGTCGAAGGAATACCTGCGGGTACGCGCGAGCAGTAGAGTAAATAGAGGCAGGTATATGCGGGCAGAGCTAATCTAGTCCGCGGGTGAGGAAAAGCAAATGGTCAAATAAAGAGTCCAGAGGCTTAGAAAAAGCAAGTTTTCTACAGTGTATCTTAATGGCCAATCAGTGACACAGAGCTTCGATAAACAACAACTCTAATTATGGACTAATGCTCAAAAATTTTCCCAAACATGGATGTTTTCCCCAGCGGAGTCGCCATTTCTGTATTGGAGAAAACTCACTATGGCTTGGGAATACCACAACAGACAGATGACTACTAGAAATCTACTCAATTCTCAAAGCAATGCTATTATAAATGACAATGTTAAGATAATGGAGAAATGTAACCAACCTCGATCCAACGTTTGATGTAGATCCCCGTTGGAGCTTTCAATCCACACACTTCCAAGTACTCGTAATCTGCAAATTAGTCTTGACAGTCAATATCCAACAAGTACATATAATATATAATTGACATTAACATTATCAATAACAATGGTCCATAATATCATAAGCAAATGTAACCCAATGTATAATAAACAACATTCACACCATGAATGGACGAGAATATGAGTATTTCTATTAATGAACAAGAAGAAGTACAAAGTGATATGTCCTCTTGCCGGAAACCAATCTGAACCAAGATCTAGATCAATCCACTTGTGCCTCCACCACTTCAATCCTCCATGAATGGAAAACTCAAACGAGAGAGGAGTTTGGAAGGTGAACATAAATGGTTCACAACTACAAGGATCAATGAGTGCAGACTTAAGATAGGGAAAAAATCCACTAGAGTTCTCTTACGATTCTCTTCTTCCTCCCGTCCATAAGCCATATGTGCTCAATATATAGTCCTCTCAAAGGTAGGTGAAAGGACACATCAAGGCGTTACTTGGGTAGATGGAGAGCCAAAGGTCACCCAATGACCGCTTTTTGGGAGTAAAAAGTAATTAATAGTGATTTTTACCATTTTACTTGATACCCGCGGGCTATAGTGATGCAACTCGTGGGTACGCATGCTATAGTGATGCAACATGCGGGTAGGAATAAAAATAGGGAAAACTAGTGTCACTGAAGGATAAAAATGGATCTGAGTCATTGAAATGGATCCTACAGGCCAAAGAATGCTGATGCTCACAGGGTGGAAGATTTATGTGTAACAGGAGGCCATTATGCAAGGAGAGATACTGTGCAGGGCTATGGTGGCCTACAATTCATAGAGATTCTAAGGAACATTGCCATAATTGCGATGTTTGTCAGAGAACAGGGAATCCATCGCACATAGATGAAATGCCATTAAATCCACAACTGACATTGCAGGCCTTTGAGAAGTGGTCCATTGATTTTGTGGGTCCTATTAACCCACCAGGGAAAATAACTGGTGCGAAGTATATCATTACTGCTACCGATTACCTCACTAGATGGGAAGAAGCAAAGCCAGCTAAAGATTGTAGCGCATCTACAGCTGCAGAGTTTATATATGAAAATATCCTTACAAGGTTTGGATGCCCGAAGATATTAATGAGTGATCAAGGCACTCATTTTCTGAATAAGACCATTGAGGCTTTGACCGAAGAGTTCCACGTTCATCATCAGCGCAGCACGCCTTATCATCCACAGGTGAATGGAACTGTTGAAGCATTTAACAAAGTGTTGGAGAATGCGCTAACCAAGATATGCAATGTTAATCGGGATGATTGGGACCTGCGCATTCCATCTGTACTATGGGCATACAGGACTACCTGCAAGAAACTGACTGGCCATACACCTTTCAGGTTGGCCTATGGGAAAGAAGCAATCATGCCGATGGAGTATATTGTCCCCAGCTTGAGAATAGCAGCGTTTACAGGCATGGCAGATTGCGCAGTACTTGAAGAAAGGATCCTACACTTGGTTGGGCTAGCGGAAGATCTCTTCGTCGCGGGCTTCCACCAACAAGTACAGAAAGAGCGCGAAAAAGCATAGTATGATCGCCACATCAAGAACAAGAGATTTCAGGTAGGTGATCTAGTCCTCTTGTATGATAGTAAATTCATGAAATTTCCTGGAAAGTTTAAGATGCATTGGCTTGGCCCATATACTGTAATGCATGTTACTAACAGTGGTGCAGTCTAGTTAGCTACTTTGACCAGAGATACCTTGCCAAGTTTGATAAATGGTAGCAGACTAAAGATTTACCATGATAGTCTGCCTGCACAGAGTTTTGTATGATTCAGGGAAGTGTACCGCGCAACACTGCTGAAGTTGCACGCAAAAAAAAGAAAAAAAAAAAGAAAAGGAGAGAAGCTGTGTAGAACAAGTCCAAATACTGATCGCGCAGAGAAGATGAAACGACAGTCGCACAGAAGATGACACCAAGTGTGCGTCACGAAGTAAACATCCTGTTATACCGCCATCACATTATGACGGAAACCATTACCATGACATCTGTCGGCCAGTTAGTGGGCCGTTAACCAAATCGGAGGCACTTGGAAAGTTTAAAATTTAAGGGCAGATGTGACATTTTGGAACCCATTAAAGACCGACGTGACCAGTTTATCATCAAAATCCAGCTGGCAGGCTGAGCCATTAACGCTGATTGGATGAAGTTGACAAGATGGCTTGCCAAGCAACCTTTTGGCATTTAAGGGACAACATTGGCATGATGAGAAGGATCGGCTGACAGGGCCAAGATCATACGCATGAACTGATAATGAATATGGAATTTAGTGCCTTGGAAACTGCAAAAGGCCACGTTGCAGACCAACAGCGGCTATAAATAGACCTCACTCGGCCACTTAACCATTTTCACGAAGCATTTGAACTATTTGAGAGCCGAGTGACCCGAGCATTATATGAGTGAACAAATTGAGTTGGCAGATATCTCCTGGTTATTTGAGCAAGTAGGGATTCCAGCAGCAATGACGGCGATGAAGGCAAGTGCATCTAGAAGTTTAGCACGACAGACTGTAGGAAGCAGCAAGGGAAAAGAGACAGCTTCAGAGCAGGGGGGTCCGAAGTACCAATACAGTAGTCGGCCTCAGCTCAGAACCTACCTTTCTATCCAGTGCTCAAATACATCCCTCCATCGAAGCTCGATGCCCCACCAGTCTACATAGAAAATAATTTCAAGTATGAAATCCTGATGCCCACTATCTCTACTAGGGTGAAAATTGAGGAGAATCTGATGGGTGGCGTACCAGGTTGCAAGCTAGATGACCTGGACTTACTTGAAAATATGCTGGTAATGCTAAAGACTTACCCACAATTTAGACCTGACACATATATCAATTACGTAAAGGACACACAGACCAGCGCCGACAGAATGGAAGTCCAATATTGGCTAAGGCCCATCCGACCATCAGGCTTGTTAAATTTACTGCAAATGCCACACTTTACTAAGAGCCCTGAGTTTTCCGCGATAGTGCGCACGTTACTCACTTGCGTACATGAAGGCTTCTTATGGCTAGATACCCGCATTGATATCAGCATTGATATGATACATCACATTACAGGCCTAAATAAAAGAGGCTAGGACCCGACCGACCTGATAATAAAGAGAGCGCAAGATAGAGCTCTGAGCAACGAAGTAGACAAAGAATTCGGTGTAGTGCGGAAGGGATAGGGGTTCCCAACCATAGATATCAATGACCGCACCACAAATTTTACCACCCAGTTGCTTGTGGGGAAGCTACTGCGCAAGTGTAGGCCACCTGAGGTGCCCGCAGTCACAATCAAAGCAGCTTCTAACGCCTTGTGCAGAAAATCCTACAATTGGTGCCATTTCTTATTAAATGAGTTCCTAGAAGATGTTCAAGATACATAGGATAATGGAACAACATTCCATTTCAGCTAGCTGCTAGTATTGATATCCTTTGTAGGCTGGAAAGAGCCAGAGGGGTACCAAGGAGCTCCAACCTTGGCAGGACAGGGATGCGGAACATGTTTTACCAACTTATGGGCGAGCTCAAAGGCGTCAAGGCAATGGCATACCACCGAAGTCTTTTATGTCTATTATCACTAGTTGCACGATGCAATTATGGCAACACCATGCATTTTACAACTGCTGACTGACAAGTTTACATGCATCATGAGGTTTAGCATGAGAAGGCACCAGTCGCACATTCAACCAAGGGCTAATGCGCAGGAAGGATTATGGTATCCAAGTTTTTACTAACTGGATGAAGACACCATTGAGCAGATGATGGAGCGTTGGGATGCAGAATGGAAAGTCCCCGCGTCACGAGATGATGCATCATATTATGAACAACAGGTAGAACCTTTGTCGCACAAGATCGATATAAAGGACTCCGATGAGGAAAACACAGACGCAGATAAAGAAGAAATAGGAAAGAACAAGGAACAACAAGTAGGTGGGCTACCTACAGGCATGCCCATTGAGGAAGAAAAGGATGACGCGTAGAGTCAACATACAACAACGTCAACTGGAAAAAGAAAGGCCACTGAAGACCCCTCGAAATCGCAAAGCCGACGCACAAAGAGGAAGGCCGAAAAACCTGAGTTTGGGCCACAACTACATCCAGATGATTGCAAGATCATCGCAACAAAAGTGCAGGAAGTATGGGAAGAGACTCGCGCCGAAAAATAAGCCAAGTAAGAACAACTGCAGTTGACCATAATCCAAGCTATGGAGGAGGTCAAGACAATGGTATCCCATATGGGGTTGGGGCAGCTAGGCTCAAGTTTTGATAGGAAGTCAGGGGAACCAAGTGCGCAAACAAGACCACCTATCGCTGAAAGTAAGTATCGGCGCGTCTTGAAACTTGAACCGGGATACCTCATTTATCCAAATGAAGCGGTTAAGGAGGCAGTAAAGACTGGTCGCCTTGACCTGAATATTGAGGCTCTGCCCCTAGAGGACCTGAACGAGTTGCACATTAGGGTTGCAGAAGAAATTCATGAGAGAGGACTAGTCTCATATGATCAGTGTGCACAGTTAATTGAAGATATCAATCAGTTAAGGCAGGAATCAGATAACAACAAGCAATAGTTGAGCGCATCCAGGGAAAAAGGATGGAAGCTGAAGGAGACCGTTTCAGCAGTGTGAGCGAAAATAGAAGAATGCGAAGAAGAGGATGATGTGGAAGACACGATAAAGAAAATTGGGGCCAAGGTAGAGTCCCTCACCTCCGAGAAAATACAAATGGAGGCCTCTTACAAAGGAAAGATCGTAGAGCTAGAGGCTAGGCACCCTGTCATTCCACCGGATCAGTGCCCAGCTCCAACTGAGGACGTCAAAGCAACCATGGATGGAATTTTGGCGAAAGTGATGAAATTCAAGGACTTACTTGAACAGATAACTACAACAGTCACTAGGTTGAATGAGGATCCTGCACTCCAGCAGGTACGAACGGAGTTACAGCAGAAGCAGTAGCAGGTAGATGCTGCACGTGTGGAGCTGAGGAATGCGCCGGCAAGAGAGAAAGTGCAGAAATTTAACGAGGTCAAGGACCTACAAAAAGAGTTGGTGAAACTAAGGGAGAAAGAGGCTGCTACATCGGATAGGCTGCAACCCATTGAACAGGAAGGCCTCGAATTGATGCGGCAATTCAACGCAAATTTCAGAGAACTTCAGGCAGCAGAAGGAACCATGAAAGAACAAGTGGCTAGGGAGAAGGTCTCACAGGAAACTCTGGAGACGCTTCAAGGTTTCGAACAAAAAGACAAGGAGATAGTTGTAGAGTTAGCAGGAACTCTACAAAACTTTACATCAAAGCTCAGTATGGCGGAGGCTGCGGCACTAGAGTCCGCAGTTAGAAGTGGCTCAGAACGAGCCACAGGTGAGTGTTACGGGCCTATTTGGCAGGGCTCAAGTTGGAATATTTTACACAAGTACTAAAGAGTGCGACGGCAATGGCCAAGGAACGGTCACATAGTAGGACGATGCACATCATAGCGCATGAGCTATTTTTGGTTTGCAATATGGGTAAAGGTCAGACGAGGATATGAACTATTTTGGGTAAGGAACAGGTGGAAGGTAGAGGAAAGCAACCTGTTCGAACGAGTGGCGGCAAGCAGTTGAGAAGCTAGGCCACTATGCCGATGGAGATAGGAAGGAAGAAGGAGTGGAAAGGGACAGGCCATAATGCAATTGTAACCGTTTTGAGGACTGCAGCTGTCAGAAGAGTGTGTGAGCCACGAGTGGCCCAGCTGGAGCAAGCGAAGCAGGCTGTCGACGACGACAGTTAGGGTGGCAGTTAGCCACACCAGTTTTCAAAACCTTAGGGTTTCGGCCTAATGATTGTAAAGATATGACCCTTGGGAGTGATATATAAATAAGGGCAAATTGTATGGGAAAGGGTTAGAAATCTCTCATAGAGCTAGATATTGTTGAGTATTGTAGCATCTTTTGAGTCTTGAAGCGATTGTAAAGGCTCTGCAGCTGAGTGCGCAGAGACCTATTTTTGAGAGAGAAGAGAGTCTGCAGCTGAGTGCGCAGACTAAGAACGGTTGTACCCTTCCCTAAAAGAGAAATATTAACAACCATTCTTGTGGACGTAGCCTCCATCCGGGGGGTGAACCACGTGAAATTCTGTGTTATGTGATTATTATGTGTTATGATTGTTTAGTTGCTTGGTATGAATGTTTAATACTGCAGTTACCTGTTATGTGATTGCTTTTATATGTATTCACCGCAAGAGAATGGGAATAATATGTTAAGTAATACATGCGGGGAGGAATGTTAAGCATTCGACACCTACGATTTTGGGAATGTATGAATCTGCCAATTAGTCACATAGTTGAACATTGAATTTAAGCGCAGCGTTGGAGTGCACAGTAATGTATGTTTATTCAATTGCATGCAACATAATGATAAGAACTTGAGTGAGTTGAAAGGATAAAGAATGCTAAGTAGGATCGATTAGAGTTAATCATCTAGGAAGAGACGTGCAGTCTAGCTGACGCGTTGAACCATTGAGATTCGCTATGAGGTAAGCTGTTGATATCTTATTGTCGTAACTCAAGAAGTATCCCATACCGCACGGTCATTGGATGCGTTAGTGCGCAAGAACCTCTGTTTGCCGAAGTATCCGATGCGGAACATATGTTTTATGCAGTTGTCTGTCTGCAGCAATCTGCAAGGTATTGCGCTGCTTATCAGTCATTCTACACTTGCATCACCAAGTTGTGGAAACTTGATTCTGCAACCACCCCCTCAGCTTCGCCTCGGGTGAGACATCAGGCTACGCGTAGTCTGTTGCTGAAAGGGATGGTGAATAGGGGTTTTGTTGATTCCTTGAACCGTGAAGTACCTGGGTCTATGTTGAAAACCTTCGGAAGGTTATATACAACCAACAATTGTGCACAAATTTCGTGATTATGGTGGTGGCTCTCATATTTCGACTTGTTACAACTTTCACATTTTCTTTTTAGTTTGTCTTTATTCCACCTGCAAAATGGTTTGGTATTCAAGATGTTTGTAGATATATATAATAAACAATATCAATAGGTACCATGAATTGAGTGTCTTCCTTCTCATCCAACTTGTATACTTCAAACAAATTCATTTTGGGATTATTTTTAGTTATTTTCCATTGGTAAATACCAAAGATAAAAACCATTCTTTATATTTTGAAATGCCTTATTTATGCATTATTTATGAGTAGTTTGATGTATCTTGATATCTTTGTCATTTTTAAATGAAGTCATTTTTCTTTGATAATACTAATATTGTCTATTGTCTAAGTTTGCATCCCTTAGATTAGGATTTTGCTAACCCTTGTTGTAGACATCCACCAACAAAACATTATGTTGTTTCTCAGCAAGAACAAATGTCACATTTCCATTCCTTTTCTGCAACATTTAAAAAACATTATGTTGTTCATTAGTTAAAACAATTGTCATAATCTTAGTGATTGGAACATTCAATGAAAGTGCTACTTATGGGTAATTCCAAATAGTTTTTCCACATCAAATGGCGTTGTCCATGTAACTTCCAAGTTTTGAGAGGTTTTAGTTAGTAGTCATTCCTATTGGTTGTGGAGCCGGATCTTCCAGTCTCATAAATGATATTGTCTTAGTTGTGTACCACAGAGGACTGTATAGTCATTCCCCAACCTTGGGGTTCAGGGGCAATGCCCCCAAGAAAATTTTTTGGGGTTGTTTTCGCAAACAGTTTATGGGCCCATGGTTTTGGGTAACCCGTGGTATTTTCCCATGGTATTTCCCCTATAAAAGAAAGACATTGTAATAAGCCTGGGTTGATGTATTAGGTATTATGCATTGTAAAGATCTCTGAGATTGGAAGAGAGATTGTGAGACAGTGAAGAGGAAGTGCAACGGTTGTGCTGCAGGTTGTATCCCTTCACTTTGTTGGATGGTATAATAATAAGAACTGGAAATTTCAGTGTGGATGTAGCCCATCTTGGGTGAACCACGATATATTGGTGTCTCTCTTGTAATGTGTATGTGTGATTATATTTGCATTTCTGTTTATTGTTATTGCTCTACAATCCTATTTTTCTAACAATTCCATCACAGCTTGAATAGACTAATATCATTAACCAATTTATTACTATGCTATAAAATTCATGGAAAAGAATATCCTCTTATCTTACCTAAAGCTATTATTTTTATATTGTCTTAAAATAATAATCTCTCATTAGAAGACTAGCATTAAAGCGTCCAATAATAGTGCCAATAATTAATTTTTGAGATGGTGAGACTTGTTGGTTCATCATTTAGGCCAAATGGCATAACTAACCTATCATATAACCTTTATCAAGTCTTCAAAATAATCTTTCATATATCTTATTTTACCCAAACTCAATGATATCTTACTCACAAATCCATATATAAAATATGCATTGCTTCACATAGTGCATCCACTTTTCCATTCATTCTTGGTCAAGGATGCATTTTTCGATGCAAGATGGTCTTCATATATTTACCAATTACCACCTTTCTTGGACTTAGATATCATTGTTGGATCAGATGGTTTGGAACTAAGTGAAATATGAAATTTTTTGATGAATTGCTACTCTTCCTCCTTTATCTCTTCATCTTCAAGAATTGACCTCTTACAAAATCATTATTTTAGTTGGACAACATTATGCTATGGTATAATTGACCTCTTACACAATCATTATTTTAGTTGGACAACATTATGCTATGGTATACTGGTATCCATAACTACTTTATGCTTATATAAATACTTGTCCTTATAATGTTTTATTTATTTCTATAATTTGTAAATTAAAACATATAATAAAGTGAGAAGTTTAAAATAATCACATCCAATAATTATAAAGTTTTAATTTAGAAATTTCATATAAAATTTAATCCAATTTTGTAGAGACTAAGAATTAATTTGTATGATTTATAATTTGATTTAATTTAATCTAATTTAAAAATTAACTTTAATATTCTCCTTAGTTTTAATTTACATGTTATGTCAATTGAGTGTAGATCGGTGGATGGGAGGAATGTTTTTATCCTCCTCACCTGAGACCAACTTTGGTCTATCAAACTCTAAGAAGGGTATTATTTCGTTCACTTTAAAATTGTAGTTCTATGCTCAAAAAGCTTGGCAAGAAGCTTTCCTAGCTCACTATGGTTTTGGAATGTTAGGAGGTTAGGAAGGTTTGTATTATAGCAAATACTATGAAAAACAGATCTAATGTGGGTGTAAGCAACACACTCTAATAGAAAGTGATTTCCATCCTCAATACTCATAGATTCACAAAGATGGAAAACCCTTTATGCCCATGGAGTTTTAGGAATAGACCAGTGTGGAGCTCATAGGAGTTTGTTCTTATTTTGGCTATATTAATTTTTTTCTTTGGATTGCTTAATATCCAGAGATACTTTTGATCTTCTAAATTAAGGTTAATGACATTAGAACCAACATTATTACTCAAATTACTAATAACAATAAAATGATTTGAAAAGTCAATGTTGACTAAATTTTACTCCTTACTAATAAGGAAACTCAATGGAGACTATACTTTACTCCTTACTAATAATTATTAAATGACTTGGTTATGTTATTAATGATTTATTAAGAAGTAAAATTTTATATAATTAATAAAATAAAAAAATTTCATAATTCATAAATCATTTATTAAAACTAGAAAATCATATAGTAAACTATACTTTACTAATTAATGATTTGACTATTAAATAATAATTTATTAACCAATAAAATTTTATATAATTAATAAAATATCACATAACTCATAAATCATTTATCAAAATTACAAGTGCAAATATAACAAAATATACACAATAAATCATTAATTTGTACATATATATTTTTAAAAAATGGCAACGATGTAATATACACAATAAATCATTAATTTGTTAATATATATCTTTAAATCATGATGATGACGATAGTCACAGCAACCTATTTTGGATTTATGTAAAATTTGATTCTTATGATTAAAAGGCTTAGATAGAAGATTAGGAAACTCCCATCGAATGTGGGTGTACCCATGGCATTCTAAAAGGAAGCGAGATTCATCCTCAATGCAAAACTCCCATCGAATGTGGGTGCACCCATGGCACTCTAAAAGGAAGAGAAATTCGTCCTCAACATGGTAGACTCACAGAGAGATTCGTCCTCAACACCACTCATACACTCACAGTGGTGGCATATCCTTTTTCCAAAGGTGTTTTTGAAATGGACTAGTAATGTGTTTTGCTATGAAGTTCAAAGTCCGTTCTTATCTTAGACTATATTAATCTTCTTCTTTGAACTAGTTAAGATAAAGAGATACTTTTGATTTTCCACATTATGATTAATCATAATCTCCTTGTAATATCTTAATTCTATTTTAATCTCTAAATCTTCTTAGTGTCACATTCTTATTTTGAATTAAGATAATTAATATATATAAATAAGAATTATTAATTAAAAAAATTGAAAATTTTACATTAATTAATATTAATTATATAAGTCATTTGAACATAAAAATTATACAAGTCAGATATAAAATTGTAAATTAAAAATAATTAATATAGATGAATAATTTTTTTTTAATTAAAAATGGTGACAATTTAACATTTTTTAATTAAAAATGTTGATAATTTTATTAAGGTGTAACTATTATTTAATAATAATTAAAATAATTAATATACATGAATAAAAATTATTAATTAAAAAATGTTGACACTTATACATACTCTATTTTTAATTATATAAATCATTTGGCCATAAAAAATTATACAAGCCACACACAAAATTGATTATAAAATTGTAAATTAAAAACAATTATTTTATATGAATAAAAAAATGTTGATAATTCAGCGTCAACGATTTTTAATTATATATAAAATTGTAAATTAAAAATAATTAATATACATGAATAATTTTTTTTAATAAAAAATATTAAAAATTCAACATCAATTACTTTTAATTATAATTTAATTATATAATTCAGTAGACAATAAACATTATAAAAGTTATATAGAAAATTGATCATAAAATTGTAAATATTACATGAAAAATAATGATAAACTTATACCAACACTCATAAAATTATCACAACAAATCATAATTCTGATAAAATCATGATATTGCAAGTTATCTATCACTAATCTGTAATCTTAAAATAACTTAAATTCCATTTTTAATTAAAAATCACGTAAATTCCATGGAAGAAATCACCATGTTTATTCTGGCACTGTTCAGAGATATAATAATACGAAAAAACTAACAGAAAAAAGAGTTCCAAGACCTATCCCATTCCCAAACTAAAACAGACAATCCAGAAATTAAACATAACATAACTTATTCTTGCCACTATATGTGGACGCAAAGTTAACTCAGAATTTTGAAGGGCCTAATCATCTCGTTGTCTTCGTGGTCCAAAATCTGCAAATTAGAAATCCAACGTCCCAATTAACATATAAGCGATTCAGTTATACCTAATCAAGAATCAGAATTATAAGACAACGACATTCAATATAGGATGTTTCAATGAAAGAGAAGTACACTTACATGGCAGTGATATAGGTAACCTGGTTCAGCACTGGCATTAAAGGGATAGGGTTTTTGAGAATTCAACAGAGAGAAGCGAACAAGTATGGTGGTCATGTATCCAGGCATCACCTTGAACACGTTCTTCCAAGTCCTCTCATTAGCAGGAGGTGCAATCACTTTACCTTTTGCATGATTCTCTATATTGCATTCCAGAGCATTGTTCGTTGTATTGATGCAGCTCACTAGCTCGTCCAAGTTCAGCAGCTCTGTCTGATTAAGGGCGTAAAAAAAGGCGAGATGAATATGGATAGGATGGTTGTCTGGAGTCAGATTGATGATATTCCACAACTCGGTCGTGCCCTGTCTCGGCGTCTCAGTAACCGGTGACAGAAACGATAGCCCGTTGATGAACAAATGGGTTGGGTTTCCCGTGACGCTGTCGTATTCAAACAACGTAATATAACGCGTCTGTGCAATATCCTTCTTGTTGGGACGAGGATATCGAATCAATCTCTCTGGGATGCGGCTGTGGCCCTTTTCAGTATTGGCAGCTGCTTTTTCAATCACAAACTTCATAACTTTGCTGTTCAGATTATCGACGGCACTTCCTGTAGGGTATGGATATGCAGCGCTGTTAGTTAGGATGGCTTCATCGGTCGACGAATTCGCGAAGTCGATGATGACGTCTGCAATCTCAGAAGGACCCAGCAGCAAGTGCTTGACGCTCACGGGCTTCGTTAAGTAGGAAGAGTCGGCGCCAATCTGAGTCATAGAAAGTCCGTTACTCAACGCGAACCTGTAAAACCTGGCGTTGTCGGCGATCACAATTCTGAAGCGATATTGTCTTCTCTTTACCTTCAAGTACGGCCACGCCTTACCGTTTACAATTATTAAATCCCCAAAATACTCTGGCTGCACAAACCATATTTATTTACTTAATCACAGTCTCGAAAAATAAAACTCAACTAAGGAATACATATGGATATAGTGTTCTACCTGCCACTGGGGATGAATGGAAGGGTTGTCGCCCGTAGAGTTCATGTAAATGGATCCGTTTTTGTAAAAACTCTTATCGAACACAAGAAGACTGCGGTCATATTCCCTGCCTGATGGAAGTTTCAGAGATGCCTCCACGGCCGGGTTCCGAATGATATAGGCGCCCACAAGCCCGGCCAAGAGATTTTCTCTAGTGAGACCCAGGGCGTGATCATGATACCACAGATTGCCCGGATCCTGGACATTGGCGTAGTGATATTCAGACTTCGTCCAGGCAGGTCCGGTCTCATTGAATCCCGCTGTAAACCACGCCTGTGGGTTCCCATCGCTTTCGGGTTCATCGACTCCGCCATGCAGGTGAACGACCGTAGGGACTCCGCCGTGACTGGGCTGGGCAGTCGTAAGAGTTGGATCCCACGGAAGAAAAAGCTTTGAAGGCAGATGATTTTCCCATGTCACGAACGTTTCTACACCTTGGATGGCTTCGATCGTGGGACCTGGCACACTCGCACTCTCCCTCGACGTTCCATATGCAAATACAGTACTTGAGGGGAAATCTCTATGAAATTTCTGTCAACAGAACACATATAACCGATGAGTCATCTCTCTCTCTCTAGTATATATATAATACAAGTTAGCTTCCATACAATACAATCCATATTTGAATGCAACAGGGATATATAGAATTTGAACCCATTTTTTCTGAAACATCCCAATCCGAAGCTTGCCAGCCTTCAAACGTCCATCTTGGCCGACCGTATACGCTTTGAGTTTGGGCATCACCGGCAGCTCGTCGACGAACATTTCAAGAGACGAAGCTATGTCGTGCAATTCCTGCTCAGTAACATTCGCAGCGTTTGCTAGAGAGGAGTGGATCAGAATTAAAACGCAAAGCAGTAAATTAGAAACATATTGCATATTCATCGTCATCTTCATCATCATATTCGGTCCTGCAACAATATATTCGGTCTTAGTAAAAATGTCCCTCAAAACTTGCTGTGAAGTATTTTCTATCTTCGGCATCGCTATATCGACAGATTATAATTTTCATATACTTAAAAAAAATGGTTTCGAAGCTTGAAATGCATACTTACTCTGAATCATTTCTTCCAGGAAAAAAAGAACCCGCCAACCAAAGACGCTATGTGTGATTGCAATTTCTCGTGATTAAATACATGCCCGTGGCCGGGCGCTTCTTCATTAATCTATTGCCCAACCCTAGCTTGAACTAATTCACGCAACCAAGAAGCCCGCCTCAGATTTATGATAAAATTAATAATAAAAAATAATCTAGTGTGCATGACAGGCTGCTATAACTTATTTAAAGCCAATATTCATGTCAAACACGCACTCGACACCTGGAACAACTGATAAAAGCGATGAAGGTGCCGCGTTCAACTTTGCTCTAGGGAGTTCAGGAAGGCGCCCTTCACATAAGAAAAAAGATAGTAACTCCGTTAACGAATTGGACCATAATTTCTGATTATAAGAATCTTGGATTTTAATTTATTTTATTAATGTATGTATTTGAACACATTAATATTATTAATAATAATATTAAAGAATTTTCATTACGAACTCCTCAAGATTAATATGTATATTCCATGTCTTTAAATATAATTTTAAAGAAATAAAAACAAAACAACTTAATATAATACACATGGATAATCAGCTTTCAAATCTTCGGAAACAGTATGACGACTATGTTTATCTAACCAGATTGCTCCAAAAAAAT